>NIGD01000005.1:2775768-2837657 GCA_003055185.1 Escovopsis sp. TC | reverse complement strand
TGGGGGGGGGGGTTCCGTGTCTTTCTGTGTTCTAGAGCCGAGGATATCTTCATGGAAAGGACGGAGGATGCTACGTGCAGGATACGGAGCCAGGAGTAGGGGGTTCTGTAGTACTCCGTACTACATGTTGGATTCTATGATCAATTGATCAATCTATACTCGTCGGCTTCTGTCTCCCTGTGCCACCCTGGCTGAATCCTCAACGTCCCCCCACGGGCGCACAATGTGGTGATGCAACAGCGCGCAAGCCCTCCGTACGAGTACATGTAGAGGGGACGGCGACGTCCCGTCTTCAGCGTCGGATGTACAGGATACATTTGGATGTGTGAGTTGAGCGCGGCGCCGCGGATGGCGTCATCATGCGAAAGGTCGTGCGCCCGTCGGCAGCAGCGAGGCGGGATGGAGCATTGCGAGATGTTAGCAGCAGCGGATAGGCGGGCAGCCTGAGAAGTAGAATAACGAGTGCCCGGAAAGAGGTAAATTAAGTGCTGTAAAGAAGAGAGAATCTCCCTCTCTTAGCAGGGCCTAGAGGGCACGCTATCTGCTCCTTCTATAATTAGAATAACGTTCCTTTGTCTTAGATCTAGCCTTAATACCTCCCTTATTAATAAGAAGCTGCTTATAGCTTCTAAGCTTACCTTTTAAGGCTTTAAAGGCTCTAAAAGTAACTAAGGCATAACCTTATTATTGTAGGTTTTTTTTATAAAAAAGAAAGTTAAGCTTTTAAAGGTATTATAGCTTTAGGCATAAGCAAGACCTAGACTAAGTACTACTACCTTTTGCCTTTCTTATTATTACTCTATGTACTACTACTTACTTTACCTTCTTTAACTTTATTGCTTCTACTTCTATCCTTTTATATCTTCCTTCTTCTATAAGCTTATAAAGGCTACCTTAATAGCACCTTCTCTTCTATTGCCTTATCCTATAGGTATCTTATCTTTGTTATAAAGTGCTTTAATAAGTCCTTATATAGCACTACCTCCTTAGCCCCCTTTAATAGGGAACTATTAAAGTTTTTTAGTATATAAAAGGCCTTCCTTACCTTTTTATATACTTTAAACAGTCCTTTCTACCTTACCTTTAACTTTATAAGCTTTCCTTCTTATATAACTATAATAAAATCTCTTTCTTTAAATGTTTTGCTTATCTTTTATAAGTAATAGTTTCTTTTTGCTATAAACTTTTCTTAGTTCTCTTTTATAACGCTTTAATAGATAGCCTTTAACTTCTTTATATAAGTAGTAACTAGGTTTATATGTTCTTATTTAATAGGCTAGTGCCTTAAGTTATAGACTTAACGAGTAGCTAACTTACTTTAACCTATAAAAAGAGATTAAAGCATAGACTTATTTTATATACTAAACAAGATCTTATATAGCGTATATCTTAAGGCCTTAAGGTATTAGTTATTAATGTTATAGGTAGTTTTATTAATATTAGCTGCTATATCTTATTTTAATTTCTTTTTGTTTAATAACCTTTTGTTTATATAGGTTTGCTAGATCTTATTTATAACTTTTACTATGCTTATACTTTTATAAAAAGCTAAGGGCATATATACTAAAGCTATATTAATGTTTATTTTATTAACAAAGGTATATAATTCTATAGACGTAAAGGATAAGCTAGCGTTAGTATAAAAGGCGTTTAGCTATACTAAGATAGTATTTAGCTAAGCCTTTAGCTTTTTAATTGTTTCTATAGTATACGTTGTTTAGTACGTAAAGGCCTAGGTAAACCTTAAGAAGTAGTTAATAAAAACAAGTATATGCTTTAAGCTATAAACCGTCTCTAAGAATAGTTTTACGTAGTTTATACTAATAAGTAGAAAAAGGTAGTCTATAAAGATAAGCTAATCTAGTGCTTATAGCGTATTTAGTAAGTGTTTTAGGCATCTTTAGTAACTAGCGATATATACTACTATATCTTATATAAGGTTAAGCTACTATACTTCTTTTATAAGCTTTCTCTTTATTGTATTTAGTTTAAAGTAGCTTACTTTATTATACGCTATATATAGTACTTTAGCTACCTCTTCTATCTTAATATACTATAGCTAAACGTTGTTAACGTATTTCTTCTAAAGTTTCTTGTTTTTTTATATAAAGCGCTTTATTGCTAATTCTATACGTCTTATATTATACTAGTCTTACTTATTAACGTTAATAAAAAATAAAAATCTAATTATTAGCTTATACTAAATATTACCTTTTTAGTTATCCTTTAAAGGTATTCCTATAGTAAACAACTTTACTAAAACCTTAGCAGTACTATCTAAGAAAAGGTCTTTGTCTTACTACGCCTATATAAACTATAGCAGCTTAGCGTTAGCCTTAGAAAAAGCTTAAGCTTAAAGGGTTTTTAGTCTATTAAAAAGCTTTTAGTACCTTCTTAAGCTATCCTTCTACGCCTAAAAGCTTTCTTTTATTATTATACTACTCTTTTTTATAGCTTTATTCTTTTAGCAATTAAGAAAAAAAAAGATAGTTTATAAAAAGTAGTTTACTGCTTTATTTCTTTTACCTTTAATATAGCAGATATTAACCCTTAAAAGTTATAGTTTATAAGCTTAATAAGCATAAATGCTTTTATAGCTTAATAAGTAAATAAACTATATTAAAGGGCAGTAGTTAGTATAAATAATAAATAATAAGCAAAGCATATACCTATAATAGCAGTAGAACTTAACGATAGTAAGGAGCTTCTTCTTATAAGTTTTATATTACTATTATATTTTTATAAAAAGGAATAAGTTAAATAAAATAAAAAAAAAAGTATTATTATAGCTTTAGAAAACAACGTATCCTACGCTATAGCTTAAGGCGTTAAAGAATATAATACAAAGGAGGTTACTATTATAGCTATTTATCTTTATAGCTATATAAGCTAAGTCTTATAGCGTAACAAAAGAGGCAGCTTCTAAGGGTCCCTAAAGGAAGTCTATGTTACTTATTAACTAGTATAGTAGTCTTACTAGCTTTAAATAGTTCTTAATCTATTAGTAATAAACTTTAATTAAGCTAAAGAAGCAGCGTACCTTTATCTATAAGTATAGTACTAAGAATATCTTAATTTTAAGCGTATAGTTAAGCTTTATTAAAATTTAGCTTTTAGTTTTATAGATCTAGCTAATAGCTAAGACCTTTTTAACAAAAAAAAACACTTTCTTTAGATTTAACTATAGCAGTGCCTATAGGAGTTAAAGGAAGAGATAATCCTTAATAAACTTCTATATACTGCTAATGCTATCTACGTAAACGAAGATATTATTAATATATACTACTATAAGAGGTAGGCTATAGTTAGTTATAGAGTATAGTAATAGCTCTAAGAACAAAGCTAAGATAGCTCTAAAAGCGATTTTTATAAGCTTAAAGAAAGAGAATGTAGCTGTCTTTATGCCTTATAGTATATAAGTAGCCTATAGCTAAAGAAAATTTAAGGTAGAAAAAGCAAAGATATACTATAGTAATAGCTTAACTAAAATAGCCTAATACCTATGTTTTAGGTTTAGCTTTATATAGTAAGTAATACAAAGATCTAAGAGCTAGTTGTATATATCTAAGAGTAGTAGGATGTTTAAGGGCAAGATAATCTTATTAATATATAAGTAATTAACTATAAAGTAGTATTCCCTTTATAGGTTATTTATCTTTAGTACTAAGATAAGCTTTATATTTTAGTTAAGGAAGTTACTATTAACTAAGCGTATTAACTTAAATATACTACTATTAACTCCTTACTAAATAAGCTTTTATATCTAATACATTTATAAAAGTAACTAACCTTAGTAAGATAAGGTATACTATAGCTTAGCGTCTAGCTTTAGGTTAAAGCAATACGTAAAGAGGTTAGTAGGTAGAATATTAGCGATAAAGGTGCCTTTAAGGTTATAGTAGGTATAAAAGGTTTATATAATGTCCTTATAAAGGCCCTTTGCTATCTTGCTTACGTTAATGCTACTACTATTAAACTACTCTTATACTATCTTTATTAAGCTATTATAGTTAACTAGTCTTTATAGTACGTATCTTTTTATTAAGAAAGGTACTATATAGTCCTTTACTATTAAGCCTAGCTAGTTGTTTACCTTAATTTTTAGCATAGCCTATGTTATAGCTAAGTTCTCTATAGTATTAAATCTAATGTTTAAGGCATTGTTATTATATACTAAGAACTCTATGCTTATTTTAGCTTCCTTAGGTTCTATAAGTATTAATAACTTTACGTTAAGCTAGTGTCTTACTTTTAGTACTTTACTATATATCTAGTTAGTTGCTTTTATAATAAAGTATATTTTAATAACATTAATATCTATTACTATTGCTATATACTTATTAGCTTTAGCTATATAGTACTACGCTATAAGTAGTTTTATAATATACTTAAGTTAAGACTAAAAATCTAGTTTCTTAATAATATAAAAGAAGTAACGCTACTATTTAAGGTAAAGTTAAAGTTAAAGTTAAAGTTAAAGTTAAAGTAGCACTTAGCGTTATAGCTATTATCTTCTATAAGCGTATCTATAGTAGTATAAGGCATAGATAAAAAGAAAGATAAAGATAAGAAAAAGGGTTTATTAATATTATTAGAGGTAATGTTTAAAGGCTTTACTGTTTACTAAAGGCTTAAGATCCTATTGTTAGCTAGTAATAGCAGCAGTTATTAGCCTAGGATTAAGGTTATTTCTAGACCTATAATAAACTACTAGCGTTCCTTAAGTTCTAGTACGCTAAATTTAAAGGACCTATAAACAACGTTAATACTTACGCTAACTAAGAAAAGCTATAAGAAGCTTAGTAAAATAATTACGTCCTTTTTATATAATAAGCATAGGTTTATAATAATCTACGCTTCTTTAGCAATACCTTTATATAAGATTATAACTATAATAAAGTACGTTACTTATATTTATTGTTTATTTATATTAAATATAATAAAGCTATTAAAGCTAATATCTACTAGTAAGCGTATTAGGATACTATTGTTTTAAATAAATGTTTAAGAGATAAAGTTTAATTCTACTCTTTAGTTAGCTTAAACTCTCTTAAGACCTAAGAAGTAATAGTAGTATAGCTTTCTTAAGGTAGTAATAGTAATTAGTATATAAAAAGCCTTTAGGTTTAACTAGCGATTACTAATTATAAAGGTATTATAGGTAGCGCTTAAGAGGAGGTAAGTAGCAGTAGTAGTTCTAAGTAAAAGTATAGAAATAGTAGCCTTAGCTTTTGCCTTAGTTATAAGCTTTAAGATCTTAGATAATAAGTAGTAAAAATTCTTTACTGCTTTAAAGCTAAGCTACTAAAATGTTAAAAAGTTTATAGTTACTTTTACGCTTTTAGCTAACTTTAAGAAGTTAATTAAAAGCAAGCCTTCCTTAGCATAGATAAGGGCAAAGCCTTTAGCGCAAAGAGCCTTAAGGGCAGCAGTAGGTAGGACTAGTTTAAAGGTAGTTTATTCTTTATAAGCTAGTAATAATAAGTTTAATATAAGTAAACTAGTAGCAATAGCTTTTTCTTAAGCTGCTTTCCTTTTTTTAAATACTTTTTTTATAAACAAAGCTATAACTTTAATAAATTTCTAAACGTTATTCTATAAAGCGTTTACTATCCTTAGTTCTAAGGAAATAAGGCCTCTTAAGGTATTCTTATTATTATTATTAGGAAAGTTAAGGTTTTTGTTGTTATCTAAGAAAAAGGTTTCTGCTTTTTCTATAGCTGTCTTTAGTAAGTAGGCTATAACATTAGTAAGCGTAGCAGGGGTAGTAGGCGTAAGGTTAACAGCTAAGGGGGGTTATAAGGAGTTATCCTACTAGGTCTTAAAGGGTGTTAAGACCATGCACTAAGAGATGTGGCTTACGCTACTAGAGGTAGCTAAGCGGGGCAGTGCGGGGCTGTGCAGGGCAAAGCAGGGCTAAGCGGGGCTACCCTAAAGCCTATTAGCTAGGCACTCGAGAGAGATTAGTATTACCTTAAGATATCTTATTTCTTTAGTATTTACTATGTATTTAAGGATAGACTAGGGTAACGGTGTTCTATGTACTTAAGGGGCGCTATCCCTTACCTAGCTAGCGTCCTTTCTCTTATCCTTAGCTTAATACAATATATATAGTCCTTACCTACCCTATAGTCTCTATCTTCCTATACCTTTATTTTAATAGGTTATAAGCTTATAAAGAGACTTATAGGTATATCTTTATTTTCTTATTTAAGAAATAGCTATATTACGTAACTTAGCTATAGCTTACTAGATAGCTTACCCTAGAGGTAGCTATATTACGTAATCTACCTACTACCCCTTGCTATCTTAGATCGAACTACGTAACCTAGTTACGTAACTTAAAAATAGTACCTAAAGGTACCTTAACTCTTAACCTTATGCCTTATTACGTAACTTTAGATTACGTAATTAAAAGCCTACCCTATAACGCGTAAGCACTAGCTAGATAGCTAGCGTATAGCCCCTATAAGGGGCAGGGTTTAACCTTAATTAAGTCCTTTAAAGGCTATAGCAGTTATATAATAGCATTACTAATCTAAGCTCTTAAATTAGCATATTAAGAGACGCTTTATAAGCTTAAGATACCTACTAAGCTACCTTAGATAGCTAGATTATCTATTTATCTAAAGAAGTATAGAAGTTAGTTAACTAGCTATAATAAGGGCTACTAGTACGCAAACATTAATGTAAAAGAGCTTGATTCTCTAAGCTACTGTACAGGTGTCTTCTCTTAAGATATGTCTTCTTGCCATAGCCTCGCAGCCTCGTAGCTAGTTACCTAGTTACCAAAAGGTATAGAGCAAGGCGTATAGCGTACCTATAACATCTACTGCCTTTTTAAAAAATTTAATTATTCTAATTAACTAATACTATTCTGTCCCTTAGCTTTATTCCTCTCCTTTCTTATTCTTTGTCCTTCTCCTAAGCCTCCTTTACCTTCTATACCTTAATAATAAAGTCTATTGTTACTAAAATCGTAGGAACCTCCTCTAATGTCTCTTTATTAAAGAACATCTTCTATAGTAGATGCTTAGCTTTATACTTATATAGTACGTCTAATGCAGTAAAGAGCAACTCTTTCTATTAAATCTACTAGTTGTCTTCTACGCTAAAGCCCTTCTATCTTACTAGGTATTCTATTTAAGGTAAACACGTACGTTTACTTACGTAGGCCTTAACGATCTTCTTAATTTCCTACTCCTTTTAATTATTAACTTAAATAAGCCTTAGTAGTACAATAGTATAGTTATATAGGTTAAGGTTTATTAGCGCTAAGTATAAGTAGGCAACTAAGATAACGTTGTATACTTTTTACTTAAGGGGTAGCTTTAGCTAGTAAGCTAAGGCGCTAATAAGCTTAATAACTTTAAAGGGGCTAGTGTATTATTATAACTACTTCCTTAGCAGCTTACTTAGTAAGTAGTAGCTATAGTAAAGTTTAAGGTAGACCTTATTGCTTAGTAAGAAGCTTTATAGTTTTCTTTTAGCGTTATACTATTTCTTTGCTTATATTACTACTAAGTTAGATAAGCGTTTAGCTTCGTCTACGTAAAGCTTGCGTAAGGTATCTAGGGCTAGTTTATTAGCCTAGGTCGTTGCTACGTTAGCGATATAGTATAGGATTTTAATAGGCTTAAATCTATATATAAGTTTATTTAAGGACTGTTTAATTAGCGCGCTAAGGCTATTATTAAGGCTAAACTAAAGCGCAGGTACTACCTTTGTTTATAGTATCTTTAAGGTTACGGTATAATAACGTAAGGCAATTTCTACTGTTTAGTTTTTTTGCTTAAAGGACTTATTAGTTTAAGGGTAATAGCTAGTACTAAAGGAGAGGCGTATATTAATTGTTTTAAAAAGTGCTTTTTAGAAGTTAAAGAAGAACTTACTATCCTTATTGCTAATAATGTTCTTTAGGATGCCTTAGTTAGCAAAGAGCGCTATATAGAGGAAAATGTAGGCTTAGTTTAGTGCTAAGTACCTTATATACCTAAGGATAAGGAAGGTTTTATAGGAGAACTTATAAGTAATAGTTATTAGGGCGTTAAGGTTGTTAGCGTAGTTTAATTGCTTCTAAAACAATTTATTAGTAGGGACCTTTAGTAAGCTAATAATAAAATTAACTATAATAGTATAAAAAGGCTAAGGCTTAGACTATATTAGCTATAATTCCCTTAGTAGCTTTAACTAGTTTGTTTAATTTTAAAGGTAAGTTTAGTAGTATATAACGTATTTCTTAATAGCTTATTCTTTGCTGTAGAAGGTAAAGCAATTAAGGTTTTTAGTAACTTTTGCGATGCTAGCGTAGAATTTGTTATTATAGGCTATGTAGAGGAGGTTTGTTGTATAGTTAGCAGGGACGTAGAGCTGCTTAGGCTATATATAGCGCAATTAGTAAAGCAGCCTATTAACTAAAACAAAGGGGAGCTTAATTCTACTACGCTTAGTAGCCCTATAGGCCTCCTTTATAGCAGCTATAAGGTTACGTTTTTTAATAAGCTTAATTATATTAGCTTATTTCTTATTTATTTTATAGCCCTTAATAAGCTTTGCTTACTAATTGTTATTAACAACGACTTTATAAGTAGCTAAGTATACTAAGTTGCCTTAAATGTTGTTTAGTTCGTTCATCGTTTATCCTATTAGGCCGTCAGTTATTAGTAAGCAGGAGAAGGCGTTAAGGATAAAGTTTAATTTTCTAGGGATATATTATACGTTTAGGCTAAACTAGCTAAAGAAGATAAAAGCGTTTATTAGCCTAGTGTTTACCTTTACTGCGTTTAATGTCTTTAAGCTTAAGTAGGCAACGATGCCTTATATTATAGCATAGTTAGTAAAAACCTTAACTAAGGCTTAGTTAGATTAGACTAGTACTTGTAGCTTATAGATAGCTTATATAAGGTAGGCGACTTTAAGCTTAGTAGGTTAGTACGCTGTCTTAGGCTTTGTAAGCTAGTAGCTTAGGAACATTATAGGCTTAATTTTAGACGTAGGCACCTCCTGCTAAGCTAGATTCTAGTTGTCTTTGTTAATATAAAAGACAAAGACTTTAAGGCTTTTACTGCTAGCGTTTATCTTAATAAACAGCGTTTATTAAAGGTTATAGTAGTAAAGCCTTATCTTAGTTATAAGCTGCTGCTAAAGGGCTATAAACGCTTGTTTTTCTTTGTTAGTTAGCTTAAAGGTAGTTTTAAGGACTTTATAGTGTTAAGCCTTCTTATTGCTATTAAGTTTTTAGCTGTTCTTATAAAAGGCAGCGAGCAGCTCTTTCTTTTAGCGTTCTAAGGGCTTAGCTTTGTCTAAGAAATAGTATATAAAGCGTCTTAGGAATATAGCTATACTAAGGTAGGTTTTAAGGTCTCTTAGGTTTATTAACATTATAATCTTAGCAAGCGCCTTTATACGCTTAGAAGTAGTAGTAAGTCCTAAAGCGTTAACGCAAAAACTTAGCAGTTAGATAGATAGGTATCTATAGAATAACTTAGCAAGGTTTATAGCGAGCTAAAGTTTCTTAAAACAACTAAGAACCGCTTATAGGTACTAGCAATAGTTGTTAAAGTTATTACTAAAGATAATTATATCGTTAATATAAGCGTATATAAAGTAATATATATTAAAGAGGTGTTAGTTTATAAACCTTTATATAAACAAGGGGCTATTTTAGAATCCTATTAAGATAATATATATTATTTTAAGGCCTTAAGGGCTTAAGATTACTATATAGTCTTTGTGCTTTTCTTTAATAAGCAGCTAATAAAAGAATTAGCTTACGTTAAGAACAGTTATAAATGTTTTACTGTAAACTTATACAATAATGTCTTCCTAGGAGGGCAAGGGGTAGATGTCTAAGATAGTAATTTTATTAAGTTTTCTTATATTAATAACTATTTAACCCTTCTTTAGTGTCTGCTAGACGACGAACATAGGGCTAGTGAACAGGCATAGGGCCTTTATCTAGCTTGCTTTCCTCTATACGTATAACTTTTTTATTTTCTAGTTAACGAATTCCTAATCTTTAGCGCTAAGCAGGTAGGGTTATATTAAGGTTACTTAATTTTACTAGTTTTATATAAAATTAATACGTATTTTTTTGTCTTTTAAAAAAGAAAGGATCTTTTTATCTTGCTAAACGTTAAAAGACTTAATAATATTAGTTAAGGCAGCAGCTTAAGCTTTATTAGTAGCGTAGACTTAGACGCTAGACTTAGTAGCTTGCTTAAGCAGGTCGTTTAGTTTGCTAGCGGCGCCTTTCTTAGCTACTATAGCCTAAAGTAAGCTAGCGAGTTAGTTATAAACAGTTTTATTAAACATATTAATAATGTCCTTAACTAGTAGGTTAGCGAGGTTAAGGTTAGCTTTATCTATTAGCATTGCTAAGAAAGCGATAGCTTTGCTATCTAATACTAAGATATAGTACTCTTTGTTATAGTCGCTAATTTAGCTTACTTTCTAGTACTTAAAGAAGTATAGCAGCTTGTTAAAATCGTTAACAACTAAGGCAAAGCTAGTATTATAGGAAAAGCTATTAAAGTTAGGCGTAGAGACGTAGTTAAGCAGACTAAGGACGTCTAGGGCAAAGTAGTATATCTACAGCGTACTATAAGAGTTAAGGGTATAAATTTTCTAGTGTTTAATAAGAAGCTTTACTACTAATTATAAAAGGACTATAGTTAATTAAGCTACTATAACTCTTAAGTAGATAAGGTTAAGCTTTATAAGGACTTTAAAAGGTACCTTAAGGTTAAAGGTAGAATAAATAATTAAGCGTTTTTTAACGTTAAGGACGTTAACGCTGTATTTAAAGAGGAATTTTAACCTAAGAAGTATATTAAGGCATAAGTTTTTTATAACTTAAGCCTTAAGTTAGAAGTAAGCAAAGGCTAAGGCGCTATTACGTATACTATAGATATAGACGTTAAAGGAAGCTTGTTCTATTAAGTCTACTATGCTAGCGACGCCGTTAATTTGTTTTAGGGTTTTTAAGGTATAGAAAACTACGTTTAAGGAGTTTGCCTTTAACTAGTTATAGTTTACAATAATATTAAAGCATTTAGTGTTAACAGCAGCTATTATATCCTTTTGTCCTAAGTTAAAGTAAAGCTTAATCTTTACGTAGTAGTATTAAGTAAGCAGCAAAGGGCTATATATACGATGTAATTTAATAACTTACTTAGCTTTAAGGACTACGTAAACGTTTACTGCTTTTCTTTTTTTAGTATTAGTAAGCGCTGTTGTTTTGCTAGCTAAAGCAAAGGAAGTTAAGTTAAGCAGCTAAGGCGCGATATACGTGTTAAACATAACGTGCTGTATAAGCTTAGCGCGCTTATTAAAATGTATACTATACTTAAAGCAGTTTAACTTCTTATTAAGGATACGTTTAAGAGAGACTCTAGGGAGCAGGATAGTAAGGTTAAATAGCAGGATACAATATATAAAAGCCTTTTACGCTATTAAGGCGTCTATAAAATAAGAAAACTAAGTCTTATTAGTAGTAGTATTTAAAGTATAATCTACTAAGTTATTGTTTAAATTAAATTGCTTAACGTAAACATAGCTATCTATAGCTAATTGTTTCTTTATAGCTATAGCCTTGCTGTCTACTATATCTACGTATACTTCGTTGCTATTGTTAGTATAGTAAGCTTAGTTAAAAGAAACGTTAGTCTTTAGAACTTAATAGCAGTAAGTATAATAAAGGCAGTTAAGGCAGGAGTAGTAGTAGCTTTTGCGCTAGATCTTGTAGAAAGGGCGTAGCTTAGCGTTAGTAGAATTGTTAAAAGTTTAACGTGTATTAAGAGCAGTGCTATAGCTAAATTGTTAGTAGACTAGGCGTTAGTTGCTATAGAAGTTGCTATAGCCTCGCTAACTATAACCGTAGAAGCAACTTCTTACTTATCTATTGTAATATCTAAAGTAAAAGTTAGCGTCTTTAATGCTAGTGTTACGCCTAAGGTCCTTGTTTATAGCAAGATTAGCGATACTACGATAGACTAGCGATACGTTAAGCAAGTGCTTATTAAAGGTAGCGCTATAAGCCTTTTGCTTTTCCTCTAGGTAGTTAAGGTATTTATAGAAGCTAATATCCTTAATAGGCTTAATAATAATTTCTTAAAGGCTAGGCTTAAGGTAGATATATAGTTAGTTTAGTAGCTGTTTATCCTAGGTAAATCTAGTAGCTTTAGCGACGTAGAAAAAGGAAGACGCTTATTCTTTAATGTCTTTATTCTTATAGCAGTCCTTATTAAAGTAAAGTATAAAGGATAGAATAGCGCTAGCTTAGACGCTGTTTATATAGAACTAGGCCTACAACTCTACGATCTAGTTATTAAGCAATGCTTTAATTTAGGTCTGCTTAGTAAGGGTTAAGACGTTAAGCTACTAATACATTGCTTTGCTATAAAGCAGCTAGTTAAGGTTAATGTAGATCTCTTTAGCACGCTTAAGGCTTATAGCGTTATCTTAGATACTGCTAGTAAATAAGTTAATATTATAAAAGTAGATGTCTATGCTAATATAACTATAGTCTCCTTTGCTAAAGGATTTGTTAAGGTTAAGGTTAAAGTAGCTAATTTTAGTAAGTTTCTAGCTGTTAAATTTAGCAAAAGGGCTAAATATATATGTATTAAAAGAAGCTAGCATTTTATAAAACTAATTGTTTAATAAGGTAATGCTATATAAAGGGTAGATGCCTTTACTGCCTTTGTTCTTGCTTACTTCTACTATATCTTAAGAACTGCCTAAAGGTATAGCAGTTTCCTATGCCTTTAACAGCTTATAGATAAAAGAAGAAGAATTAGAAGGTAAGCGCTTAGTAAAAGAATTGCCTTTTATAGTAGGGGTAGGGCTTAAAACCTTCCTTTTACGTAGGAAGGACAGTTTAGAGGAAAAAGGAGCCTATAAAGGCTCTTGCTAGTCGTTAAAGGTACGTAGGGCAGCTAGCGTAGCAGGAGATTAAGCAGTAAAAGCAGTAAAAGCAATAGTTATAGCAGTTGCTAAGCTTAGGAGCAGTAATAGGCCTATAAGGCTAGCGATAAGGCCTTTGCTGCTAAAGTCCTTTTCTTATAGTCTAAAGAGGTTAACGATTGCGTTATACTTTACTTAGACCTAAGTCTTTTATTTCTTAATAGCTTTACTAAAGGTTGCTCTTCGTTCTAGCTAAACGATAAGATATAGCTTAGTAATAATGTTTTAACGTAGCAGGTTCTAAGACTTAAGGCTAGTAATTTAGTAGAGTAACTAAACCTTATTGTTTAATAGGCTGTTAGTGTTAAAAAGATAAAGTATTCGTTTAAATTATAAAATCTCTTAAGACATATTAAGCAAGGCGTTAAAGATAGTAGGCAGCTCTAAAGCTATGCTTAGGGCTATAGTAAGGCGCTGTAATCTACTTAATAAAGGGCTAGCAGTAGTAATCGGTCTTAAAGTTAAGCTTACTTAACAGCTTAAAGCTAGTAGTAAATAACTAAATTTAAAAAGAAATTTTTAAAATAAGGATAAGGTCTTTAAGGGGACTAGGTGTTACTACTAGTTAGTACGTAAACATTAATATAAAAGAGCTTAATTCTTTAAGCTACTGTATAGGTGTCTTCTCTTAAGATATGTCTTCCTGCCGTAGCTTCGTAGCCTTATAGCCGGTTGCCCGGTTACCAAGAGGTGTAGAGCGAGGCGTACGGCGTACCCGTAACATCAGTTGGTACGCGAACATTGATGTGAAAGAGCTTGATTCTCTAAGCTACTGTACAGGTGTCTTCTCTTAAGATATGTCTTCCTGCCGTAGCCTCGCAGCCTCGTAGCCGGTTGCCCGGTTACCGAGAGGTGTAGAGCGAGGCGTACGGCGTACCCGTAACAGCTACTAGTTAAGGCTACTAGCAGTACTAGCAGTATAACCTTAGCTACCCTAAACGTTAGCCTTATCTAAGAGGCTTCTAAGAAGGCCTTAGTCTTCCTTAATTCGTTTAAATTAATAGGACCTAAGAATTATAACTAATAGAAGTAGACCCTTACTATTATGCTTTAAGCTATTAAATTTTAAGAATTCGTTAATAACTTAGCTTTAGCTAAGGCTATCTGTAACGACCAACACCAGATTGACCCGAGGTCACGTGTACAGTACAGCATATATCTTAGACCGATTATATCTAACGTAATCAGGCTAAGTCTTAGTTCTTGCATATAAAGACCCCTACCTTTTTGTACAATTATTATACAATAACTTTACAACTATCTTACCTAACAACCTAGTATATTACTATTATTATTACAAATCCTAAGACTTCTACTATTGTTACCTAAGAAGTTGTAATAGTAAACACACAATTACATCGAGAAACCTTAGCAATATTAACTAATCTAATCGCTATAGAGGAAGGTAGCAAATCTTCTTTTAATAGCGAATTTCGTTTACAAACCTACTAAGACTCCTTGTCTTATACCAGCAAAGGACAAAGAGAGTCTTGCGACCCTAAGAATTCCCTGCGTAACTAGATACGCTAATTAAAAGAGCAAATTTAGAATCTTTATAAGCAGTTAGCACAGATAACTTAAGGAAATTAAAGGGATTTTAAGGACAAATTGGACAATAATAAGATTAGAGTAAAGAAATTTACTAAGTTTACTTTAAATACCTTATTCTATAAGCAAGATAATTAGCTTAACGATCTACGAAGAGCATTTAAAGGGGCTAAAAGAAGATATTAAAAAGATTCTTAAAAGATCTTGTTAGCTCTAGATTACATAGATGCTAATTGTTAAGCAAGATAGGATCGTTTCCTTAACGAACAACCTAAAGAAGAAGCACGCTTTGCATTAAAGAATAATTAGATCTAGTTTAAAGCATAGACTACTATACTACTTTAAGATGCAGAGATTTAAGAGCTATTAATTATAAGCTAAATTAAGAGTATAAAATAGCAAGACAATTAATCTCTAAGGGATTTTTACATCTACTTAAACTCTTTAGAAAAGAACTTTCTTTAGAAGGACAAAAAGGAAAGGGCTTTCTTCTTCTTCGCTAAACTACAACCTAAGCTTAAGAATTAAATATTAACCTAAGGTCTACACCTACCAGTAGAAAGGGAAGAAATAGTTGCCTTTGCTACTCGATTTTAGGATACTATAGCAAGAAAAAGAAAGGACCTAAATCTTTACAAAAGGCAATCGAAAAGGCTACGAAGAGGATATAGGTTTAGAGGAGGAGGTTAACTACAAGGCGCTTATTAGCAAGTGCAGTTAAGCAACAAGGATACTAAGATAACTCCTTAACGAAATCTAGTTAAACTAGATAGGAAGGTTTTAACTTGCTATACCTATAAGAGCGAATTTTACTTTTAACCTTAATGTCCTTAAAAACCTAAGAGTAATAACTTAAAGGGAAAAGGGAAGAAGTTAAACTAATAACCCTTAGTTTAGCTTAATCCCTTAGGGTTACTTTACGATTTTTCGTGCCTATTTCTATATATAGGACAAAGGACACAAGAACAACTGCTGATTTTAACAGTAGAGCTGAACTAGACGCGATTAGTATTCGATTTACGCAAAAACAAGGATTAAAAAAATTAAACAAAACAGTACCTTATCTTAATAACGTGTTACAAAGAAAAATTAATACTTTTAGAGTATAGAGTACACTAATAACCTTAACGGATTTAAGAGGAATATCTTATACTATTACGCGCAAATGTATAGGTATCAAGAAAGGAGAAAATTCAAGTTTTATTTTGCTTTTAATAAAGATAATAAAAGATAAACTTATTTATTTATATCTGTATAATAAAAGTTAGTAGTTTAAACAAGATTTTACAAAGACTACCTTAATTTTAGTTTAACAATTTAAAAAAGAAAAAAGAGAATCTTAAGCAACTATAGTAGCAATCGTAGTAGATCTAAACCTAATTCTACTTCTAAACAAAGAAGAGGTTAATACTAATAAACAGGGAAGACCTAAAGAATTAAAGGCATTCGACGATGTCTTTTCGATAAAGAATTCTCGTCTCCTACCACACATTAAAGGAATAGATTATGCAATCGATCTTATAGAAGGAGAAAATCCACTATATAGACCTATCTATCCTTTGTTACTAGCTAAACTAGAGTTACTCTAAAAATACTTAGACGAAAACTTTACGAACTAACGCATTAGACTATCTAAGAGTCCTGCTAAAGCACCTATTCTTTTTGTGCTAAAGAAAGATAGGAGCTTACGCTTAGTAGTTAATTATCGAGGATTAAACAAGGTTACGATTAAGAATCAATATCTATTACCGCTTATTACTAAATTAATAGATCGAATCTAAGGATGCTAATAGTTTACTAAAATTAACATTAAGGATACATATTACCGGATACGTATAAAAGAAGGCGATAAATAAAAGACTACGTTTTATACGCGATACGGTTACTACAAATTTATAGTTCTTCCTATAGGATTAACTAATGCGCCTACGACGTTTTAAAATTATATTTATTTAGCACTTAGTAATTTACTTAATACTATTTGCATCGCTTACTTAGATAATATTTTAATATTCTCTAAGACTTAAGAAGAATACACAAACTATGTGCAATAAGTACTTTAGAAGCTCTAAGAAAGTAAGCTTTACGCCTATCTAGACAAATGCTTATTTTTTAAGAAAGAAGTTACTTTTTTAAGCTTTGTTATTTTAAACAAAGGACTAGGAATAACGCGAAAAAATGTTAAAGAAATCTAAAATTAAAAAGAACCTATATTATATTATAACATCTAAGTATTCTTAGGATTCTATAACTTTTACTGTAGGTTTATTGCAGGATATGCTAAATTAGCAAGACCTTTGTATATGTTACTTCGAGGATTAGTAGGTAGCAAGAAACTAGGACAAGTATATTTAAATAATAAAGAGAAATAAGCGTTTTGCGCCCTTATTAATGCCTTTTAATGTGCACCTTTACTTTAATACTATAAACTAGATTAGCTAATACAAATTAAGACAGACGCGTTAAGGTTCGTATTAGCAGCTGTTTTATCCTAACTAGATTTATAGGGGAAATGGCATTTAGTCGTATTCTTTTCAAGAGCATTTTATAGTTTAGAATTAAACTATAGTACTCTTAATTAGGAGATGTTAGCTATAGTAGAAGCATTTAAACATTAGAGACATTATATTAAAGGAGCTTGCGAATTAGTAAAGGTTCTTAGTAACTACTAAAATCTTTAGAGCTTTATAAAGCAATCTAAGCTTAGTAGTTAATAAGCTCGTTAGTGTATGTTTTTAATACTATATAATTTTACTATTAAGCATTAATCTAAAAAAACAAATTTAGCAGATAGTTTATTAAGACGACCTAACTATAAGTTAGATTGTCCTAATGTAGTAGAATTTTCTATAGAACTGTAAAAACAACTCTAAGTAGTATTAGAAAGGAGACAGAAAGGTTACGATTCCTTTACGTTTTTATATAGTTAATGCATAGATATATATAATAAGATATCTAATTAAGGACCTAGATGCATATAAGCAATTACCTAGAACAAAGCGAAAGAATCGCTTGCTTATTAAAGCGTGTATAAACTAGTATAAGACTCTTTGCTCTAGCTTATTAAAGACAGTTAATATATAGATTCTAAGATTAAGCAATTAAAGCAAAAAGCTTTAAACAAGTAAAGCGTTAATTATAATCTGTTGTTGTTTAAAGGTAAAATAATAATTCTAAACGAAAATTGCCTTCGAAACAAGCTGTTACAGCTGTACTATAATAATCTATTAGCAGGTTATTTTACAGAAGCAAAGACAAATAAGCTTCTATCTAAAAGATTCTTCTAGAAAAATATGCAGCAAAATGTTAAAGAATACATCAAGTATTGCTAAGTTTGCTAAGGATAGACGGTAAAAAGGCATTAACCTTTTAGCAAACTTAAATCGCTGCTAATTCTATTACAACCTATAAAAGAATTAACAATAGATTTTGTTATAAGACTACTAAAAGTTATTTTTTAAAACAAAGAGGTTAATAGAATTTTAGTCATTGTTAACCGTTTTACAAAATTCGCTTTATATTTTGCGATTTCGTTATATATTACTGCTGTTAAACTAGCGGAGCTTTTTTACAATAAGGTAGAACTCTAATATATAGGTTTACTAGATAGTATAGTAATAGACAGAAGATCTTTGTTTACTAGTAGATTTTAGTCATCTCTTTGTTACTATTTAAGGGTACAAAGACGTCTTTTAACAGCTTTTTATCCTTAAACCGATAGATAAACAGAAAGAATGAACTAAACTATAGAACGATACCTAAGATGCTTTGTAAATAAAAATTAGAAAAACTAGCTAAGACTGTTAAGAACAGCACAATTTGCTACTAACAATGCTAAATTAAAGACAACAAAGATCTCTCCTTTTAAAGCCCTTATAAGGTATTCGCTAGATTTTTATGTTAACGTTAAGGACAACGTTCCTTAGGAAGGGGTCCTAGATGCAAAAATCTGCATCAAAAGACTTTAAGAAACCTGAGAAAAAATAAAAAAGAATTAGAAGATCGTATACAAAAAGTAGGCGAAATACTTTAATTAACGGCATTAAGAAATAGAATTTAATGTAGGAAATCTTATAGCATTGTCTACAAAGAACTTTTAATTCCCTAAAGAATCTATAAAGCTTGCACTAAAACGCATTAGGCCCTTAAGGATATTAGAAAAGATTAGAAAGTAGGCGTATTGTCTTGTAATGCTAATACTATACAAGGACATATACAATGTATTTTATGTAAGCTTACTAGAACTATAGAACAAGACTATAGATAAGAAAGACGAATTATTGCTAATACTTCTACTAGAAAAGAATAATAAACAGTAAGAAATTAAATCTATTAAAGACTATAAGAAACAGAAGAAGTAAACGCTTTATTTAGTTAAGTAGAAAAGATAGCCCGCTAAATACAATAAGTAGGTATCTAAAAGCAATATAAATGCACCTTAAATCCTTAACGAATATACTAAGCAAAACAATGCCTAAAAGCAGAAAAGCAAAGCAAAAAGAAGATCTTAATAAGCAATAGAGGATAAGCGAAAATGCTACAAATACTATAAAATTAAGATCCTTTAACTAACAGGATAACTACGCATTACATTGTCGCAAAAGGCCTACTACAATAAAGTAGCCTAGGTTATGTTGTTAGCGTTAAGGGGGCCCGCACCCTAAGGCTCGTTAACTAACGCCTCTAAAAAGGTAGCGCGAAACAAAGAAAACGCGCTAAATAAGGCAACGAAATTCTCGTTAGAAGAGTTAAGACAAGGAACTATTAGAGATTGCTAATAAGCAATCTAAGCAGCAGTCTACTAAAAAGTTAGCAAATACATCACGAAAAGGACCTAAATATATACCGCAGAAGGTAGGAGTAGCTTTAACAAGGCATTCTACAGCATCCTCCTAGACGTAACATAAGCTAAATATATGTCTATTTTCTAGGACTAGAAGTTAGTAAGCATCTATATAAAAGAGGGAACGATTTACTTACGTTACGTAAACAACAAGGACCTGTCTACCGCTAATAAGAGGTATACTGCTTATGCACCTACTTAAAGCACTTTATTAGATTGCTAAGCGCTTCGAACTAAATCAACAAAGTAGCAGCATTAAAAAAACAAAGATCTATAGCAACGTCGTAGGTCTAAGTAAATCCGTAGACATTAACGGGCAGATTCGCGGTATTAACGCCTATATTAAACAACGTATACATAAATAAAATGCAATTAGTTAGATTATCGCAGTTGCTATGCATTATAGCTATAATCTAAGGAAGTTAGCATAGAAACGTAAAAGAAACGTAGACATATACCTAGTTGCATAGACACTTTCTGCGTTAGTAAAATACATATTATATACGTCTTTTATTAAAACATTTAATGCTAGGAGGAGTAGTCTAAGCAGCGAAACTCTATAGATTCCCTTAATAAGCATAACCTATACATTTACAATACTAAAGGGGATTAAGAATACCTTCTTTGCTAAGCTTAATGTTAAAAAATAGCATAGGAGGCAGAAGAAGACCTAGAGGAGGAGGTAGTAGGGGACCGGGAGGTAGAGGTAGAGGTAGAGGTATAGAGGAAAAGGAAGAAGAAGAGGATAAACCCCTATCGTCTCCGTTAAGTAGAGGAAGTGCTATAAAAGGGGGCACACTATCGTTTAGATTAACAGGAGGAGGAGCATTAATAGGTAGGACGATAACAGGGGGATTAGCAGCTAGACCGGCACCGTCTCTATTAGCAAACCCTAAAACACTAAGAAGGGAAGTCAGGTTTATTACCTTGTTATCGTTGTTATTGTTATTATCCTTATTATTAATGTTTATAAGGAAATTATTAAGATTATAGGACAATTCTTTTACAGGTTTTAGACGTTAAGCATTTGCTATTTGCAAAGGAAAAAGCTAACGCTGCTTTTTTAAAGCAAGAAGGGAATACATAAATAATGTTACGCGCTTATTTCAGGTAGGACTTAGCTAATCTTCTATAGAAGGGATAGCAATGTTTAACGAAACAATACATAAAGCCGTCTAATATAATCAGAGACATTCTACGCATAGAAAGGATACGAAAACATACTAAAGCACGCAGGAAAGGTAACGGCTACGGCAAAGGCGAAACATAGTACAAGACAGTACCTGCCTGCGAAAGAGGATAAGCATTTAGCTTTAATAAGGAAGAAAAAAGAGCAGGATTCCTTAACCGCTTAGGTGTCTTAGCTGCAGGCTAAGGAGGTACTAATATAATAATAATAAAGTGTTTACAAAACGCTTAAATAAATATTATAAAAGAATTGTAACAAAAAATAAGGATAAAAAGGATATAGACAAAAATGTTAATAATAAAAAGAAGAAAAACAAAAACAAAAAGCAATAAAAGGCAGCTTAATTTATGCTGTAGAGCTAATTAGCAAACAGAGCGCAATTACCTAGGAAACGCGACTAGCAACGTATAGAAATAGGTGCGTACTAATTGCTACCTATTTTCTTTGTTTAATCTAAAAGGGAAAGAACGACTTGTCCTAAGGAAAGAGCATCGCGATAGAAACCGCGTTATAGATAACGCGCTTAGGGAGGGGATAGCTGTAACGACTAACACTAGATTAACCTAAGGTTACGTGTATAGTATAGCATATATCTTAGACCGATTGTATCTAACGTAATTAGGCTAAGTCTTAGTTCTTGTATATAAAGACCCTTACCTTTTCGTACAATTATTGTACAATAACCTTACGACTGTCTTACCTAACAACCTAGTGCATTACCGTTATTATTACACTATCTTAATAGCTAAAAAGGCTATACTCTTTATAATTTTAAGGGATAGCCTAGCTTTTAGCTTAGCCTAATTAATAGCTTAGATTAATAGCCCTACTTAAGCTTATCTTAAATTAAAGCGCTAATACGCTTATTCTACTTATCTTAAAAGAGAAAGCTTCTATAAGGGCTTTTATAGCCTATCCTTTAGTAGCTACCTTAAAACGCTAGCTAACTTTAATGCTAAATTTAATAACTATTTAGCTTAGCTATCTATAGCTAAGGTTATTATTACTATTAAAGATTAAGTTAATTAGTATATAATAGCTTTATCTACTTCCTTTCTGCCTTAGGCAGAACGTATCTATAGTATTATTTAATCTATAGTAGCTACTAGCAGTAATCTAAATTAGATAAATCTTAGCTTAATTATAGAAGATATCTTTAATAAGACTTAGCATAAGGGATTATTAGCTTATTAAGCTACCCTTAAGGCTTAATTACGTAACCTTAAGGGGTATAATAAGAAGAAGAAGAAGGCTACCTTAGAGGCCCTTAAGCCTTAAGGCACCTCTAAGGCCTTAGTACCCTATAGACAGCCTATAAGCTAAGGCTAAGGCTAAGGCTTAGGGCGAGGGCAAGGGCTAAGGCAAAGGTCTAGGCTAAGGCATAGCCTTAATAAGCTTACTTAACATTAAGGCAGGAAGCCTTATAAGCTTCTACAACGCCTACTTAGCAAAGTACCTATAAGCTTATTATAAGCAATTAGATTAGCTTTTGCTATATACGTAACCTTTAATCTTAATTTTAGTACCTTAGAAGATAACTTAGTAGCTTTTAATAAGTTAGCAATATATAGCTTAGCTAATTGCCCCTTTAAGGCTAGCCTGCTATATAATACAAGTGCCTTAGTCTATATAGTTAATAATAAGGCTTCTTTTATTAACTATTAAAACAATAATAGTACCTTAAGCTACGTAATAATAGGCAGCAGGCTTATAAGGCCCCTTAGATCTAGCATAGCTACTTTTAACGTCTTAGTTAGCTATAGCTTAGCTATATACTATAAGATCTACCTTCTTAGGGCCCTTTATTGCCTTAATGTAAGGCTTAATCTTATAAGTAGCTTAAGGTACTACTAATTAAGAGGCTTCCTTCTAAAGAATAAGCTAATAAGTTAGCAAAGGGCTATGCTAGTCCTCTTTAATTACTAAAAAAACAAGTTTTTCTTAACCGTTAAAGGCACTAAGACCCCCTTAGTGCCCTTAAATCTAACAACTTACTATACCTACCCTATACGCCTAGGACGCTAAGCACTAATCTATTTAACTAATTAGGATCCTCTATAGCTTAAAATAAGGCTTAAGCTACTAATATAACAAGAGGCTAGTAGATATAAGGACCTTACTTAGCTATAGCCTTATTAGCAACGCTCTAAACCCCCTAAGGTCCTTACTTTATAATAAACCTTAGATAATCTTATTTCTAAGGATCTAAGAGATCTTAGTACTCTAAAGCTAGCCTTATAAGGCTATTAAGGCCCTAGGCTAGCCCTAAAGCCTTATTAAGAGCTTCTTTAAAAAGCTTACTTATAGCACCTTAGGCTAGGCTATCTTAGCCTAAGGCTTATAAAGAAAACAAGGGTTATTTTAGCTAGCATGCTTAATTTCTAGCTAATTAAGGAGCAGGATTTCGTTTACTTACCTTATATTAAAGGTAAGACTGTTAAGAGGCTAACTACTAACCCTATAGCTAGCTTACCGCAAGCCTTTAACGTTATTAAAGGAGACATTTTCTAGATTAAGCCCTTACCCTATAACTAGTAGCCCTATAGCCTACTATTAGTTAACTATAAGACCTACTATCGATAGGTTATTTAATTAGTTAATAAAAGTAAGGCAACGATAACTAAGGCTATTTAAGGCTACTTTAAAGCTTTAAAAAATCGCTATAGCTACTACCTTATATGCTTCTACTATAATAGTAGCAAGGAGATTATAACTATCCTATAAGAGTAGCTATAGAATAAGGGTATTTCCTTTTCTATTAGTACGCCTTATATATATAAGTAAAATAGCTTAGCTAAGAGATCTATTAGGGTTATCTTTAATAGACTTAAGGCTATAATAATAAGCTCTAGCCTACCTTATACCCTCTAGAATTACGTTATCTAGGATATGTATAACCTTGTTAACGCTATAGTAGCTACTAATAGGGATCTTATAGCATAAGAAGAGCTCTATAATAACGTTATTTAACTAGCTTAAACTAATAAGCTAGATTTATTATATTTCTAAGCCCTAAGGGCCTAATATAAGATCCTTATTTTAAAAGAACGTTAAGCTAAGGGCTATAAGCTAGCCCTATGCACTAAAGCAGGGCACCTAGTTTCTATCTTAGGCTATAATACCTACCTCGTCTAGCTACCTAATAGGCGCCTTATCTGTTAAACTAGCTAAATCTAGCTATTTAAAGCCTAGCTTTTAGCTAAGGTACCTATTAGAGGCTTAGATTTAGATAACCTAGGCTTAGGGGGGGTATCTCTAGATCTAGCTCTAGCCTATAGCCCTTCTTCTAGCTTAGCCTTACTTACAGCTCTAACCCCTTAGCTAAAGCCTATACCTAAAGTTATTAACCTTACTAATAAAGCTTTAAGCCTTAAGTTACTTAATCTAGCTATACGTAACTATCTACGTAACCTACTTAATTAAATAAACCTTAATCTTATCTTAGCTACCTTAAAAGCTAAGAATAAACCTACCTTATAAGACAAGCTTTATACCTTTTAAGAAGCTTCTTAATGCCTTAACGCCTTAGCCTAGCTAAAGGCTATAGTAGCTAAATTTTAGTAGCTATTATTCTAAGACGTCTTTACTTTCTAGCCTTAAAATAACCTTCCTTTAAGCTGCTAACTAATAATAAGCTAGCTTATCTTTAAGCTTAAAAAGGACTAATATAAGTACGTAACTAAGCATAAAGCTAAGCTTATAGCTTAAAGCTTTTAGTAAATTAAAAGCCTTAACTATACTAATACCTTTGCTTCTATAGCTATGCTAGTTACGTAGTAAGTCCTCTTAGCCTTAGCTATAGCTAAAGGCTAAGAAATTAAGTAGATTAACTTTATAAAGGCATTTTTAAACAAAGACCTTAAGGAAGATATCTTTATTTAGCTTTTAGAGAGCTTTAATTAGTTTATTTAGCAAGCTAATCCTAAGACAATAACTAAGCTAGCTTAAAAGGGCTATTTAGCTACCTTAGAGCCCTTAGATTAAGCTATTTAGCTTAATAAGACCCTTTATAGCTTTAAGCAGTTATCTCGCAAGTAGCAGTAAGCCCTTAATTAGGTAGCAGCTACCTTAAACTTTAAGCTACTAGCCTTAGATTTAGCTATCTTATATAATTATATAATAAGCATCTTTATAGTTACCTATATTAATAACTACCTTTTAATTAGTTTAAGCCTAAGGCTAATTAACAAAACAAAAGAAGCTTTTAATAGGATCTATAAGATAGAAGATAAGGGCCTAGCTACCTTATTCCTAAGGGTTTATATTATCTAAGATACTAAAAAAGGGATTATCTAGCTATCTTAAGAGTACTTTATAGAGGAAGCTTTTAAGAGGTTTAACTAAGCCTTAGCCTAGCTAGCTAATATACCCCTTATGCCTTAGCTAGTTATGTGCCTAAGGGACTCTTTACTACTTATAGCTAATAAAGCTAAGCTATATTAGGCTATTATTAGCATAGCTATCTATCTAGCTATATAAACTTAACTAGATATAGCTTTTATAGTTTAATTTTTAGTACGCTATTTCTAGCTACCTTATAAGGAGTACCTCTTAGGGGCTTATAGGCTATTAGCTTATCTTAAGAGCACTAAGTCCTAGGGCATTAAATACGCTATTTAAGGCCTATAGCGCCTTATAGCTTATTATAATAGTAACTTTATAAGGGATAAGGGTATTAGCAAAAGTACCTATAGATACGTTATCTAACTAGCTAAAGGCCTTATAAGCTAGAAAAGCAAGAGGGCTAGTACTATTGCCTTATCTACCTTAGAAGCTAAATACATAGCAATTATAGAGGCTACCTAAGAGCTTAAGTAGTTAGCTAGCTTATTATATAAGATAGACTAAAATATTAATTTTTTAGTTACCTTATATAATAACAATAAGCAAGCTATATCTACTGCTAATAACCTTACTTTATATAGCTATATAAAGTATACGCTAATTAAGTTTAGCTATATTAAAGAAAAGGTTTAAAAGCAGCTAGTTACTTTAAAGTAGATTAATATAGAAGGTAACGTAGCTAATAGCTTTACTAAGCTACTAACTAAGCTATAGCTAGCCTTATTCTAGAAAGGCTTATATAAACTACTATTAGCCTAGCCCTTTAAATCTTACGTAGTTAATTACGTATACCCTTATTAGGGAGGCTAGGCTAATCTTGCCTAGCTAAATAGCCTTTATTTAGGGCTACCTTATAGCTCTAAGGAAGAGCTACCCTATAGCCTTTAGGGGTTAATAACCCTTAGTTAGCATAATAATACCTTAACAAGGATATTAACCCTTAATAACCTTTGCTAGTAGCTTAACTACTACTTACTAAAGTAGTTACTAAGCTTACTAAGGCTCTTACTAAGCCCTTAGCTTATTATAAGGACAGCTTCCCTTAGTAAAAGCCCTATACTAAGCCTTTAACCTAAGATTAAAGGCATCTAGGCTACCCTAAGCCTTAGGCCCCTCTAAGAAAGGATCTTCCTTTATAAAGAAGCTACCTTAGAGGCAGAAGCTGCTAACATTTACCTTATAGAAGCAGCTAAGGCTTTACTTTAGCTAGCTAGCTTAGATTATTATAGCCTTAGCACTAGCTCTAGCACTAGCTCTAGCACTAGCTCTAGCACCTGCTCTAGCCGCGGTACTAAGTCTAGCTCTAGCTTTAGCTATAACCTAAGCCCTTTAGCAGCTTAACCTTAGCTTTATAAGGTACTTACCTTAAGTATACACTAAAGGCTAGTATTAAAGTTACTTAACTTATTACATAGCTTGCTAAGCCTAAGCTTCTTTAATAGGTATAAAAGGCTGCTTATAGAGACCTTTTATAAAGCTCTAAGGCTTACCTTAGAGGAGATATACTAAGAGGCTTAAGACTAGCTTAAAGACTAATAGCTTTATATACTAAAAAAGGACCTATTTAAGCCTTTAAAAGGGTTAGCTACCTTATATATAAGTAAAGGCATAACATAGAGCTTTAATAATTAGCTATAGTAACCTATATACTAATTAAGCTACTTAAGCTATATAAGCTATTTAAGCTTAGCCTTAGATTAATAAAGGCTACTACCTTATAGGCCTTTATATAAGCTAATAAGTATAAGCTTTAAGATACTTTACCTTATACAGCTAGGCATTAGGGGGAGTGTTAAGACTATGTACTAAGAGATATAGCTTATGCTACTAAAGGTAGCTAAGCGGGGCAGTGTAGGGCTATATAAGGCAAAGCAGGGCTAAGTAGGGCTACCTTAAAGCTTATTAGCTAGGCACTTAAGAGAGATTAGTATTACCTTAAGATGTCTTATTTCCTTAGTATTTACTATGTATTTAAGAATAGACTAAGGTAATAGTATTCTATGTACTTAAAGGGCGCTATCCTTTACCTAGCTAGCGTCCTTTCTCTTATCCTTAGCTTAATACAATATATATAGTCCTTACCTACCCTATAGTCTCTATCTTCCTATACCCTTATTTTAACAAAGGGGTTAATGTTATTGCTGTGTTAGGTGACCAAACGACTAGGGGAAGTCACGTAGGGAAAACCTAGCTATCGAACCTACTTTAACCTTTCTTTAAGGTTACAGCAAACTATATATAAGGGAGGATAGGTCTACTAAGAGCATAAAGGGGGCTTAAAGATTAATACTTCGTTAATAATACCCCTACCTTAAGGCGTACTATACCTACTATAGTAAAGCCCTCGTAACCTGTTAATAAACGACCCTTAAGCTTGCTTTATACCTTACTACTTTCCTTACTACCTAGTCTTTAATAGTTTAATCTCTCTCTATCCTTTCTATTAAGGCAAGGTAAACTAGTAGAAAGCAATATAAGCAATAAGAAGTTTATCTTAAGTAACTACTATCTTTTATAATAATAACTTAAAGATAGTTTAAAGCTAGACTACTAAAGGTTTATAAGACTTATAAAGCAATAACCTTTACAATAGACCTAAGGATACCTTAACCTAAGACGTTATCCCTAAGACCTAGGACTAGGTAACTGCTAACTTTAGTAGCCTTACTAAGGAAGAGCTAGATGTATATATTTAGGTTATAGTAAAAGAGCTATGCTTTTAATAGAAAAGAAACTACTTAGCTACCTTTAAAAAAAAGAAGGCGCTTATCTTAAATGCTTCCTTAAGTATTACCCCTTTTCTTATCTTTATAAGCAATAAGCAACCCTATAGAAAGTTAGCAGCGAAACTAAACCTTTTTTTAATTTTATAGTATAAAGGAAAAATATATATTAATTTTTAGTCTTTCTTTGCGATCCTAAGAACTTACTTTTATATTTAACCTAATACCTTTAAAGAAGAAATAATAAAGGTTTTCTATATAGTTATAGCCTTTTTACTAAAGGTTCGCTAAAAGTAAAAGACGTACCTTACTACTAGTTATAATAGTAAGATTACAAAGGTTACGTTTAATAAGTTTAAACAATAGCTTAAAAATAGTATTAATAATAGTTTAATACGCTGCTTTAATGCTAGTATAAAGCTTGCTAACTGCTTATAGTAAGCTTACTAAAAGTTTATATTATTCTTAAAGTTCTATAAAAACATTAAGGCAGAGCTCCTAGAACCTATACTACCCTTTTACTAAGTCTATAACTTCCTCCTTTACCTTTGCCTTAAGCTATATAACTAAATACTTTATAGCAAGGTTTTAGCGAACTAAGTAAAAATAAAAAAAGCTAGGATTATTGCTAAGACTTTCTTTAATAAGGAAACTAACCTAAAGCTAGTAGTAATATATAGTTAGTAATAATAGTAAGTAGTACCCTTTATAAATACTAATTAAGAACTTTATACTAATAACGCTAGCTTTTTATAAAAACCTTATAATACTTTTTGTAAACTAATCGTTTACTTTAAGTGCTAAGGACTAAGCTACTATAAGTTAAGATGCTTTGCCCTTAACTATAAGAAGTGTTTGTTTCTTTTATATACTATAAAGTTTTATAGTTAGCTACCTTATTAGCAACCTAAAAGGGTAGTCCTTATAGACTCCTTTTAAATTTATAGTAGTACTAACAAAGAGCTATTAAAGGAGCCTAGCTAAAGATAAGGGCACGCTAGCCCTAAAGCTGTTATGCTTAAGCTAGCGTATATCTAGTTTAACAGTAGATAGGTTACCTTAAAAGTACTCTTTAACTTAAGAAGTAAAGTTAACTTAGTTAGTAAAAGGGTTATAAGGAATACGCTTTTGCTTCTAAGACCTAAGGTCTTTACTATAGCAAAGGACTTCCTTCTTAAGGTCTTTAGAAGAACTATAAAGCTATTTAAAATAACTAATAACTAAGGAGTTGTAAAAAGGTATCTACTCCTCTATATAGTAGCAAAGATTAAGGAAGATATAATTTTAAGGATGCTTTAGTTTAAGGCAATAGATCCTTATATTCGTTAAGTAAACAATAAATAAAACTACCTTTTATTAAAAGAAAGTTTCTCTTTAGTCCTTATATCTCTATAGCTAGCTTATTCTATAAAATTCTATAAGTCCTTAAGGATTATTGCTTTTCCTTAGCTATATAACTATAAGACTTAAGATTAAGCTCTTAAGGAAGTTATAGTAACCTTGCCCTTTAAGTATTATAACTACGCTAAGGTCTTTAATAAGGAAGAGGCAGCTAGGCTAGAACGTCTAGCTAAACGTATATACGCTATTAACCTTATTAAAAACTTTTTAATGCCTTAAGGACCTATCTACTTACTTATAGAAAAAGAGCTTTAGGTTTTATAAGATTACTTAAACAATGCTATAGCAAAAGGTTAGATCTAAAGGTTAACAAGCCTTTATAGCGCCTTAGTACTATTTATCCTTAAGAAAGGAAGCAAGCTGCAACTCTACGTTAACTACTATACGCTAAACTAAATAACCTATAAGAACAAGGTACTACTCCCTTTAATTCTAGAAATCCTTAATTAACTATAAAAAGCAATAGTATTTATAAAGCTAGATCTAAAGGATATATACTACTAGATACGTATCCGCGAAGGTAACGAGTAAAAGATAGCTTTTTAATATAGATATAGCTACTTTAAGTACTACGTAATGCCCTTTAGACTTATAAACGCTTTAGCAACCTTTTAAGAATACATTAACAATGTCCTATAAGGGTTAATTAACTACGTTTACATCGTCTACTTTAACAACATCCTTATCTATAGCTAAGACCTTACTACGTATATATAGCACGTCCGCTAAGTCCTTAAAAAGCTATAAAGAAGAAGGCTCTTTGCTAACCTCTTAAAGTATAAGTTTAAGGTTAATATAGTCTTATACCTAGGATTTATTGTCTCTTTAGAGGAGATCTATATAAAAAAGGATTAAGTTAAAGCTATTATAGACTAGCTATAACCCTAAAGCGTATACAACGTAATATTATTTCTTAGCTTTATAGGGTTCTACTAATAATTTATT
This sequence comes from Escovopsis sp. TC, assembly GCA_003055185.1. Classification (NCBI taxonomy): domain Eukaryota; kingdom Fungi; phylum Ascomycota; class Sordariomycetes; order Hypocreales; family Hypocreaceae; genus Escovopsis; species Escovopsis sp. TC. The sequence continues at coordinate 2,807,698 of NIGD01000005.1, read as the reverse complement.
AAGAACTATAGTAAGATTATAGTCCCTTTAATAAACATTTTTTAAAGGAAATAAAAAGGGAACTTTAAGCTAAGCTTTAGCGAACTTATAGCGTTTAATAAGTTAAAGTAAGCTTTCTTAAAGGAACTTATCTTAACCTACTTTAACTTAATATAACTAACTTAAGTTTAGACTAACGTATTATAATTTACAATTAGCGTAATCTTATCTTAAGAGACATAAGGAGGTTACTAGTACCTTATAGCTTACCTCTTAAAGAAGCTAATAAGGCTAGAAATCTAATACTTAATACTAAACGTAGAGATGTTAGCTATAGTTAAGGCGTTTACTACGTAGTAATACTACCTTATATACATTAACAAAGAAATCTAAGTTATTACTAACTACCTTAACTATAGTTACTTTATAAAAAAGTTAAAACTAGCTACTAAGCAGGTTATAGCTATAAAGAAGCTATCCCCTTTTAACTTTTAGATTAAATACTAACTAAGGAAAGTTAATTTAGTAGATAGCTTATTAAGAAGAGTAGACTATAAAGACAAAGGGGTAATATAGATAGAACGTAGAAGCATACTCTTTACGTTCCTTTAGCGATTTATAAGCAAAGCAGGATACGCTAAAGATAAAAAGACTAAGCTAAAAAGTAATACTACGTATAAAATAAGGTTTCTATTACTGCTATAAAGCAAAGAGGTTACTGTAAGCTTATATAGTTTATAACTATTAAACGCCCTACTTACTAAATAAGGCATACTTATAGTATAAGTAGCTTGTCTTAGGCAAAAGCTTTAGAAGGAAAGGACTAAGGATAGTAAAGAGTTAGACTTAAAGTTGCCTTAACCTTATTAAGAGCTTGCTACAATGTTAAAGGTAGACCTAGTCTCCCTTAAGGAAGCACTTTATTAAGCGTAAAAAAAGGACGCCTTTTTTACCTTAGATAAAGTTATAAAGGAAGCTTAAGATAGTTTAAAAGGAAGTTAAAGTTAGTTTAAAGGAGTTAACTAGCTTATCTAGTTTAAAAGAAAGATTTACGTACCCCTTAAGGTAAAACTAGAAATACTAATGTTATTCTATAATAACTTAATAAGTAAGCATTAAAGGGTTAGCTATATACTCGCTAAGATAGTAAGGACGTACTACTAACGTAGCTTAAGAAAGGACGTTAAAAAGCACGTCTTTATATATATTAAGTGCTAACTTATAAAGCTAAGGTACTATTAACTTTATAGCGAACTTGCTTTGCTGTTTACGCTAGCTAAGCTATAAGAGGAAATCTCTATAAACTTTATAATAAACCTCCTTAAGGTAAGGGGACAGCACTAATCCTATAACTTAATTCTAGTAGTAGTTAATAGATATACGCGTTATATCTTTTATATACTAACCTATAAGCGAATTATTAGCAATAGGCTAGTAAACCTTTTCTTTAATTACGTCTTTAAGTTCTTTAGTATACTTATAGGAATTGTTATAGATAAGAGCTTTGTCTTTATAAGCTAGTTTTAGTAAAGCTTTTACTACCTCTTTACAATTAAGTAGCAACTTAGTACTATATTCTACCTATAGACTAACAGCTAGATAGAACGCTAAAATTAACTTATTAAACACTACCTTTAAACCTTTTATGCTAAAGACTAAGCTAACTAAGCTAATAACCTTTTGCTAATACAATTTGCTTATAACAATGCTGTTTACTTAGCTATTAGCAAGACACCTACGTACCTACTTCTAGGTCTATACCTATAAGCCTTAGGGAATATGCCTAAGCAGTTAATCCTATTAAAGGACGCTTAAACCTAGCTTAACGACTTATAAGCTTTCTATAAGCTTACAGCAACTTTAATAAACAAAGCTAAGGAAAGCTATAAGAAATAGTATAACTAAAAAAGGGAAAAAGTAGATTTTAAAGTAAGGGACTAGGTCTTACTTTCTATAAAGCACTTAAACCTTTAGCGACCTAGCTAAAAGCTTATATAGAGGTATATAGGACCTTACTAGATTAAGAGACAGGTTAGGACTAGTAGCTTAGCTTTCTAACTTTAACTACTTTTATCTATTAAAATCTATAACATATTTAACGCTATAAATTTAGAACTGTTTAATAGTAAGGAAGGCGAACTAACTAAGCTAATAGATTACCCTTTCTCTGCTAATAAAACCTTTAAGATTAAACGTATACTTAACTATAGATATAAAAGCTATTGCTATAAATACTTAGTTAAGTAGAAGGATTACTTTAATAATAATAACTTATAGCATACTAAGGGCAACTTTACAGCGACTAACCTACTAACTAACTATAAAGTAGTATTACTAAAGGAAGAACGCGTAAAAGCACTAAGGGAAAGAAAAAGGAAAAGGAAGTAAGGAAAAAGAGTTAATTTCTTACTACTAAAGCAGCTGCTTATTAACTTAATAGCGAACTACTATTAAACAACTAGCGTAGTATTATCCCCCCTTATACTATTAGCTATGTATAAAACGAATTTTTTTTTAACTACTTTTCTCTTCTCTATCTATACCTTTGCCTTAAAGCTAAGAAGATAGCAAGCTTTTAGCGAACCTATTGTAAAGCTTAGTTAGTATTAATATTATCTTTATAGTTATTAAGGAATTTTAAAACGCTAGCTAAAGACGTAGGGCTAGTATAAGCTAGTATATAGATCTTATCTTGCTTTAGAGTTATACTGCTAAGGGCTAGCTTTGCGTTATATGCTTTATTAATAGCTTATAAACTATTAGCAAAAAAGCAGCAAAGCTTATAGTAAGTAAAGACTTACGTTCTACTTCTTAACCTTAATTAATACTACTATAGTAAGGATATTAGCTATATTAACCTATACGCTTAAGAGCGCCTTTTATATAGCGTCCTTATAGTAAACTACTTATTCTACTAAGCTATTACTCTTTAATATATAATAGAAGCTTTTATAGTAGTAGACTTAGTAAGCGTAGATAAGGTTCTATAGAAAATTAGCTTAGCGAACGCTTAGCAAGAGAGCTATAACTTACTAAGCGTAGCTTAGCCTCTTCGTAGAAGTAACAAAGCTTAAGGGCATCTTTGTAGAAGGCGCTATAGCATAGGTTATATAGCTTATTACTGCTAATACAATAGACGTACTTAATGCTCTTGCTTATTTAAATTATTAGCAAAGGCTTTACAAAGAAAAGGCAAGTACTTATACTTTAGTTATTAATATAAGGTAGTAGAGCATTGCTATAGGTAAGGTCTTAGTTATAATAATAAAAAAAGCAGCAGTAGCAAAGGACGTAACAGCTATATAAATTAGCTTTAAGCCTTTAAAAAAGAAGGAAAAGGGTATATATAGCTTATACGTTAACAAAGGGTTAATATTATTATTACTATTAATGTTAAGACTAAAGCAGTTAGAATCGTTAAAAACGTTAAAAGACTTAAGGGGACTATACAGTAGCTTACTGCTAAGCCCCTTAGGGGTTAAAGGGGAAGTGTTATTGCTAGTAAGGGTAGTAGCAACAGTAGCAGCGTAAGCTGCTATAGCTGCTTAGCTTGCCTTTATAACCTTCTTTTTTAAAAGTATTATAGTAATTTATAAAATAATAAAAATAAAGTTAAATAAATCTTATAAAAGTTAGTATATATAGCAAAGCAGCAGCAAAGGAAAGGATAATATATAGAAAGGTTAATAAGGGCTTAGGAAAAGCTTAACAAAGCAATAGTAATAATAAAAGAAAAAGAAAGAAAAAAGAAAAGAAAAAAGAAAAAGAAAAGGAAATAGGTAGCTTAAAAAGGTAAGCGTTTATAAAGAAGCTTTAAAGGACAAAGGAAGTAGCCTAAGCCCTTAACGCGTCGCGCTACTTAAAGTAAATAAGAAGTAAAGGCATTTAGCTACGTTAAAAAGGGAACAAAGAAACAGTGCCCTATAGCTTGCTTACCCTTAACTACGACAGAGGGTTATAGCAGGGTTGCTATAGGGTCGTAAGACAAGGCAGCTTTAGCTGTTTAAGCACTAACCTTAAGGACAAGGTCGTTAAAAAGGGGGCATCCTATTAAGTAACTAAACAACTAAGGGAAGTTACGTAAAGAAAACCTAGCTATTAAACCTACTTTAACCCTTCTTTAAGGTTATAGCAAACTATATATAAGGGAAAACAGGTCTACTAAAAGCATAAAGGGGGCTTAGAGATTAATGCTTTATTAACAATACCTTTACCTTAAGGCGTGCTATACCTACTATAGTAAAGCCCTTATAACCCGCTAGCGAACGACCCTTAAGCTCGCTTCGTACCCTACTACTCTCCTTACTACCTAGTCTCTGACATGCTGTAACTTAAGGAGATAGTCTTAGCGGAGACTAATAATAAAAATATAACTTTAAAAGGTAACATAGATAACAATAGCTCTTAAAGCATGCCTTAATAGTAAATTTAAGTAAGGTTTATATTAACTATACTAAAGGGAAGGATTTTACTTTCTTTAACTATAGGTAAGTAAAGCGTCTTTAAGATAGCTAACTCTTACTGCTAAAGCTATTTCTCTTTAAGGACTTTATATATAAAGGCGTAGTAACCTATAATGCTATAATAAAAGTAAACTAAGCCTTAAGCTAGCATAGCTATTAATCTATTAACGTAGCTATTCTTAGAGTTAGTTTATAGTTTAACTTATAGGAAGGAAGGATTTTACGTATTTTAGTTATAGGTAGTATTAGTATTGCTATTTATATATAAGCATAAAGAGTTAGTACTGTTCTTAAAAAAAAGGCAAGGAAAGGCATTCTTAGCCTTTTAGGCATTAAAGCTAGTATTGTTATAAACGTTTCCTAAAGGCTACTGCTATGCTAGCTGCTATATAGCTAGCTGCTATACTGCTAGCTGTTATACAGCTAGCTGCTTAACAGGTTACTAAACATATTATAAAGGTAAGGTAATAGTAGTTATAGTAAGGTACTATATAGCATAAGGGTTTTATACTACTACTAGTAAGTAACTAGCAACGAACAAAGACGTTAATACTCTAAGGATAAGGTAGTAGTAATAAGTAGTAATATATTTATCTGCTCTTATACTAGTTACGTTTTAAAGGGCCTTTATATATAGTTTAAGAAGGTTCTTTAACTAGTTAGCCTTATTAACGCTCTTTTAAGCTTTTAGCACCTTTTAGGCTTCTTAAATAGCAGCGATAGTATTAAAAACGCTGCAGCAGCTTAAGGCGCTATAAGAAATAGCTTTAAACTAAAGTTCTTAGTTATAAATGCTTTTAATAATTTTATAGATAATTTTAATAAAGTAGTTCTTTTTAAGTTTGCTTAGGTCTAAGGTAGCAGCAGAGGTAGAGGTTAGTTAATCTTAAGTACCTTTGTGTTTTATAATCTCTATAACCCTCTTAAAGTACCTCTTTAAGGTTTTGTTAGTCCCTTAATAAAGCTTTACGTACTTAAGGAAAGGGGGGGGCTTTTTTGTAGCTAGGTTTAAAAGGAACTCTTTAATTAAGATAGCCTTAAATCTCTTAAGGTTATCCTTATTAGCTTTATTATCTTAAGCTTAGTAGAGTAAGTAGCAGAAGGAAGAGTCTCTATTAGTAAAGTTAGCTATATAGCCCTTTAGCATAGAATTAATAGTTATAATAGTTAAGCTAAGCTTTAAGGCAGTAAAGGCTACTATATATATATAAGATACCTGCTCTAGCTATCGTTCTATAGGTCTACCTCCTTTAAAGGGGGTAACTAAGGCAAAGGTATAGCTTGCTATTATTATTTAAGCAGGTAGGTAGGTTCTGCTAATAAGGTTATAGATTAAATTAATTAAAGTATTATTAGATTTGCTATTGCTCTTAATGTTTAGATTTTTAATTAGCTAAAGGCTATTGTATAGTAGGTTAAGTAGGTTAAGGCTTAGGCTTTAGCTAATTAAAAAATTTAAATTAATTAGCAAGAATCTTTTAAGTTCTATTACTTTTTTGTTTTAAGCTAAGAATCCCTTGCTTATAAGGACTATTAGCGTGCTACTAGCGTAGCTTTATATAGCTTAGCGTTTTTATAGCTTCTTAAAAAAGGAGATTATAAAAATAATAAAAAAAAAGAGATTTATTAAAAAAGATTAAAGGAGGGAGGCGTAGCCTTATAAATGTAAAGGCTAAGGTTTAAGATAAAAGGATAATAAAAGGAAAATTTATAGTTAGAAGATAACTATAATAAAGGCTTTTTTATAAGAGGGGCATATAATAACAAAGGTAAAGGAAATAAGGTAAATAGTAGCGATTTAAGAAGGTAATAAGGATAGAGGAAAGGATAAGGGCTATAGCATAAGGCTCTATAGAACGATTAAGATTATAACTTTCTAAATTAAAAGATAATCTTTATTAAATAAAAAAGCAAGAAAAAAGACAAGCTTAAGCTATTAAGATTAACGCGATCCTTATAGCTTGCACTAGAATAACAAGTGCCTAGAAAGAGGTAAATTAAGTGCTATAAAGAAGAGAGAATCTCCTTTTCTTAGCAGGGCCTAGAGGGCACGCTATCTGCTCCCTCTATAATTAGAATAACGTTCCTCTGTCCTAGATCCGGCCCTAACACCGGTACATGTACCTGTGCCTGTGCCTGTGCCTCATGCGGCCCCGGACGATTTCCCTACGATCAACTCCGAAGATGCAATGGACAGCGAAGGGACCATTGCGTTGAACTGGAGGTCTGGAGGAGAGTACGGACCTGTATTCGTACTTGTGCTCCGTACTCGTACGAGTTCGGGCACAGTATGCAGTCGCGGTACTCGTACTTTGCACACGCGGGACGAGGCGGCACCGGTCACAGTACGAGGAGCTGAGGATTTCTTCGAGCAGAGGCTACTACGGAGTACGAGTACTAAAATGTAATCCAGGACCGACCTGTACTGTACGGACTGTACGGAGTACAAGAAGATACTTAGTACTGCCAGCGATCCATTTGATTCGTACTCCGTACTCGTACTCGTACTCGTACTCGTACTCGCACGGAACTCAAAGGCACCGGGACGCCTTCTTGCTCACGCTCACGTTTCTTCGGCTCACGCTCGCGCTTTCCTTTCCCTCTTCTTCCTCTCTTTCCTGTCTTTCCTCTCTTCCTTTCCCTTCCTTCCTTGTTCCCTCACTTCCGCGCTTCCTCGCCTCCTCGCTTCCTTCCTCGCTTCCTTCCTCACCTCCTTCCTCACCTCCTTCCTTCCTTCCTTCCTTTCCATCGATCGTCCTCGAGGCACGTCGTGTCATTTCCCTACCTCAATTTCCGGGGGAATTTTTTTCTCTTCTTTATCCAATTCTATTTCGAACCTTTCTGTCTTGTTTCTTTTCCTGTTTGGACTTGCACTCTTCCACTACAAGTCCTACGACGCCCTCTGCCCCGTGACCATCTTCCGAGGTCATTCTAATTCAATCGACTTGTCCATCCGGCCGCTTACGAGAAGTCGTCACGCTCCTTTCTTTGCGTGTCTCAATCCATCCATTCGAATTCCTACGACCGACCCATTCCGCCGGCCGCCCGTGGCCCCCCCCCCCATATCACCCTCGGCAATCGAGACAGCAGCCGCATCGACCTCATCGATCCATCAAGGGTCCAAAAAAGGAAACGCCACGAAGACCATCCGACGTCACGATCACCACGAGCAGACGAAAACGTCGAACGAAAAAGTAGAAGGCAAGGAAAGAAAAAAGACGTCGAGGGGATCAATATCCAGAGAGGAAGTCGAGGCACAGGAAACTCAACAAAAGCGACTTGGCAGACAGACGCTCGAGCCAGAGGCTTCAGGATATGCAAAGGAGAGGAGCGTCGACGGGACTTGCAGGCTTTCGCCCGGCCTTCCTTGCGCTGGGGCGGCTGCTTGGGATCGGCCTTAGCTCTGTCTCGGCCTCCCCTCTGTCCTTGGGCGCCGGCGGAAAGGATCCGTCTCACAGCCACCATGGTCACACGGGCGAGCATGCGCCCGTGTGGATGCTTGCCCTCTTCTCCTCCATCCTCGTCCTGCTCGGCGGTGCCTTTGCTGGGCTGACGATAGCGTAAGCCATTCTATATGTCAGGCGGGAAGAAAGAAAAGAGAGGAAAAATAGAAGACGGAGGACGGGAATCGAAAATGGAAGGGTGGATGGAGAAGTGCGAGAGAAAGACGAACATGTCAAGGCTGACGTGGAAAACAGGTTGATGGGACAGGACAGCATCTATCTCCAGGTCATCTCGGGAGACCAGACAGAACCCCAGCATAAGAACGCCAAGCGAGTCTTGCAGCTGCTCAGCAAGGGCAAGCACTGGGTCCTCGTCACCCTCCTCCTCGCAAACGTCATCGTCAACGAGTCCCTGCCCGTCGTTCTCGATCGCTTCCTCGGCGGTGGCATCGCCGCCGTCGTCGGGAGTACCGTTCTCATCGGTGAGTCTCACCGTCCATCTGTTCCCTGTGCCCATTTCCATTTGGATGCCCATTTCCATTTCCATTCGGCTTCTCTCCTGGATACCCTTCCCAATACCCAAGTTCGGTTCCATCTCAATACCAGTACCCGATCCAATTGATTCCCATTTGAACGCGCATTTTCGAAACCTCTGCACGTCCATCTCAACACCCAGTTCAATTCCGTCATCGATCCTTTGGTCCGCTGACCCCCGCAGTCATCTTTGGCGAGATCGTCCCCCAGTCTGTTTGCGTCCGGTATGGCCTGCCCATCGGCGGCTTCATGGCGACACCCGTCTTGGGCCTCATGTATCTGCTGAGCCCTGTCGCCTACCCCACCGCCAAGCTCCTCGACTGGATCCTCGGCGAGGATCATGGCACCATCTACAAGAAGAGCGGCCTCAAGACGCTCGTCACCCTGCACAGGACCCTCGGCGAGGCCTCGGAGCGCCTCAACCAGGACGAGGTCACCATCATCACCGCCGTCCTCGACCTCAAGGACAAGCCCGTCTCCGAGGTTATGACCCCCATGGAGGACGTCTACTCCCTTGCCGAGGACCACATCCTGGACGAGGAGACCATGGACACCATCCTGTCCTCGGGTTACTCCAGGATCCCCATCTACCGTGCCGGCAACAAGACCGACTTCGTCGGCATGCTGCTCGTCAAGACCCTCATCACCTACGATCCCGAGGACCGCATTCCCGTCAGGGACGTCCCGCTCGGCGCAATAGTGGAGACCCGACCGGAGACGAGCTGCCTCGACATCATCAATTTCTTCCAGGAGGGGAAATCTCACATGGTGATCGTCTCGGACGCGCCCGGCTCCAACCACGGCGTCATCGGAGTCGTCACCCTCGAGGATGTCATCGAGGAGCTCATCGGAGAGTGAGTCCGCCATCCCACAGCCGCTCTCCCTTCCCAGCCTCGTGATTGCTAATCCATTCCAGGGAAATCGTCGATGAATCCGACGTGTACGTCGACATCCACAAGGCCATCCGCCGCCTCACCCCCGCCCCTCGCACCCGGCGCCTCTACTCCGACGCGCCCGGCACCACCGTCGCCGTCAAGAAGCTCTTCGACCCCGCGCACCCCTTCCCGCCCTCCCCGCAGATCGACCCGCTGCACCCCGTCGGCCCCAGCAAGCACGAGGCCCCCGTGCACCACGACAAGCCGCCCAAGACGGCCGTCTTCATGAAGCGCCAGAACTCGACCGGCATCGACGGCAAGGTCGCTGCCGGCACCGTGCCCGTGCGCTCTTCCCTCGGCGAGATGAAGCAGCAGCTGCGCCTCGGGCCGGCCAACCGGGCCAGCAAGCCGCTCAGCAGCACGCGCGGCGGTATCTTCAAGGTGAAGCAGGGCCTTGGCGGTCCCGACGGGGACAAGCCGCGCGACTCGTCGGACAGCGGCGCCGGCGAGGAGAGGACCGAGACGGTGCCCTTGCTAGGGCAGAAGCAGGATGCGCAATAACCGTCTCCGTCATCGTGCTTCTCCTTATTCCGTCATACTCTCTTTTTTTCCCCTCACATCCCTTCTCTTTTTCTTTTCTCTCCATTCATTGGGCGATCCATCTTCGGGGTTCTCTTCATTCGATTTGTACGCTGGTAATTCACGAGTCAGGGATTCATGGGCATGTATTGATAGCATAGTTTTTGACCAATCCAGAGATAGTGTAAGCTGTTGGCTGAAGAGCAAACCGGATGTTCACGTCTTGCCGTGTGCTGTGTCTACCAAGATTGGGGGCGATAGATCTTTCGGGTTCTTGTGTCTCGTGTTCAGGGATGTTGCCAGCCTTCGTCGACCACCGCCTCATATCCTCCATGTCATTTTCCTACCAGGTAGGGGCAAGGCCCGGGGGGGGGGGGGGGGGGGGCGGAGGGACGTCGCCAGCCTTGCTTGTTTGAGAAGGCAGTCTGACTCGGTAGTAGGAGCTTGCCATGTCTTGTGTCATCGGACATGGTGAAGAGGGTCTCATAGCTAGGTTCTGTCGACGACAGGCTCCTCGCGACCAGTGCCCGTGTATATCGTGGGAAGGGGTTTTGTGAATGGGGAATCCAGGACAGGGACATGGAAAGAAAGAGCGGGGGAAAGGATCTAGGAGAGCGGGGGAAAGGATCTAGCAGAGGGGGGGGGAAGGAAGAAGAAAGGGGGGGGGGCAAGCAAGGGACGGTCTCGCGTAGGGGTATTGACGCGGGGTTGCGTGGAGGCAGTGTGAAACTAGGGAGCCTCTGAGGGCCCGGCGAGTGTGGCTGGAGGACACTCAAGGGAGTGTGGAAGGGGTGTTGAGGACGTAGGCAGTGTTGAATGTGAGGGGGTGCATGATGCGATGTTTCGCTGCTTCGTCTGCTTCGTCTGCTGTCGACTTGTCAACTTCCTTCCGCAGGTTGTCTGCTTGTCTGCTTGTCAAGTGTCAGCCTCAAGTTGTCTGCGTGTCTGCTTATAGTGCATGCCTCCCTCGGGCAGCTCATGCGTCCGGACTCTAGATGTGTGTCGTGTGTCGACTACTCCTTTTACGGTCCGCCGCCTTCTGCCCCTCCTCCTACTATCATCCTCCGATCCCTCTGACTGTCCTTCTCCTTCTCCTTCTCCTTCTCCTCCTCCCCCTTCCCCTCCACCATCACCGTCCTTCCCTCCCTCTTTGCCCTCCCACTGTCCTTATCCCCCCCCCCCCCACACATGCTGCTCTCCTCCATTCTTGTCGCCCCCCCCGTTTCAAGTCGAGCCTCGCTTTCAGACCTTGTCGCGTATAGCCCCTGGATATCTGTTTCGCTCCGGGGCCCGTCTTGGTGGTATTGTCTACGATCGATGGACACAGGGGTCAGACACGGGCCGAGTCTCGGGCACTCTTCCGTGGTCTTCTACATCAGACGCCGAGCCGAGTCGCGGGCATCTCCCCCACGATGACTGTGTCAAGCCCATTCAGCCCGTCCTCGCGTCCATCTCATCCTCGGAACGCAAGCCCCCGTCCATCACTCATCTCACATCATCCATCACGCGACCTCACGCACGACACATCGCAAAGCCCTCTAATTCGAGATGTCGTGTATACACAGGTCTATTTTTCTCCTTCTCCCCGCGAGACTCCCCTCCCGTCTCGCGGCCTGCACCTCTCTCCCGTCCAATGCCCAAGCCTGCAGAGAGTTCTCCGCGCGGGAGAGCGCACACACGGGAGCGAAGCATCACACTGGAATACGAATCTCCCGGTCGGCGGGTGTCTCTCGGTGACGAGCATGTCTCCCGGTCGACAAAGCGCCCCCCTTTGCGTGTTTTACCCCCAGTCGCGTCCTCCTCTCTGCGTCTCGCGCATTCCACTCCCAGCCCACGATCTCCCCCGATATGGTTTGCCTACTACCTTTTTTTCTCGCCCCTTCTGATCCATCTCGCTCAGACAATCCATGGTCTCACGAGCCGTCGATTGGGGAGCATCTACCGCAGCTTCGACCACAGCTTGGGCGCGGCGCAGGCCGAGGCGCAGTGGGCGAGGTGGAAGACTGCCGCGGGTTAGCATCTGACCTGGAAGAAAGTTGGGCGGTATGAGAGGGGAAAAAGGAGGAAAAGGCGAAGGGAGATTGGGGGCACGGATCAACCGTTGGGTAATAAGAAAACCGGGCAGTGGAAACAAGGAGTTCGGAAATGGACCACGACAAAATCCAACTTACACTCCTCGACGCAGTCCTCCTTGGCCTCGCCCTGGCTCTCCTGCTGGTGCACCCGCTCCACGCACTCGTCAAAGTGGTGCTTCAAGGGCGCGCACTGCTTCGAGTTCTCGCATTCTGCCGAACAGTCAGCATCGGTTCGTCGTTACCCCTTTCACCTGATCATCCTCGTTACCACCATCCTGGTCGTCGTCCATTTCCGGGAGCACAGGAGCAGCCCTATCTCCATGCCTGGCTCGGCCCCCTTTTTGCCTCTTCTCCGGCCTTGTATCGCCCGTATCACGTCTCTTCAGATCATTTTCTTTGCAGCAGTCCAACTCGCACTCCCTTCTCCTTCCGTTCTCTTGTAGTAGTCCAATTCGCATCTGCCTCCTCTTTCTGTCCCTCCAGCAGTCCACTCCACGGCCCCTCTATCCATAATGGCAACAATCGCACTCAAAAAGAACTCACCTGTCTCGAAAACGACCTTGGGGTCAACCGTCTCCTCCTCCTCCTCCTCCTCCTCCTCCTCCTCCTCCTCCTCAGCCTCCTCCTCGGCCTCCTCCTTCTCCTCCTCCTTTTCCTCTTCCTTCTCCTCCTCCTTCTCCTCCTCCTGAGCCTCAGGCTCCTCCTTCGTCTCAATCACGACCTCCTCCTGTGATGGTCAGCCTGTGTCCTTGCAAGTCTCAACGCCTCAACCCAGCGTTCTGCCGCTGCCGAAGGTCTCAGCCTCAATCCAACAACCCCATCCCTGGAACAACATCCCAATCCCTCGACATATCATCCCCATCCCTCAACCCAGCTTCCCAACCCAGGCCCATTCCACCAGCTCGACCCAACACCCCAATCTCTCGCCCCATCATTCCCAAGCCCTCAACCCAGCGACCTCACCTCAGCTTCCCCAATCTCTCCATTCAACAATCCAGACCCTCCCCACATCATCCCAATCCCTCAATCAAACCTCCCACCCTCAACCCGCCCCCCGTCCAGCACCCAATTCCTCAATGCACCATGCCCCACGTATCAGGTATCACGAAAAAGACTCACCCGAACCTCAACCTCAGCAGGCGCCTCAGCCTCCACAACCCCCCACGGCGTCACCGCCTCCACAATCTCCGAAAAAGCCTCCCAGATACCCATTGCTTCGTTGTGTCTTGATGTATTGACTGGTCTTGTCGTGTCTTGACTCGTCTCGACCTGTCGTGTCTTGTCGTGGCTTGTTGCTTCCTGTCGAGGATCGTACCGAGCTCGTGAGCGCAGTTCGTCAAATCGTCCTCGTCTGTGCAGTCCGTGGACCAAATCCCGCTGTTCGCCTTGCTCCTCTCGATCTCTGCTCGTCCTGCTCGTCCTGCTCGTCCCTCGTGGTCCGTACACCAATGTCTCTGCCTCTCGTATCAATTGATTCCGCTCCTCTTGCTCAGCCTTGTCGTCTTGCTCGGTCAAGGAATCGTCGGACTCAAATGAATCGTCCTGCGTGCTCTGCTCGTCCTGCTCGTCCTGCTCGTCCTGCTCGTCGCTGCGGCTTGCTCTCGCTCTCGAAGCCAGAAAGTGGATGGTCGGCGGCAGAACGTTGCCGTAAAATCGCGAACGGGCGAAAACTGGTCCGATATGCTCCGCTCCTGATTCGTCGCGCGGGCTGGGAAGAGGTGGGGGAGGAAAGCAGCCACTGGAATCCCCACAGGTCATGCGTAATGTCACGTGAGCTGAAGTTCCGCCGCGGCTTGCCTTCTCACGGCGCACTCCCGGTCCTGCGGGGGTCTCCGTGCTCCGGATGACGCTCTGTCCCGGCATCGTGGCACTCATCGGAGAAAAGAAACCGTGATGGAATATGGACTGGTCCTCAACGAGCTCGTCATCTTCACAGGGTTCGCGACGGGCAGCAAGAGTTTCGCAAGCATAGATCCTCACGCTGCACAATAGTAGACGCGTTGACGCAGACAATCTTCCGTGATTTCCCCATCAAAAAAGAACGGTCAGAAATGGCCATCAGTTGAAGCATCATTCCAGATAGAATTTGCAATGAATTAGAGTACTCATGCAACTCAAATGAGGCCAACGCCTTCCCATGAATTATGACTCCGTATCATGCCCCCTTCCCAATCATACATTCATCCATATCATCAAAGAAGCACCTTGGACCTCGGACCCCCGCATCATCGTCAATCGACGTCGTTTCGTCATTCTCATTCAGTTTGGGAGGTTCCCATCGTCTCGGATATCAAGCATCTTCCACCCCGCGGTCCACTTCTCGTCGAATATGGTCCTCTAGCCGGCTGCTGAGGTGCTGCGCTTGCGCCTCGTCGTAAGCAGGAGGCGGCTCGTTGGGAGCTCTGCGGCCGCCATTCTCGTCTCCTTCCTCCTGGCGTGACCGGGGTCTGCGCGGCGGTTCCGGCGGCGCCGCGTGCTGGCTATTCTGCGCCTCGTATGCCGGCAGCGGCTCGTCGGGCACGTCGGAGCCCGCGCCCAGCTCCCGGCGCATCTCCTGATACTGGAACAGACGCTCCCGCAACCGGATGTACGCTTCGTTGAAGTCCATCATGCCGCCGTCGGAGAAGGTGAACTTGACTTCGATTCGGGGCAGGTCGGCGGGGATGCCCCCGCCGGACACGGGGATGCAGTCCGACTTCCAGACCCACCCCCACCACATCGACGAGCTGGTCGTGGAATCTTGAAATTTCAAGATGGGCGCGCTGAAGGACTCGAATACCGGATCTCGTGTCGCCTTGGCGGGAAGATAGATTATCTGTAGAAAGAAGACGGGGAAAAGAAGGACAGTTCGGGTCAGCAAGGGCAGGCATCCAATTGGAAAGACATGCAAGGGTAGACCAACCCTCTTGTTAGTCAGGAAGAGAGTGCCCCTATCACTCTTGCGCTGGAACAAGGCGCAACGAGCCCTCAACTCCCGGGGCACAGATAGTTCGCATGATATCCGTGATTCGAGCTTCATAAGGATGCTTTCGTTGGCCAGCTTCACGAAGCCCCCTTGCTGCTGAAGCATCACCCAACTGTCGGCATTGTCAGGATTCAGTGACCGCGACGAAGTCTGGCTCGGGATTAAATAATCATGGGGATTGTTCATCGTGGGGCGGGGCCCGAGCCCGTGGCCGCCATGAGAGGTTATAGACAGGCAGCGGGGTGGGGAGAGCTCGTGAAACAAAGGGTCGGCACGCGAGCAGGGCAAAGGACGCGGATCTCTGGTGATCTCGAGGGGGCGTGATAGGGCTGAGAGGAGGCAGACGGGGAGAAAAACTGGTGCGCCTCAAGGATGGGGGCAGACAAAACAAGCATCAAGCTTGGTGAAAGATGCGAATGTAGAGATAGAGGGGGTGGAGAAGAGCCCACAACCGGATATCAGAAGGGGTCGGGAGAGCCGAGATCAAGACGGGAGTTGAAGACAAGGTAGGGGGGGATGGGCTCCTCTTCTTTTTCTCTCTCCTCCTTTTCCCAGGGGCAGGCAGTGAAATGTCGAATCAGGACAACGCAAAAAGATGGAGGAGGAGGAGGAGGGGACGAGAGGGAAAAAAAACATGAAAGCCGGAGAACCAGCAAACAAGAGGGAATATAACAAGAAAGAGAGAGGAAGAAAGAGCCGCTTGCGAGGGAAGCTTACTTTATCGACATCGTCACGGTCAAGGGTTTCTTTGCAAGCCCTGGTGGCTACGGTACTCGTGCAGGTAAAGGTAGCTCGCTGTCCAGGCGGATGGACCAGGGGGGTGCGACGCAGGAGGAGAGGCGATCGATGAAATGCAGAGGGGGTGGCGGGCGATGTACTCGTAGTATGGGATGGATGCTGTGTCATGTACCAACACGCGGTCCTATGCAGGAGCATTCGCAGGCCTCCACTGCCTGTCTGTCTGTCTGTCTGTCTGCCCTGCCTGCCTGCCTGCTTGGCTGTTCGTCTGCCGGACCGTCTGTCTGTCCGTCTGTCTGTCCGTTCGGCCGTCTGTGCAGCTTGGCTGCTTGTCTGCGTGTCTGTCTGTCTGCCTGTCTGTCTGCCTGTCTGTCTGCTTGTCTGTCTGCTTGTCTGTCTGCTTGTCTGTCTGCTTGTCTGTCTGCTTGTCTGTCTGCTTGTCTGTCTGCTTGTCTGTCTGCTTGTCTGTCTGCTTGTCTGTCTGCTGTCTGCTTGTCTGTCTGCCTCTGTGTCTGATTACTTGTCTTATTATCTGTCTGCTTCTCTGTCTTCCTGTCTGTCTCTCCGATCTCTGCGGGTAGCTGTGTGATGCGTCGCGCTGCGCCGTGCTGCGTCTGCAGTCCAAAATGAGAGAGAGCGAAAGAGCTCAGAGATCTGGCAAGTGTGGGCCGAAGAAGCGGCCGACGATGCAGGCGATGCAGGCAACGCAAAGCAACGTACTCCGTACCCCGTGGTCCGTACTCTCAGACGTACTCGTACGAGTTCTCGTACCCGTGCTCGCGCAGTCGTGGTGGTGCCGTGTCTCGTACGAGTACGAGTACTCCGTGCCGCAGGAGGTAGCTCGCTGTCGTCGGGGGATAGGAATGGACGGCGGCGAAAGAGGGGCGGAGGGAGGGCAAGCAGACGTCGACGAGAGGGAGGGGGCACGACGCCAAAAAAAGGTGCGGTGGGGCCGCGATGGGGAATCTGTTCGGACCAGGTCTAGCTCCAGGTCCAAGCCCGAGGTTTGTTTTGACGGTCGATGCGGTCGATGCGGCCGAGGGGGGACAGCTTTCAGGGGTCGGGGATTGGTCCTCGAACAATGGAGCAAAGCTGTGTGTGTGCTGTGTGCGCGGTTCGAGACGGCTCGTGCAGCAGGTGTCGTTGAATGAGCGGCACCGTGAAGGCCGAGGAATCTTTCTAGGTGAGCTTCTGTAAGAGGTCGAGCGATGCCCAGGGGAAGACGAGAAGAAGGAGGAAGAGGAAGAGGAGGAATCAGGTCTGGCTGTCTGGCTACATTCGTAGGTGATGATGATGATGATGATGATGATGATGGAAGAGGAGGTTCCCCTGCATGTACTCTGGGGTTGAGCGTTTGTGTTGGCAGGAGGAGCACGGAGTACGGAATGTGGAGTAGCAGGAGAGAGGAGAGGAGAGGATTACGTGACCCCCGGGCGATGATACCGGAGGCGACAAGACGATCAGGCACGGCAAGGGCGACGGGGGTTGTGCCTTCCGCGGGGGGATGACGCCAGCGCCAACGGGAAGGAGGCACTGAAAATAGCTAGGATGCTGATTAGATTGTAAAAGGGAAAAGCCCTTAACTACTTGCGCCTAATCGTCTACATAATAACCTGCCTCTTAGCAAGCTACTTAGATTATAGTTTCTTTGCTTTATTTCCTACCCTAATAGAGCTAAGGGGGACTAAAAGTAGTGCTAACCTAGCACTTGTTTATTCTCCTAAGAGTTTCCTATTACTACTTCTCTATTCCTTAGTTTATCCCTTTACTAGTACGCTGCTACTACTCCTCTTTATAAGGTTAGGTACTAGTCCCTTATGTCTTAGTAGTTATTAGCTAAGGGCTATAGTTAAAGGTTGCGCTATATATTTGCCTTTAAATTATCTACATAAACCTTCTTCTTTAGCTTATCCTTTTATACTAGCTCTACTAAGTAAGTTATTAAGGACAGCTGCTTAACTACCTATAACAGCTAGCCTTAAGACTATTTAAACTTATCGTAAGCCTTCTACTGCCTATCTAGCTTCTCTTATACAATAGATCTAACCCTTAGCTGTCTAGTCTAGGCTAAGACCGTTGCCCTTTCTACGATCCTTTTAGCTAGCTAGTCCTATTGCTCCTCCCTTAACTTTAACAGGTCTAGTACTACCTTACCTATGTTCTAGTCCTTTTCCTATGTCTTATTTCCTTTATCTCCCTTGTTTAGCTCTACAAATCCGTCCTTGTTTACCTTTAGAAGGACGCCTACGTATCTTAAGAAAGGCATAAAACCTAGCATTACCTTCGCTAAGGAGGTATTTAAGGAGTCTACCTACTAAGAATTTAGTACATTAACGATATAAGGAAAGGCTATGTTTTAATTCTCTAAGGCGTTTCCCTTCCTTTTTACTGCTTACTTTAATAGCTAAGATTTAATAAGCTATATATACCTTTCTGCTAAACCCGTTAACGCTAAGTAAGAGACTAAGCTGTGTACTAAGGCTATGCTATACTTCTCTGTAGCTATAGTAAAGACTAGGTTCTAGAAGTAAGACCTATTGTTATAGTAGATACAATACAGCTATCTAAACACTATCCTTATAATCTTAGTCTACGCTCTTATTACCTCTTCCCCTATAGCCTCTTAATAAGCAGTTGCTAACGCAAACCTTATTATATAGTTAACAACGATTAAGATATAACAGTACCCTTAGTAAAAAGGTAGATTAATTAGCCTTATAAAATCTATAGCTACTAGCTCTTAGGGGCCTAGTACGCTTATAACCTAAGAAGGGGCTTTAAGGATTTACAGCGCTGTCTTTTAGTATATAACATATAACTAGCAATAAGCTTTTATATCTACTAATCGTTAAAGCTAATAGGAGCGCTTTTATAGGTTCGCTGCCGTTGCTACTACCGTAAAGTAGCCTTAAGCATCGTAAGCCTATTAAAGGGCCTTAAGGACCTTATTAAGCAGTAAGCAGTCTGCTAACAATAAGTCTACTTCTATATACATTAAGGCGCTGTTTATAATCTAGAACTTTAAGGCTCTATAGTAAGCTAGCCGCCGTCTCTCTAAAGGGACACTACTATAGCCCTACAGTAGGCAGTATAGTACCTCCTTGTACTAGTCTAACTTAAGATAGTCTTAGAGCAGGGCTTTTAGCTAAGGAACTAAGGCCGCGTTTAGCTCGCTAGATTTAAGCAGCACTGTAAAAGTCTAAGGCTACCCTTCTATTATCTCGGCTAATATAACTATCCCTAGGTCGCTAGATTTAGGCAGCACCGTAAGAGTCTAAGGCTGCCCCTCTGTTATCTCGGCTAATGTAACCGTCCCTAGGCCGATTTAAAGCTTAGCTAATGTACCCGTCCTTAAGCTGATTTAATAGTTAAGCTAACCTAGCTTATCCCTTAGGACATTTAGCATACGCAAGAGCCTGTTAGCAACCTTTATAATATAAGTAGTATTAAAGTAATAAATATACTTTACGTAGAACTCTTATAGAATATTAATCTACTTAGCTACCTTACTATAAACTTCCCTTAGGTTTATTATTAAATTAATAATACCCTTATAATTAGTATAAACCTTAACTAGGTATAGCAAGTATAGCACTAACTATTAATACTCCTAAAAGGCTTAGACAATCGCTAACATTTCCTTCTTTAGCATAGAGTAGCGTTGCTTACCGTTAAAAAGTTTAAAGGACATCTATATATTAACGTATACCTTGTCTTAGTTTTTATTGTCTATTAAGACACTAGCTAAAGCACCTTTTAGCTGCATTAGCACTACCCTTGTCCTTATGTCTAAGGCGTTAGTTGCTAGGTAGAACTATACGTTAAACTACGCCCTAAAGGTAGTATTATCTTATATAGATATACATAGATAAAACAAAGCTTCCTAATACTTATCTATTTACCTTGCTGTTTTATAAGGTACTGCTATTATCTATACTAAGGTTCTCCCTATAGAGGTAACCTTAGGCACCTCTTTAAAGAAGGTATCCTTAAGGACGTTAACGAGGTCTACCTATCCTAGGATAAACTTCCTAAGGAATAAGGTAAGGAAGATAAGTAACTATAATTCCTACTATAACTCTAGAGGGTACTTAAGGAAGTGTTTAGTAATCTTCTAAAATTTTTAATAGTACTTCCTTCTAAGCTAGATCTAGCCTTCCTTAATAGAAAAGCTTACTAATTCTATTAATAATATAAAGAGCTTAGTCTTTTTCTTTAACAAGCTAATCCTTACTTAGTTTACCTTAAGGAAATACCTTTGCTATAAAAAGTAGAAATAATCTTTAAAAGACTTTAAAGTAATATTATAGTTGTTAATATATAAGAATAGAAAGGAGTTAAGGTTAAGATAGAAGCCTAGGGCACTAAGATATAACAACTTGTCTAAGAAACAAAGGTAGCTAAAGGCGATGTTTCCTAGGCGTGTATACATAGCTAAGGCTCTATAGAAGCCTTAGGCTATATTAATATAATGCTATAGGCTATTAAAGCTTATAAAAGCTGTTTTATAACAATTAAGGGGGTAGATTAGAACCCCTTAGAAACTGTTTAACGCATTAAACTAAGAAAAGACCCTTAGGTAGCTATACTACATTAAGTTAAGATTAGCCTTAAGGTTATAACAAAGATAAGCGTAGCGTTTTATATAAGCGTTTACTAGTTAAAAGTTATAAACTATATAGAATGCTAAAAGGGCTAGTCTCTTGTCTTCGTTAGCCTTACCCTTCGGAATAAATAGCGTATTAGCAATATATATTATATAAGCCCCTTATTCTAAAACTAACTGCTTAATTACCCCTATAGCTTCTATAGGCAAGTATACCTAGTTCTAGAATTCGCGCTCCCTTTAGCTATATCTTATCTAGCTAGTGTAAGGTAGTTAGGCCCCTTTTATTAGCAGAATTCTATATATAACTAGGTCTATTATCTTTAACTTAGCTAAGGATAAAGTAAAACAGTTATAATAAGAGAAACAAAAACGTATTACTATTTCCTTTTGCTCCTCTATAGCAGCTATGTTCTTAATCTTAATCTAAGAAGCAGTAAACTACTCTTATACTACCTTAATAAGGTCCTTAAGCAAAGGGCAAGGGGGATCTAGCTTTTAATTTAGCAAAGGTTTTAGTAAGAAGCAAAAGCTTGCCTTTGTATAGTATAACTCCTTAATAACCTTATAACGCTAGTTATCTAAGGTTATCTGTTTATCTAAGGTAGCTAGCTAAGCGCTTTAGAAAACCTTAAAGATGTTAAGCTCTAAGATAAATTAAGGCACTAGCTGCTAACCTAGCTCCTTTAACAACTAGTTGCCTACTTAAAGGAAGCTTACTTTCTATAAAGCTATATACATTACTAGATTAACGCTTATATCTACTACCTTTTATTGTTTTTAACGAAACTTTAATAAAGTAGTAATATTAATACTTAAGGTTTATAAGGTACTGCGTTTTACGATTTAATTTTAAATAATATTATAGTTAGCGTAATTAATAAGTTTAAAATATAAGTAGCTTTTAAGAATAGGTAGTAATAATAGTTAACTGTTAAGCTTATTAAGCCTGTTAAGCTTTTGCTTATGCTAGTTAAAGGAAACACTTACAGAAACTAGTTTTTTAGCTTAGATAGGTCTATACCGCTAGCCTAGTATATAATACAAGCTAGCTTGCCTAAGGCGCGCTTAACCTCCTTAAGGATTGCTTAGTTATCTTTAACGAAGATAACTTCCTTATTATTAGCTAGGATAGGAAATAGGTATAGGTAGACGATTTAGTAGGGTAGATTAAAGGCGAATAAGGTTAAGGTTAAGAAGATATAGACAGTCTAAGAGATTCCGTTAACGCTAGTTACCTTTAACCTCTTATTAGCGTAGTCCTCCTTAGCCCTTATATAACGTAACTAAGAGCAGCTAAGGAAAGCGTCTTAATCGCTATGTTTACCTATTACATAAGCCTTAATCGTTAATATAACGCTAGCTACTATAACACTAGCATAAACGCATTTGTTTATAATATATCTTTCGTTGTTAATAAAACAAATAGCCCTTAAATTTACTAAGGCGATCTAAGGAATGCTATGCTCTTAAACAAAGCAGGCGTTTACTAGGTCTATAGTTAACCTGCTATTAATTATAATAGCAAAGCAGAGGTAGTTGTTAATGTACCTTTTAATATATCTTAAGGTTAACGTAATAAAAGACATAGGAGCTGCTTTGTTATACTAGTCTACGCTAAACAGGTTAACAGGCGCCTCTATAGGCAGAGAATCCTAAAACAAAGCAATTAGGTTTAAAACAGCTTCCTAGCCCTTCTTAGTTTTTAGCTAGCAGCTATACTACATTAGCTTAAACAGCTAGGCTTAAACTAATAAGGAGATCTATAAGAGCTAAAGGACTAATATCGTTACTAGCGTATCCTTTAACCGCTAGCTTAGCTTAAACACTAAGATATTATATTCCTTTATAGCGCGAATTTTCTTTAGTTTATACTACTGCTTCTTTGCTATTAAAGGCTAGTTTAATAATAATAAAGCTACCCCCTTTAATATTAGCTTCTTTATATAAGGCAAAAGCGCTAGCAGTAGCCTTTTAAATTGCTTAGTAGACAAGGCGTTAGCTACTTAGGTCTACGTTTATAACTTTATTGTAAAAGGGGTAGTAAGAATAATAGCGTTAAGGGCTAAGACAAGAGTAACAGTAACAGCTAGGGCAAGAACGATAGTAACAATAAGAGCTAAGACAGGAGTAATAGTAATAAGAAGGGAAAGATCTACAATTAGCTATAAGGCTTCTAAGGCCTTTTAGCTAGCTTGCTTATTTAACGTAGTATTATAATTCCTTTTCTTGCTAATGCAGCTAGGATTATAAAGCCTTAAGCTAGTAGTAGAACAAGCTGCTAAACAGCGATTACTTTAAGCAACGAAAACCTTTATAGACTTACTAGTACCTAGCTTAGGGCCTATGTTTACTATATTACTTATTAAAACAAGGTTAATAAGCTTACTATTAGTATTAGCGTAAGGTAAGCTATTAAAGCTATTGCTATTAAGAATAAGATAAGAATAGGCGTCTTTAGTAAACACTACGTTAAATTAGCTAATAAGCAGTTTATTAATTATGTTTACCTTAGTAATAAAATTAGTAAAGTTGTTTAAGTAGCAATAGCAGTAGCTAACTAAAGGTTACTGTCTTACCTTATTAATCTAAGCAGTTTTAGTAGTTAAGGCAGCAAAGGTTAATAAGCGTAGACGCTTTATCTTAGGGCTATTCTTAATCTACTTAGCCTTCTGCTCCTTAAACTTAGCGCAGTTATAGTCCTTGCTTAAGGGGCAGCTAAAACCTATATAACTTTAGTTGCTGCAGTAAAAGCAGTACTATAATAACTAGTTAGCTTAAGAGGACTAGGACTAATTTTAGTTGCTGTAAGCTAAGGATAACAGTTAGTAGGATTAAGATTAATAGTTATTATTATTATTGTTGTTGTTGTTATTAGCTAAGGCTTATTGCATTAGTTCTATGTAATAGACTAAGAGCGTATTAGATTCGTTTAGATACTTAAAAATCTTTGTTATAATAAAGGTTAGATCTTTCTTTTTATTATCTTTTATGTTATCTCTGTTAATCTAAGTTAAGGCTTCTAAGGCGTTCTAGCAGTACGCCTAAAGAGCCTTAGTAAAGTTATTAAGGGTTATCTCCTTTATAAACTTATTCTTTTATTTACTAAAAGAGAATAGTTAATCTAAGACTTATTCTTATATACAACGATCCTTTTCTTTATCTATTATATTAGTAATAAAGTAGGTAAGAAAGGTTTAGTAGGCTAACGAAGGAGTCTTATAGTATAGCTTCTCTAATCGCTTAACGAGGCAGTTAAGTAACTTTCTATGCTCTTAGCTAAAAGTGTAAACCTAGGAGAGGACTATACTTACTGTAGCTTAGTCTAGATCGCTAAAGTTAGCTATAAATCTTTCTTTAATACAGCTCTAGTCTATCTAGATGTCTAAGGGGAGCTTATTAAACTAGGTTTACGCTTACCCCTAAAGACTATATTAAAATATCTAATAGCTAACTATTAGCACGTCTACGATGTTTACTTATAGGATAGTAATATTAGCTTAGCAGGTTTCTAGGTAGTTTATAGGATTCTTATTAATTAAGTGCTTTATAAAGGTTACTAATCCTAAGGAAAAAGAAGTTATCTTAAATAAACGCTATAAAGACGCTAACTTATAAGACAAAGGGGTTAGCAAAAGGGATATAAGCTTAGATATAAACAGAGATAATAATCTAAAGTTAGTACTGCTGCTTATTATACTAAGGTAAACCTTAAGGCTTATAGAGCTATTAAGGTTAAGGGACTTATAGTTAACGGATTAGGACTAAAGGACGTTTAGATCTAAGTTATAAGACTAGGTTAAAGATAAAGGCTAAGGAGGCAAAGACTAAGGATCTTATAGAAAATAAAAGAGAAAGAAGTTATAGAAGTTAAAGTTATACTAAGGGTTATAAAAAAAGAAAGAATCTTACTAAAGGTACTAAAGGTCTTCTATAGCGCTAAGGGTAAACATAAGCGTCTTAATAAAGGCTAGCATTTAAAGAGATCGTTAACAATAAGTAAAAAGGAAGTAAAAAAGGAAAAGAAAAGAGAAGAGGATCTAAGGATAAGGAAGACCTTTACGTTAGCGCAAAGGCTAAGGCCTCCTTGCTATAATTTTATAGCAAAAAGAATAAGTTATATATAAGAAGAAAACTATAAAGGTTAAAAGGGTAAGGTTAAGGATTAGGAATTATTAGTTAAAGTTAAGTATAAAAGAAGTTACAATTAAAAAGTTAAAGCAAAGGTTAAGAAATGTTAAATAAAAGCTTATTAATAAAGAAGGAAAGAACCTTATATAACTGCAGTTATAGTCTTAACTATACAAAGCAGGAAAGGGCAGAACTATAGTTCTTATATAGCTATAGCTAATAGCTCGCTGTAGCAAAAGTAAGGACCGTAGCCTTAGCAACTGCAGTTATGTATATACGTAGGATTACTATAGTAATTAACTATAGATTAAGAAGGACGCTAATGTTATTGCTTTATAGCTACCTACTATAGTAAGGCTTAGGCTAAGATCTTAATTTAAGATAGATCGTTGCGTAAAACTTAAGGAGTAGTTTTAGCAAATAGTAATAGGTTTCTATAAGCGTTATAACATTGTATATAGTAATAGCGCGTTAAGAATACTAAGCAGTAGGTAATAGGTAGGTTAGATCGCGGTTAGCTTAGCGTCCTAAGGAGGCTAGTTATAGTTAGTAACGAGAACGTACAAGGAAGGTAATATAAGATAGACTTAGCTAGCAAAGGGCTTAATTAATAATAGACCGAGCTATCCTTACAGCTTATACTATTAAAAATAGCTAAGATACTAATTAGATTATAAAAAGGAAAAGCCCTTAACTACTTACGCCTAATCGTCTACATAATAACCCGCCTCCTAGCAGGCTACTTAGATTATAGTTTCTCCGCTCTATTTCCTACCCCAACAGGCACCTAGAACCTCGAAGAGCGAGGGAAGGAGCGCGCGACTGCTGGCAAAGTGCGAGTGGAAGGCGCGCACGTGGTTCAGACCCACCATTCCAGTCATGTCTTAGTCAGCAAGGCACCTCCCCCCTCCTTCTCAGCGACTCACGGCATTCCTTCACTCATCCACGCAATGCCACTCCCTCCGACTTCACAATGCAAAACAGATCCCAGCTTCTATTCCTGTGATTCATGGCACGAGCGTGGCGCGAGTCGTGGCACGTCAGTCCGTCAGCTGCAGCAATGGTCGGCCGAACACCGAGTACCTGCAGAGCTTCATCGTGGCCCCTTGATCGCAATCATCGTCCATGAGCAGCTTCACGAAGGCGAATCCGCACACGGTGATCTCTGTCTAGTGCTTTGTCACGGATCACGGAGGGCATCATATGGAAGCTCCCTGGATCTCGGCTTCACACAGACAGCCAGGATCAGGACCGCATGAAGAAAAAAGGGGGTGGACCGTCTGCCGGCCATCTGCCGCTCCGTACGAAGTACAGACGGCATCGCCGCCGGCTTTGTTGTTCTGACCCAGCCACGACAGCGGATTCGTGGTAAGCTTGCCCCGCTGGCAGACACCAGACGTCTGTCGTTCTCGTCTCGAAACAGGGGCCAGAATTGCTTCGTTGACGCCAAGCTCTCGGCGGCCTCCCACAGCCGAGTTGGCCCTCCCACACCGTATCAGGTGTGTCCTGTAGGCTCCAGCAGTCCGACGCAGGCAACAAAATCTGCGCTGCGCGTAAGAAGGAAGAAGATTCTTTCCCCTGGCCCGGAGGTGTACTCGTACAATTGCTGCCAACGCCACTCAGTCACTGACGCGCGAGCAACTGGCGACAGCCATCGAGAAGCATGCTTGCAGGAGCTAATGTCTCGGTATCTCAGGGGTCCTGGACGCCTGGTGAGATGGCACCTCGCTGGTGCGTCATGCGTCACGCCCTTCGACTGCTGTGTACCGCATGGAAAGGCGTTGACGATTGATGCCTGCCGAAGACACTTGCTGACACCATGACCGACTCCTCGGCCAAGCACCGAATGTTCAACACCTCGTCGCCAAGGTAGTCTCGAAAGAGTCCCACTGCGAGGACTTTGAAGTTGCGCCATCCCCATCACTTCCCTATGGCATGGATGAGCTCGGAAAAAAAGACCAAGAAACGCCGCCGACGTGGATGGTGGGCGACTCCCACTCGATCCAAGAATGGCATTCCCCCCCTTTTGCCTAGTGACTTCCATTCGCGGCACTGACGCCAACCATCAAGCCGAAGCCAGGGCTCTTTTTTCCTCCGACTTGATGAGCCTCCAAGAGCCGCAAGGACGTGATAGCGGTCTTTGTCAGCCCGATGGTGGCTGGACCTGCAGCCACACGGCGGGACTCGTGTGCGGGTGCTCGTCCGTCGCCGAGGTTCTCCATGCGGAGACCAAGGCGGCGAATGCTGCTTCTTCGGCAGCAAGGGGTTGTTGTGCGCACGCTCCCCTCCGAGCCGCGCGGGCATCCTTGCAAGTCATCGACCGTGTCCCACGGCCAACACAACTTAAGGCCGTCGAAGGGCCGTTGCGCCGGAAAGAATTCATCTGCCCTTCTCCACCAGCCGCAAGGCCCAACGTGATTCGTACTCGTACCGAGAGACTGGCGCGCAGAGTTCGGTCAGTACCTGACGACGGCCTACTCGTACTCGTACTCGCACCAGAACGCAGTCCCAGAGAGTTGAGTGGACTCGCACCATCGCAGCCAAGGCCGCAGCTGCAGAGCATCGATGTCGTGCCGGAAAGACGAGTCAGTGGAGGCTGCCCGGGCAATCGGCTGGTTGTTCGCGATTGTTCTGCGAGAGCATCGAGAAGAGGGATGAGTGTCCAGTCCTCTGGTCGTCCCCAGCAGTTGTTGGGGCCCGCGCGTTGTGTTTCTTCCACGCCAGATCCCTTCCGGCAGGTACGAGTAGTACCTAGTAGGTACGAGTGCAGGCTCTGAACGGACCTGCCTGCTCGTGCCAAGTCGCAGGGACGAGCTCGGGTGCTCTTTCCCCGCCGCCTGGGCGCGCATGCCCCGAGACATCCCGTCGCTCAACGACCTCCGTCCCGCCTGCCTCGTGTCCATGTTCCCGCCCTTCCTGCCTTCCCTCTCCATTTTACGAGAGACATGCGTCGTCGCGAGGGAAGGAACGAGGTACGTGCACAGAGCACGCAGAACACGCAGAACACTTAGTACTAGGTACCTGTACGAGTAGTACTACTCCGTATATGGGTGTCTGTTGCTCGTGTTCGTCGCTCGTACGAGTACGTGTGTTCTTGGTCGTGCCTTCCCCGTGCGCCGCATGACATGACGATCAGGCAGGAATGCGAGTGCCTTTTCTGTGGCCCGTTCGGAGTCCTCCGTTAGTACAGAGACCTCCGGCGGGGTACCAAGTACCGGCTCGTGCTCCGTGTTGGATGCCGAATTCGATATTCCGGTACGGAGTACTCCGTAGTACTCCGTTCTCCATACGGAGGTACGAGAGGTAGTAGTACTCCGTACTCGGGAAACTCATCCGCTGACTGGCTCGGTCCGGTCGTGCCTGCCGCGGCGACGCATCTGGGAAGAGAGCAGGAGCGTCCATGCCTCGTTGATCGGAGAAGCTCTTGCCGAAATCAACAGAGTGTTTCGCCTTGGATACCTGGTAGTACTACTCCGTACCTAGGTACTACTAGTACTACTACTACTAAGTACTACTACTACTACTAGTACACTACGACCCCTGAATGATTGTAACAATGTAGGTCCCTTGTAACGCTAACGAGGGCTAGTTATAGAGTTGTACTACACTATTAATTTCTAATTACCTTATAGTAAGGATTATAATAGTAAAAGTTAAAGATTATTATGTTATACTAAAACATATCTTAAGACTATTATATAACAAAGGTATCTTTAAATTAAAAAAAACAAAGGATTTAAGGCCTTTAAGCCCTATAGGTCCTTATAAAAATTTTTTTAGGCATAAAAGAGGATGTTTTAATAGTATTTTTGTTTTACTAAAGTTCTTCTTTTACCTTTAAGCTCTTTGCTATACTTTTTTACAATAGTTTAATATCTTCTTTAGAATAAATCTAAGTATTGCTGCCTTTCTTTAGTAAGTTAGTTAAAGAGCTAAATACTAAGAGGAACTTTACTGCTCTTTTCTATAAAGACCTTTAAGTTATTAATAGTTTATTTTCCTAGCTTAAGCAGCTAATTTCTACTATAGGGTTTTACGTTAGCAAGCTTGCTAAAGTTATATCTAGATAATAGCCCTCCCCCTTCCCTTTATCTAAAGAGGCTGTCTTTAGCGTTAGCTAAAGCTTCCTATAACGCTTAGCGCATAGCGTGCCTTAGCCTGCTAGCTCTATACAACAGTAGCACGCTTATAACCCCTTCCCCCCTTAAGAGCAATAAGGATCCCTTTAATAGCTTAGCGCTGCCCTTAAGGCACAAAGCCTATAAGCTAGACAAAGCCTACGAGCTAGACGAAGCTTACGAGCTAGACGAAGCCTACAAGCTAGACAAAGCTTATAAAGGCCTTAGTAGGCAGGCCTTGCTAATAACGTATAAGCAGTAGATATAGATTAAGACTTTATACTAGGTTGCAAAGATAACAGCAAGGGATATCGCAGCTGCCTTTAACGTTATAAAAAGGTAGGTTTATTATGCCTTAAGGGCGCTAAACGAGCTTAGCTTTTATTGCTTTAGCTAGAAGCTTATTGTGCTTAGCGCTGTATATAACATCCTTAAGAGAGCTATTTAAACCTTTTACGCCTTAAAGAAGTATTTTACCCTAAAGCAGCTTTAAGGGGCGATTCTTACCTTAGCCTTATACTTTACAAAAGCTATAATCTACGCCTTAGCTAACCTTAGAGCTTAACGTTATCTTTAGCTATACTGCTTTATGCTTATAAAGGAAAATAAAAAGACATAGCTTTAATTCGCTCTCTATTAAAGGTATTTTATAGCCTAGGATTAAGAATCTTAGATCTAGACTAACGAGACGTAGATAATAAGGCTTTCTATAAGCTATAGCTTTATTACTATCTTTAACAGTAAGCAAGTCGTTAACCCCCCTTTTTCTTTAGTAAATTAAGGCAAATTTAATATTACAAAGGTAAGGATATTAAAGCTTTTACTAAGCATAAAACCTAAGCAAATAGATAGATATTTTAGGGAAGCTTTGTAAGCTCTTCTAAAGGTATATCCCTTGTCTAGGAGAAGGCTTAGGGGAAGATTACCTCTTAAACGTACTATAAGCACGTTATGCCTTTAATATATAACTTCTAAAGCAATACTAGCTATAAGAGCTTTACGATTTAATAAGATAACACGCTAACGTACTTAGCAAAAGCAACGAAGGAATATATAGGCTAGGTCTTTAGCTTAAGGGTACACATCGCTACCTAGCTGCCTTATAGCCTAGATCTTAACCCTATTAAGCATATATAGATAATAATAAAGAGATAGATTATTAGCAATTATCCTAAGAGGCCTATAGATAAGGCGCTTATAGCAGTAGTAACAGAGGCATAGAATTTAGTCTTAGCAGAGGATCTTTTAAAACTAGTATACTTAATGCTAAGTTAGCTTAAAGCTGTTATTAAGAAACAAAGTAGTTATACTTAATACTAAGAATACTTAATTTTACCTTTTTCCTTTTGTTTTTGTATATAAATTAAGCTTTTTTTAGTATTTGTAGGTCGTAGAAGGATAGTTAGATACGTGTATAATTAGCTAAAAATCCCTGCGAATACATGCACAAGGGCGGAGCCGTTCTAATCATTTAGGGGTTGGGGTGTAGTACTTGCAATCGGTACGGAGTACGGAGTACCTCTGCATCTCGAATCCAAGTCGTCTTCAACGTCTCCAAGCGTGTCCTGAACTCCATCGTCGGCATTAACCTCTTATCTATCCAACTTCTTTCATGCACTCTCCAGCTCCCCCCGCAAGCAAGGGAGCCACCAACACAGATCGTGCTCCCTCAACGCAATCTCTCCAACGCAACCTCTCCCGACATCCCCTCACGGCTTCACCCTCGACCTCCCGGTCTCCATCCCTTCTTCCGAGCAGGCCTCATCCACGCCATGCTCCATCGCCGAACCCCTCACCGACTCCTCCTCCCCCCTTCCACGCGCAACGCGCTCCCCTCTCCACCATCCGTGCGCCTGCACCTCCCGCAGCGATCCGTCGCGCACAACGCACGAGTGAGTCCTCCGCATGCACATCCCATGCTCCCCAGACTCCGGAGCACACGATCTCCCCCACCCCAAGCTGTTACTCGTAGTACGAGTAGCTCAACTTTCGCCCCTCCCTCTCATGCCATTCTTGCATTGACGCGGCTGTATGTGAACGAGTCAAACACAAAGGTCTCACCCACGCCGAGGATGACCACCTCATCATCGCCAAGCATGCAAGCATCGACCTTCACCTCGGTCGCCCGCCAATCGGCCCCCGCTCAGGTCCCCCCGTCCTCCTCGTCTTCCCCGCACCACGCACCGCTGCTGTCCCGCGGTCAGATCGCCAGGCTGCAGAAGTACTCGGCCTGTGACATCTCGGATGCCCTGCTCAAGCTCAACGTCCCCGGCGCCGGCTTCATCCCTGACCTCGTCGCATACTCGCCCGCCCACCACCCCTCTCCTGGATCCCCCTCCGATGCCAATGCCGCCCCCTCCGTCTCCGTCGCCCCAATATCCACCGTGGTCTTTGCGCCAAAGTCCGGCCCGGGTGCTACCATCCCGAATGATATTCAGCTCCCCGCCGACGACGTGCTTCCCGCCAAGAACATCCCCAGCAATGCCCACTGGGCTGACCTCACGGAGCCCGGCACCTTTGTCCTCCTCAAGCAGCCCCGGGGGCAAGCAAACGCTATCTGCGGCGGCATCATGGCTCTCCGCATGAAGGTCCGCCAGGTCAGCGGCATCGTAGTCCTCGGGAGGCTCAGAGACGTCGACGAGCTAAGGAGCACCGGCTTGCCAGTAAGCGTCCTGCATCCCCCCTTGTTTTCCCCACCCCTCTTTCCCCTCCTATAGACCTGAAAATCTGAGGAAGCAAAGCAACTTGTACCATGATGTGGCCAACCGGGGCTCCTCTGTTTCCTCCTGTTTCTCCTCGTCAGTCTCGCTCCATGACCTTATCTCAAACTCTGAGCCTCGCAGATTTGGGGTCTCGGCACCTCCACCGTCGGCTCCGGCGGCGCCACCGTCCCGTGGGCAACCCAGGTCCCCATCCGCTTCCACCAAGTCGTCCTCCACCCCGGCGACATCGCCTTCCACGACCCCGCCAATGGCATCGTCTTCATCCCCAGGGACAAGGTAGACGCCGTTCTCGACATCCTGCCCGCCCTGGTCGCCGCAGACGCCAGGGTCAAGGAGGATGTCCTCAACGGCATCTCCGTCCACGACGCCTTCAAACTACACCGTTCTTGAGGCCGACGAGAAACACGTCTCCGATTTTGATGCACACCCAAAGCGTCCCTCCTGCTCGATACACTCCAAAGGAAAAGGCGTCCCCCTAGCTTGGTGCTCACCAAGAAGAAGCATCCCCAAGCTCGATATGCATTTGAGAAAGAGTCTCTCCATCTCAATGCACACCAAGAAATAGCCGTCCCCCCCCGCTGTATGCGAAGGTTTCTAGAACTCAGACCAGGGGAGAATCCCGACATACTCCCAACACATATGCAGTCTTCCCCCCTTCCTCCCCTTCCTCCTCTTTCCCCCCTTCCTCCCCTTCCTTCCCC
>NIGD01000005.1:2741238-2775670 GCA_003055185.1 Escovopsis sp. TC | reverse complement strand
CGCCCCCGCCCCCGCCGACCAACTTCGTAGGAGACCTCGCCTCCACCGGCGGACCGTACCTCACGTCTCGCACATCCCACTCGTCCTCCGCCGCCGCGGCGACCCATGTCCGCAGCCCGGTATGCACGCTGCCGTAGAACTTCTCCTTGCAGAGCCGCAGGCTCCCGCCCAGGCACCGCTCCCATCCCGAGATGCGGAACTGCTCGCGCAGCTCGTTGCGCTCCTCGCGCGTCATCGTGCACGCCAGAATCGCGTTCAGCAGGTCCAGATGCGACGCGAGGTAGTTGGTCGCGTCCCACTCCACGCCGCCCACGTACGGGGCCGCCGCGACGGGCGGCCTCTCCAGCGGGAAATGCCTCCTCATGTACGTGTACTGCGCCTCCTGGTCCGCGCCGTGCCGCGCCGCGCCTGCGCCGGCCCCGTTCTCCGCGTGCAGCCCGCCGTCGGGGTCGCCCTGCGCCGAGATGACGTTGAGGTTGTGCAGGAAGATCCAGAACACCTCCTTCGTAACGTTGACCACCTCCTTGCACCACACGCGGTACGGCCGCTCGCGCCGCATCTCCATGACGAAGGGCAGCGGCCGGGCTGACTCCTCGGGCTCGGGGTCGCGCAGGTGCCGCAGCACGATCCGAGACCGGGTGACGCGCTCCGCTGATGGAGCCGACTCGATGTACGTGAAGAGCACAGATGTGATGATGTTGCGCGTCGTAAATTCCGAGGGACCCTTCTTGTCAGGATCGAACAGCATGTGCAGGAGCCGCGGGAAGAGATCGGCCTGCACGGAGTGGAGGTACTCCATGGCCTTGGCCGTCGTCGACAGGGCCTTGAGGCATAGCAGGTTTTCGTGGAGCAGCGCATCTTCATGCTCCTCTCTGTTGGTCGTCAGCAAATCTAATGGCAAAAAAGAGAAAGACATGAATAAAAGGTCGACCATATCGAATGGAAGAGAGAGAAAGACTGACCTCCACTCGACCTCCATGATGCGATTGAGAAGCCCAACAATCTCCTTCATCCCCCCTTGCTGGATGAACTCCTCGATCCACGCGACTGTCTCGTTGCGCAACAGCAGGCGCAGCTTGTGAAGCTTTCCGACCTCGACGAGCTGGGGTTTCTGCACCTTTCTGAGGTACCCCACGTAGTCATCCGGCCTCTGGCCCGGCTTGATCTTCGCGAGCAGCGCGGCGCCCGGGCTCGACCCGCTCGAAGCCGGCCGATCACTGATGACGCTCTCGGAGGACTTGGTCCTTAGATGGCGGCCCAGCGTCCCCTCTCGCTTCTTGGATGGCGAGCGGTCCTTGTCCTTTTTGGCCCTAGAGAAAGTGAAACTCCGACCGCGGCTGCGCTTGGGCTTCTCCTCCACCTCGGCGTCGGAGACGGCTGCGGACGCAGATGCCGACGCGCCAGCGGACGTTCGGGGCGGCGCTGGCGCATTCGCCTCGTCGCCACCGTTTCGAGTCGCCGGCTGATCCAGCTTCGCGGCCTGCATTTCGGCCCAGTCCTGCCGGATGAACTCCAACTTGATGGTGGCGTTGAGATTCCGCATCTTGTATCTCTGGTTCTCGGGGATATTGCGACGATCCAAGAGCGCCTCGAGCTGCTTGTCGATATCCTTAGGATCTATCACGAGCTCCGTCGAGCTAGCCGACGCGACGGAGTTGGTCTTTGGTGTCCTTGATGATTGTGTTGTCGTCCTCGGCTTCGTCGTCATCGATGTCGTTGTCGCCAGTATCGCCGCCGTCGTCGGCCTCTTTTCCGTCGTCGTCCCCGCCGCGGTGGCGTTTGATGATTTGGAGCGGCCGTGACCGAAGCTCGCGAATGCGCTAAAGTGCTTGCTTCGTTGCGTATGGCTCTGCGAGGTGGACGAGGTGGATTTGCCGTCTGAAGTCTTCAAGCCCCGGCTGGCTAGCTGAGCTTTCCTCCTGTCGATGTCGGATTTGACGTCTGGTTGGGACTTGGAGGGGAACATGAAGGATTTGGGCCTTTGCTTCACGGGCTTGCCGTGAGACTCGGTGGAATCCCTGCCGAAACTCGAAGTCGGGCTTGCCGCGGAGCCGTCCATCCCCCCGGGGCTCATTGACTGTCCCTGGATGAATTGAGCATAGATGGGCATCGGAGCGCCCGGGGGCTCGTCGGGAGTCCTGTTCTCCTTATCCTTGCTTGATCGTACCTCGTCGTCCGTCAGCAGTCGATGCAGATTCTTGAGTGATTTTGGTCGGGATAGAAGTTCCGCGAAGTTGGCAGGACCGGACTTGGCTTCCTTCTGCTGCTTCTTGGCCGGCGATGGCTCGCGGGATTTTGTCAAGCTGAGGAGCGAGCTCTTGGCCGGCGAGCGCGAGCGATCGGTCACGTCAAAGCGTCGGCTTCGCTGCTTTTCGATGACATGCTGGGGCTGTGGCTGTTGCTGCTGTTGCTGCTGTTGCTGCTGTTGCTGTTGGTATTGTTGTTGCTGCCCCTGCTGCAGTTGCTGCATTTGCTGATGCTGCTGGGCCTCCTCTCTCGGTATTCTCGGGGAGCGTGGTGTGGAGTCTTGCTGGTTCTGGTGCAGCTCGACCAAGGCACCGGCCAGTGGGCCACCGCCGTTGAAATGACTACCGCCGCCGCCACCGCCGACGCTCGAGCCGAAGGCGTTGTGATTGTTGCTGGTCTCGTTGCCATTACTATGTCTGCCGTAATTGTTGATGGCGATCGTGGGATCGGGGAGGGTGTCGACGGGACGGACGGGTGTCAAGGCCGAGCCGTCTGAGTGCTGGCGTCGGTGGATGATGGACTTGAGGAAGACGGATGGCCTCGTCTGCTGCGACTGCTGCGACTGCTGCGACTGCTGCGACTGCTGCGACTGCTGCTGCTGTTGTTGATGCTGTTGATGCTGTTGATGCTGCTGCTGGTGATGTTGCTGGTGGTGGTCGAGTGGCGGCAGGTTCTGCTGTTGATGCCCCCAGGGCGGGTTCCGACTCGGGGGAAAGAAACCATTGCTGGATGCCATTGCACGATTTCGAGATCCGTCTCTCCTCTCGCAGCCTGCGTGACTACCTACTACTAAGTACTACTGGTAGAAGTAGATATGCGGAGTAGATGTCTTCCAGGAGCAATGGCAGTTGAAGCCAGGAGCGTGCGAGAATCGCGTCTCTTCCCCCCCTTCGCGGATGTAGAGAGTCGATTTGTGCGTAGGCCGGGCTTTCGGCTCGCTTAATCCGTGTCTCGCTCCCCCTCGTTGCAGCTCGCTGCTGTCCTGATCGACGTCGTATTCTCTCGTGTCCGCGGAGCGATGGGGGCCGGGGAGGTGGCAACTGTTTTGGTCCGAGAAGTCCTGCGATCCCAAGCAGAGCCGTCGGCGGTTGGGATACCTGGGTACTGTTATCGAATGCTCAATGCACGGACTTGGGACTGGACTCTGGGCCGCTGATGGCCGCCGCTGGTCGTGAGAGGGATGGATGCTTCTCTCCCGTCTGGGCGGCACTCACGAGAGTCACACAGGCGCAGGAGGGCCAAGGAAACCCTGGGGTGGGACAAGCGGAGAAGAATAAGGAAAAGGGGGGGGGACAGGGAGGAGAGCGAGGGAGAGAGAGTGGAAGAGAGAGAGGAGAAACGCTGCTGGATGTGGAGTGCGGAATGTGACACCTA
The DNA here is from genome assembly GCA_003055185.1 of Escovopsis sp. TC. NCBI lineage: Eukaryota > Fungi > Ascomycota > Sordariomycetes > Hypocreales > Hypocreaceae > Escovopsis > Escovopsis sp. TC. The sequence continues at coordinate 2,772,049 of NIGD01000005.1, read as the reverse complement.
AAGATGGACTAGAGCAGTATGCGGATAAGAAAACGGCGGGTGGACAGACAATGGAGATGGAGATGGTGGAAGCGAGGCAGAGCGAGGAGAATAGATGGATGCAAGAGAAGAATTGCGTTGCCGTGCACAACACGGTGTGAGAGTGAGAGCGAGAGTGCCAGGATGAGTACCTAGGTACTAAAGGTACTAGTAGGTACCCGGAGACTGGCAAGAGGTGTGTACTGGTACGGAGTACTCCGTACGAGGATGGAGTATCTTGTACCTCCTCGTACTCGTATTGCAGTGGTGAGCATCCTGGATGCCAAAGGAGGAGGACATCCTGCTGTTTTCTCTCCCCATGGAAACCCCCCCGTCCGAAATGCGGAGGAGAGGTGTTGATTTTCAACTCTCCTGCCTCATCCCCAGAGCCAATCAGGACTCTCCGTTGCGTTGCTGAATGAAGGGGATGGACTGCATCACAAGTCGCTCTTGCCGTAATACGGGGTAGCCTGCCCGGAGGACGGGATTGGCGTCTCCCGCGAGGAAGGCGCCTCCATCGATGCTTCCATTTGCCCATGGCCGCATGGAAGGCGAGCTGTGTTGGAACACGAGCTGCCAAAGAAGAAGGAGCATGCCACGCTTCGGAGCGAACCAGCTCCTTCCTCCTGCGCCATCATGCCGCTGCACACTCCAGCTCGTGCGAGTACTCGTACATGCAAGTACGGAGTACTCCGACGCACCGCAGGTACCACAGTCTACCCATCCTGGCAGGAGTATCCATCCTGGCAGGAGTACCCATCCTGGCAGGAGACCTCCATCCTCCGCTGCGCCGGGCTGAGCGCCGTACCCCGTCGGTACTTCGCCCCATATATTTGCCGAGTGGCCTGCCAGAACGAGGTACTCCGTACGGAGTACAGGTAGGGAGCACCTCTCGCTCGAAGCCCGCACATGCGCAGCGTCAGACTCCATCCCATCCCCGGCTGTCCTCCTCCCCTTCCCTCCCTCCCCATCAGAGCCTCTGCAATATCGCACGGGAGCTCCCCCTACTGGCCCCATCCCGCAGGGCTCTCCGTCCTCCCCATGTGCTGACGCGGTGGCGCCCTGGTCGAGCAGTCCATCCAGTACTGCTCTGCCTCGCTTCCTCTCGCTGCTCGCTGCTGCGGTTCCTCGTTGCGCGTTCGTGCAGACGCAGCGCAGCTGGCTGTGCTCCAGGATGGCGAATCGCTCTCCGCAGATGTGGTTGGTCGCCCGCTTGATGCCGCTCCGTGCGCAACGAGTGGATACATTTGGTACTCGTACTCTTCACCTGTGCGAGTACGGTACAAGTACGGAGTACTTAGTACCCTACTACGGAGTACGAGTACGGAGTAGAGGAATGACAAATGTCCACGTACGATTGCTCGTGCGGTCCATACGCTGTCCCCCGTACCAGGTCGAGCGCGTAGGCTAGCTGCGAGTAGGCTTCGCCTCGGGCACTGCGTGCATCTTTGCCAGGGGACGGGTCGTGCTGAATGACGAGGCTGATGGGCGTTGTTGATGTGGTGTGGGGTAGCGGAATGGCTTGTGTTGCCGGGGCAACGCCAGGGGCATGCTGCTGGTGCCTGTACGGACTACTTCTACTCCGTACCTGGGCCCGTCCACTGTGTTCCGTACCCCTCGCGCCGTGCTACCCCGTGCTGAACCCGGTCCAGTGTGCCTGGAGGCTGGAAGCTGGCTCAAGCGCCCAAGGGTGAAGCCCCGTGTCTTCACAGCAGGGAGACCGATCTGGGGAGGATCTTGCCCAAGGTCTTGGCCATCGCTTACTGGTACTTGTACGAGTACGAGTACGAGTACTCCGTAGTACTCGTACCTATGGCCATGTACGAACACTTTCTAAGCCTACTCGTACTACAGAGTACTCCGTAGAGATTTTGTTTTCTTTTTTTTTCAAACTACAGACAGGTCACTCTTCAGCCCTTTCTCTCCGTCCATGCTTGTCATGGCTGGCCAGATGGCCTCCCCGCATATCCCTTCGGCGCGAGCACGACGTCAAAAGCCAGATCCAAGTCCGCGAGCGGGTCCTCCGATGGCAAAAAATCCACCACCAGATCCGACTTGACGCCAAACACCGTGTCCGTGGCCAACCACGGATCGCCCTTGGGGTAGAGCTGCGTGGTGCATCCTCTATACCCTGGATGCGTGACCATGACGTGGATGTGCGCAGGCCTCATCGGATGCCGATCCATCTGCGTCAGGAGCTCATACGAGGGCCCGTCCGCGGGCAACGAGTACGCCGTCGGGCGGTAGCAGTAGAGCCGGTATCTTCCCTCGGAGTCGGCCCGGAACTTGCCCCGGAGGTTGTTGGGCGACTGGTTGTCCGGGTCCTGGAAGTCGTACTTGCCGTTGGAGCTGGCTTGCCAGATGTCCAAGACGGCGTCCGGGATGGGCTTGCCCGTGGCCATGTCCGTGATCGTGCCTTGCATGAGAACGGTGCGTGGGTTTGAGGACGGCGGCGCAGGGTCCTGTATGATCGATGCGCCGTTGGGGCGCCAGGGGGCGTCGGGGGACCAGAACGGGCCGAGGATCGAGCTCGAGGTGGGATCGAGATGGCCGTCTTCCACTACGACCTTGTTGGCGATCTCATCGACAAGACTTTTTTCCCCAGTCAGCATCCTCTGCTTTATGTCTGCTTTGCTCCAACTCGTACGCAAAGGGTGGATAGTCCGCAGGGGACGCACCTCTCGAGTCCGAGCACGTCTGATACTCGCCGTCCTTCGTCGCGAATGTTGGTCGAGGCTTGCCCCACAGAGTTGAGGAAGCGAACGCCCGTCAGCCATTCGTCATTGGTGAGCTCGACTTCGCGCGCAAAGTCGTGGATGTGCTTGATTAGACAACTGAACAGCAGCCTGTTCCGCCGGGTGACGTTGGGGCCCATGGCGTCGATCACGCCCTGGGTGAAATTGGGGTCGAACCGCGATGTCATGGTGGCGAACGTGTGCAGCGGGCGATGGCGTCACCAATGTGCTTCTGCCAATGTGATGCTGGCGTGTATGTGAGAGTATCCTCAGTGTACCCCATACTCCGTATTGCGCAGATCAACGGATCACTAGGTAATGCAAGCAGGATGCCAACAGACGGAGAAGCAAGATGCCGACAGGCGCAAAGGCACGATGCCGGCTCTCGACTTATAAGTACGAGTACCCCGTATGTCGCGAATCTGCAGATCATGCGTCACACGCAATGGCTGGATCCGCCTTGCCGAAGCTGCGGACAAGTACTCCGTACGGAGTACGAAGTAAACGGTCTCACAGCCTTGGACCCCGCACCATGGCGTACATCCCCGTTTTCCGTGGAGGTTGTCGCCTCGTCCGTCCGTCCGCGCGGGGAATTCGAGCCGAGAATGGGGGGAAGGGGGGGTGTAACGGTGTGAGACGGCATGCTGATGACAGACGCTGGTGTCAGGAGATTGGTCGGGTTCATTGCGGATGCTGGCTCCGGGAGTTGACGTGGTGGGACAACCCATGATGGAAGGATTCAGAGTTCGCGCTTGGGGAAAAGACCCCCGGACGCCCTTGTTCCTCGTGGAACCTCGAGGGAGGGGATGGATGTCCCCAGCAGTGGAGGATCTGAGAGGCCGGGAAGGGCCCAGGAATTGCCGCTGCCATATCCCGGACTGATATCAAGACCCCGCCCCCGCTCTTGACACCGCAGCTCCCGGCGTTCGGAGTCTGGTGGAACGATACGGAGGACCTGTGAACAGAGTTGGGGGAGTAGGTATGTCAACGAACGAACAATGGATTCATTGAGAGACAAGTTGCGCGCATGGCTATGCGTGTCATGGGAAGAAGGAATCTGAGTCTCAGTAAGTCAAAAAGCATCGTGGCTTGAAGTTCGATGGATTTTTGCCAACAGGTCATGCGATTCCACGAGGAAGGCGCAATGCGGGCAGCGGCGGGGTAGTTGCCTTATTTGTTCTCCCCTCCCGGACTTCGGCAGGCGCAACCCGGCCCCGTCATCGCGAAAAGGAGGGCAGGCGCGACCTCCTTCATCCACGAGCTCCTGCCTCACGAGCTGGCAACCTCGAGTTCTACATAATCCTCAATCATCCACCGCAAGCATCATCACCACAGGCAATGCGAACCTCGCGATAGCGGCCTCTAATCTCTCCCATTGTCGAGCTCATTCTCGTCCTTTTCTCCACTTTCTCGTCGTCCCATGAAGATTGAGATCCTCTTGGCGACTTGCCAGAATGCCGATCCATCACCTCATGGTCGGGACTTGGACCCCTCCCGGCGCCATCTTCACCTTCGCCTTTGACGACGAACAGCTCACCCTCGAGCTCATCAAGCGGACCCCTATTCCCCAAGACGAGCCCATCTCCTGGATGACGTTCGATGTAGGATTCCTTCTTCCTTCCCTCTTAGTTCCTGCTGGTACTGACCTCAAAGCAAGCTGACATTGGCTTTTCTCAACTCAGCATGAGAAGAAGAACATATATGGCGCTGCCATGAAGAAGTGGTCGAGTTTTGCCGTGGCCTCCCCCACGGACATCACACACAAAGTCTCCCATCCCATGCTCCACCACCGTACGCCTCTCTACCAGCCTCGTCTCTCCTGTCTATCCCTCTCTTCGATCCCCCGAATGGGACTGTGTTAAGCAATCCTCCCCTTTCCAGCCGCCGCATCCTCACCCGACACAAACACGCGAGCCATCTTCCTCCTCGCGGCCTCAAAACCCCCTCACGCCGTCTACTGCAACCCCTTCTACGACTTCGCCGGCCACGGCTCCATCTTCTCCATCGACCCCTCAGGCTCTCTATCCTCCCCCATCCAGCACTACGACTACCAGCCCGACTCCGGCATCCACGGCATGGTCTTTGACCCCCCCTCCGGCACGCACCTCTACTCCGCCGACCTCAAAGCCAACAAGATCTGGGTCCATCGCCGCCTCACCGACCTCTCCCGCGCGGACCTCGAACCCGTCGGCTCCGTCGCCTGCCCAGACCCGCGCGACCACCCGCGCTGGGTCGCCATGCCCGCATCAGGCCGCTACCTGTACGTCCTCATGGAGAAGGGCAACCGCCTGTGCGAGTACGCCATCGACGAGGCTCGCATGCCTGTCTTCACGGGGCGGGCGTACCCGCTCATACCGCCGGGCATTCCTGAGCGCGACCGCTGGACGCAGTATCGCGCCGATGTCTGCGCGCTGTCTGCCTCGGGGAAGTATCTTTTTGCGTCGACGCGGGCCAACGACACGAGCTTGACGGGGTACATCGCCGCGTTTAAGATTGACAATGCGGCGGGGGGGAGGATAGAGCGCCAGATTTGCTTGAACCCGACGCCGACGAGCGGCGGGCACAGTAATGCGGTGGCGCCGAGCGACTGGACGGATGAGTGGCTTGCCATCACCGATGATGTGGAGGGCTGGCTAGAAATATACAGGTGGCAGGACGAGTTCCTGGCGAGAGTCGCCAGGATCCAAGTCCCTGAGCCCGGGTTCGGGATGAACGCGATATGGTATGACTGAGGACCTCCTTTTGAAGACTTGATTTTCATTTGGTCGAAGTCAGTCGTCAAATCATTCTGATATACAACGGTCGCAGAGACACATTTCAGACCAAAGATCTCTATATACATTTCTATCATTTCGAAAAAGAGAACCGAAAAGGGCTGGCGCCTGGCCAGAAGAAGTGAGAACTCTCATATCCATCTCATATCGTACTCTGCGCATCCGGCTGCCGTGAGAGCTTAGAAGATGCGGAACTTGGCGCTGCCAGAGGGCTTAGGCTTGGCGGAAGGCTGAGCGCTGCCAGAGGGCTTCGGGGCGGAAGGCTGAGCGTGGCCGGAAGGCTTGGGGCCAGAAGGCTGAGCGTTGCCAGAAGGCTGAGCGTCACCGGAAGGCTTGGGGCCAGAGGGCTGAGCGTTGCCAGAAGGCTTCGGGGCACCAGAGTGCTGGGCGTCGGGCTTTCCTTGGGCGTCGGGCTTGCCACTAGCCGCGGGGGGAGCCGGGCGGCCGCTGGCACTGGCCATCGGGCCATCCTGGGGACTGGCAGGGCCGTTGTTGTCCTGACGGTGGCCAGTGGGCGCGGGGCCAGCAGCCGAGGCCGGGCCAGAGGGGCCGTTCTGACTCTTACCGGTGGGGGCGGGGCCGGCCATCGAGCCGGAGGGACCGCGGGCGCCGCTCATGGGTCCGTCCTGGGGAGGAGCAGCGGGGCCGTTGTTGCCCTTGCCGCCGGCCGAGGGGCCAGCCGAGGGGGCGGCGGGGGCGCCATCCTGGGGGCCGTCCTTGGGGCCGGCAGGGCCATCCTGGGGGCCGGAGGGGCCATCCATGGGTGGAGGAGGAGTAGGACCCTGGCCGTTGTTGCCCTTGCCGGTGGGCATGGGGCCGGGGCCAGCCATCGAGCCAGAGGGGCCGTTCTGACCCTTACCGGAGGGCATGGGGCCGGAGGGGCCGTTCTGACCCTTACCGGTGGGCATAGGGCCAGGGCCAGCCATCGAACCAGAGGGAACCTGTTGGCCCTTGCCAGAGGGCGCCGGACCATCCATCGAGCCAGACGGGCCGTGCTGAGAAACCCCAGTCGGCGCGGCGGGAGCGTTGCCGCCGGACATGGGGCCACCGGACGGAGGAGCCTGGCCGTCCTTGCCCTTGCCCTTGTCCTGGCCGTTCTGGTCGCCGCCGGCCATGGGAGGCGGGACGGGAGCGCCCGAGGCCATCATAGGGGGCGCGGAGGCGGTCATGGTGCGCTGGCTGTCGGCATGGCTGCTCTGGCCGCTCTGCGCGGCGTAGGCGGAGATGGCGACTGGGGTGTGTTAGCACTTGGACTCTCGATGTGGGGAGGCTTCCTGCAGCAAAACAAGAGACGGGGTTGGAGGTGAAGGCAGGGGAGTCCGTACGGGTGAGGAGAGTGGTGTGGCGGAGAGAAACCATCTTGACGGATTTCTGGTTTCTAGATCCTTGGGGTCAGCTTTTGTTTGTTTGAACCTTGGAGGCATGGATCTCGAACATACCAGAAGAGGGAGCTGAAGTACTTTGACAAGAGAGTGTTTGAACAGAGAGCAACGACACCAGGTCGTAAGAGCTTTGTGTGAAGTTGAAAGATCAAAAAGGGGCACCAGGCCTGTAGAGATGAAATGAAAGAAGGAGCGTTTGGACTTTGAAGTGTTCAAGTTTCAATTTTCAAACGAACATCGCCCTCCTCTTATAGAGGTCTGGACGCCAAGTGGACGAGCACGACCATCTCCATCTTGCCGACCCCAAGAGCCGTGGATTCGCGGCCTGCGTCGTCATCACCAGGGCGGCCTCGTCCATCTTTGACGCCTTGGTACGTGTGGAGAGCGTCGACAAGGCGGGGCGTTGAGGGCCGTTTCCCCCGCAGGAGAGGCCCAGAACTGGAGCTGGTTCCTGAAACGGTCCACGAAGCTCGGCAGTTGAAGGTGTCTACGATGCTGGTGTTTCACCCGCGTTGTGGGAGTGTCGGAGGAGGGCGGGTGGTGATGGGCGTTTCAATTCAGGGGCTAGACCGCGCTAGAGGGTCGACGCCTGAGGTTTGACTCTGGGGTTCACACTACGTCCACAGTATTCCGTGCGAGAACATGAGGTCGTAGTGGACGTGTCGTGATGTGGCGAGAGGTAGAAGTCATGGTGTCGCACGCGGCGTGTGCGGATACAGCGATGGCTTGGAGTCGAGAGCGTGGGGGCATCTCCAGCGGGCGTCTCGATATTGCATATTCTGAGGCAACGTAGGATCGAGATGAAGCAGCTTGGCTCGGATTGTTAGCAGGAGTCGTCGTCAGCTCGGACGCTAATCCAGGGGATGGCTCGATGGGCCGTCCACTAGCACTGCACCTGTTCTCGAGCGTGCCTTGATGGCTCCAGTCTGTCCGAGGATCTCCAACGTTTCAGAGGTCTTCAATCAAGCGGGGCCATGCAGGAGGACGACCTGCACGGAGTAGATGTGTGGCCTGGACGTGCGGAGGATGCGATGCAGCCACGGGGATGCGGATCCAAGCCTTGCCGGCTGGATGATCCTGTGGTCTCTAGCAAGGTTTGGGCGAATGACTCGGGGGCACGCCTCGTTGCGTCGTGAGGGTGTTTCCCCGCTCCGAGTCTTCATCGCGAATGCGCCGGTGGAGGCGAAAGAGCGTGCATGTGGTTCAAATTGAAGTTGAGTCTCGTGGTCACGAGCAACGAGGACCTACCCGGGAGGAGCCAAGGCCAGCTTGCTCCAGTCCCTCCAGATGCGAGTTTCAAGCGGCTTTCAGGATCCATTGCCCGACACGCTGAAGCGGCGAGTCAGGCACGCAGTGCTGTTGAAGCATTGATGGATTCATAGATCAATGTTGGATCAACCCATCTGTCTGGACTGGTCCCCGGGGGGGATCTGGAGGTACGCTGTCGGTGGAGTTGGAGGGCGCATGTGCGGGCTGTTAGGTGACACCGGCGCGGCAGTAGGCAGTCGGCTATTCCGCGGCTCCAGCTCAGGCGGGAAGATCCCCGATCCCCTCGTGGATCTCTGGCCTCATCCGTGCCTCAACCGTGCCTCATCTCTCTTGTTCCATGGATCATGCCAGGATCCCTCTTGATGGATCACGGTCGATGCCCCCCGCCCATCTCCTGTCATCTCCAACACTGGCCAAACATCCCTGGAACCCCGATCCGTCCCAAACACCACCCGCCGTCCCATCACGCCAGACTCGAGCACCCCGCAGAGTGAAAGGACCTCCGGGAGCGTCAGCCGCCCCGACTCCATCAATGTTTGTTCCCCTCCCTCGAGGCAAAAGGCAAACTCGCCCGTCCGGCGACTGTGTGCTGACACGGTGCCCCAGCCAAGGCCGCATGGCCCAATCCGGTCCCATCGCCCGAATCTCCCCCGCGCCTCGGATCGACCCTAACGCACGCGCTAGGACGCAGCGCGATCCGGGATGGGTGGAGGACAGAGGACGGAATCGGTGGGTGTCTCATCGAGTCTCTCCTGTGCGTTCCCGCCCAAATCTCTCCAAGTCGTTGGCGGCTTCTCGAAATGTCGCAGGTTGCGCGCAGACGTCATCACAATCGACATTGGACATTGCGATCGGGGACCTCGCACGGCGGACAGGGAGCAAACCCGTCGTACGAGCAGAGACACGAGGCGCGCATACCTATACTGCATTCTTCCGCAGGATGGAGTCGTGTGGACGCTCGTGCGCATGATGTGGTCGACAAGTCCAGGATTCGCCACGGGCGCCTCGCTGCGGGTGCAAGGCCATCTCTCGTGAGCCTCAAAGCCACGGCCGCCACGGCCGCCACTGACCATGAGGTGAGACAAAGGGTCGACAGATTCCTACATGCCAGGACTCGTGCTCCCACAAGCGAACCCTCCGTCCTGCACACCCACGGGTATTGCGCATGGACTTGCATCCATCGACTGCATCGCATCCGCTCCGCTTGCGCTTGCATTCGATGATCGGGAACCCATCGTCTACACTCCTCGGGTGTTCGTCCCCGTCCGCACGCTGATCGACAACCTTCCGCTCCGTTCGAGATCGCGCCTCCATGGAACTCGTCGGACTCCATTTGTGCCTGTACGAGTACTCGTACGAGTACGGAGTACGGAGTACGGAGTACTTGTACTCGTATCAGCCAAGGCTTCCCTGGGACGGAGAAAACATGGGGTAAAGCATCAGGCGCGGAAACCTCAGCCTAAACGAGATCCAGACGCACCAGACATGACGTTACCGTCTGGTAGCGCTCAGCTGCCGCCACAGCACTAGACCTCTCGAGGCTATCCAGGACGCAGAACCCGGGGTCTTCTTTGTCCTGTCCCCATCCTTGGCATCTGACATGCAGCGCGCGGCCGGACGGACACTCGCTCGAGCCAACGAATTTCGCAAATCTCTGCACGAAGACGGCATCAACAAGACAGTGGTGCTCGCACAGGCGGGTACGGGACTCGTCCTGAATCGCGAAACCAACCCATCGCCGAGCTCCGGTAGCACTCCTGCCAGCGCCCTTGGAAATGCCGAGGCGGATCGCAGAGGCCTGGTCACGGCCACGCAGAGCTTCGTCGTTGGCGTGGCTCCTCCCAATGCGACACTTCCCGTTCCGTCACGCTCTCAGGCGGTTTGTGGGATTCCCAATGGCGATCCGCCTCTGCTCGTGATGTCTGCTCATAACGTTACGTCGCTCCCTCTTGGCTTCGACCCGGGACTACCACCACGGCATTCCATTTACGTATCGCGTACGCCATCCAGAATGCTACTAGTACCAGTATACGGAGTACATACACTGTACTCGTCCTTCGTCCAGAAGGGGAAGAAACCCAGACGCCATTTCTACTCGTACTCGTACGCACTCTTCCGGGGGGTACCATCGAGCGACAGCTGCCCGATCTCCTTGGCATGGAAGCAAGGAAGCAAGGAAATCCACGATCAACCCAGCGGCTTACTCTTCCATTGTACCATGAGATCTTCATCGCCTATTGCCGCAAAAGCCCTCCGATCATATGGCGATTCGCGTGTCCGAAACGCCCTTTCCAAATCCAGGTGGTCTTCGCAAAGCTTCCCAGATCCAGGGTCGCTCCATGGCGACTCATCTCCATTTCCATCCAAAACCTCACTCCTCTGTGCATCTTGAACCTACTACTAGTAGTAACTCCCCGTACTCCGTATTCCGTACTTCCCCTCTGATTCCAGCTGTCCGGGTGGCCTTGTTTTTGTCCCCTCATTTTCAATTCTTTTGCCTCGTCTTTTTTCCTCTCTTCATGATTTTGCATCTTCTCCCATGATTTCGGTCGAACCAGCTCTGTGCGCCAGTGCATCATCGCCAGCCCTCGCACACGAGGTTCCTCGAAACGCTTGGCACTGATCGTCCTACCCGGACGAGTGCGAGTGCGCCTTCCCTCCTCCCAAGCTCCCTGCTTCCCTCTTTTGCCGCTCGAACTTTCCTTTTTTCCCCAGATTCAAGCTCGAGGGAAGGTCGGCCCGGGAGGTGCTCGTGCTCTTTCCCGGACTAGCTCACTCGAACCTTCCCCGGTTGCAAAAGCAACGACGAAGCTGGAAGGAGCCGCCCACGGGGATCCGGCAAGTGGTGGGTCAAGATCCAATACTGCCCGCTCGCTCTTTCCGATCCTGCTCGTTCTCCCGCCCCTCCCCCTCCCCCTCCCCCTCCCCCTCCTTCTCACTCGTGCTTTTCCCCTGCTCCTCATTTCTTCCCTTCCTTCACTCTCTTCATTCTCTCTGAAGATCATCATTTTCTCGCCTCTTCTTTTCCACTGTGGGAGACTGGGGGGATTCCCAGAAGAGAGGGATGAAAAGTGCATGTTCCTGAGGACAGCCCGGCATCTCTGCTTCTCGTGGGATCGCTTTCTTCATTCCCCATATTTCTCTCCACCCCACCCACCTCTCCATCTTGAGACTACGAGTTACTCGTACGAACAAACACGAACCTAGAGAGATAAAGCCAACGCCTCCGGGATCCCGACTCTGCGCCTCGAATCATTGATGTACGAGCTCTCGTGCTGCCGCGACCTATTCCTTCGTCCGTTCCTCCACCCACCCTATTCGCTCATTCAGCGCACTGCTCAACCTCCCGGCCAACACGCCGAGCCGCGAAGATGGCCGAGAGTTCTTCGGACATTCTCAGCGTCCAATTCTGGAAGTCAAAGGCCGAGAAGACGTCCATCTTCACCCTCGGTGACCGGCCGTCCGACCTGAACAATGGCGACCCCGGCGTCAGCGACATGGAGGCCGGCACCTCCGTCGTCCTCGAGTTTCGCACCTACAAGAGGCGCTGGTTCGGCCTGATTCAGCTGGCCCTCATGAACATGATCGTCTCGTGGGGCGTGAGTTTCCTTGATTGATTGAAGTGACAAAGACACACATCTATAACAGACTCACGTGGAATGAGTGGCTGATCATCCCATGACCATATATAGTGGCTCACCTATGCTCCTGTCGCTGGAAGCGCTGCCGCCTATTTTGACGTCCCCAACTCTTCCATCAACTGGATCTCCACGGCCTTCTTCCTCGCTTTCGTCAGCTTCTTCCCTCTCGCCATCGCCGCCCTCCATCGAGGACCCAAGCTGGCCTTCGTCTGCGCCGCTCTCCTCCTGCTCATCGGGAATTGGATCCGCTATGCCGGCTCCACGAGCAAGGAGGGCGGCAAATTTTCGTACGCCATGGCGGGAGAGATCATCATCGGATTCTCTCAGCCCTTCGTCCTGGCTGCCCCGACTAGGTACTCCGAAATGTGGTTCACGGACAAAGGCCGAGTTGCCGCGACGGCCTTGGCGAGCCTGGCCAACCCGCTCGGTGCCGCGCTCGGCCAGTTGATAAACCCGCTCTGGGTCAACGAGCCGGGGGATGTCTCCCAAATGGTCCTCTATGTCTCCATCATCGTAAGTGCAAGGAACCAAGAAGCAAAACGCGAAGCAATGAAACCTCTTCCTCAATGCGACTTCCAGCCCAGCTAACCCAACTTTGCGCTCAGTCCACAATCTGCTCTGTTCCGGCATTCTTTGTCCCCGCTCAGCCCCCCACTCCCGTCGGCCTCTGCTCCTCCACCCGCAAGCTGCCGCTCGGCCAGTCCATCCGCACTGCCGTTTCCTCACTCGAACTGTGGCTGATCCTCATCCCCTTCTTCGTCTATGTTGGCTTCTTCAACTCTCTCTGCTCCCTTCTCAACCAAATCATGCTCCCCTACGGCTTCACCGATGACCAGGCGGGCATAGGAGGCGCAGTCTTGATCGTCGTAGGTCTCGTCTGCGCCGCCATCAGCTCCCCGCTCCTCGACCGCAACAAGAAATTCGTCATCACCACCAAGGTCATTGTCCCCATCATCGCTTTCTCCTACCTAGCCTTCATCTGGATGCCCGGCACCCGCAGCGTGGTTGGCCCGTACATCATCCTCTCCGTCCTCGGCGGCGGGTGCTTCATCCTCGTCCCCGTCGTCGTCGAGCTCCTCGCCGAGCTGTCCCACCCCGTCAGCCCCGAGATCACCTCCGTCACGGCCTGGGCCGGCGGCCAGCTCTTCGGTGCCATCTTTATCGTCGTCAGCGGCGCCCTGACCGACGGGGACGACGGAAACCCGCCCAAGGGAATGAAACGCGCGCTCATTTTCCAAGCCGTCGTGGCTCTCTGCGCCGTGCCCCCGATCCTGGCCCTCGGCCTCTTCGGCCGCAAGGATAAGATGGCACTGCGACGGGTCAAGATCGATGAGGGGCTGGTGGATCAGAGCCAGAGCACCGGCGGGGAGCTCAACCCGACCGACACCAATACCAGCAGCAACGGCCAGGCGTCCCCGCCACCCACCAAGACTTCTCCATCCATGACCCCGCCTGCGCCATAATTGCTCGGGGGCTGGGATCTGGAGCACACGAGTCAGGCCCATTGCAAAGAGAGTGGTCGGCACAATTAGCAAAACTCTGAAGACCGAACCACAGACCAGTTGTTTTTGGTCGAAAAGCCTTGACACAAGAAAAAAACACGCCAGAAAAGGAAGCGAAACTCCACAAGACGGCTTTGCGATCGCGACATGCCTCAGCTCGGGCCTGACGGTAGCGACAAACCCGGTGGGAGACACGCACACTTTCCGACCTATGAATTATGATTATGACGTTATATACCCATCCTCCAATCTCTGGAGTGAAAGCTGTCTTCTTTCTCCTTTCATTCCTCACCTCCGACAGACCTTGACCCCCCTGCTGTCTTCAATCTTCTTTCCGCTTCTCGCGATTCCCCACCCGCCTTGAACTCGAGACTGTGTTTCGAACCTTAGATCTTCCTAATAAATGATTGAAGCTCTCCAGCTGGTTTCTCCCTTTCCTCGTGCGGATGTGAAGGGCTCTTGAACGGGGTTTGGTGAGGGAAGGAGCTTGATGACAAGGGAGGCATAGGAAAGGGAAGAAGGGAGGGAACAAAGAAAAAAAAAACAAGAAAGAGAGGATCGGGTAACCGGAACAGGAGGATCACGCGTAGTCGCCGATGTGCAGGATCTTCTCCCACTGGTTCCGCAGTGCCTCCATCTCCTGCCACACCTTGGCGCCCTGCTCCTCAAACTGGACGATGCTCTCAGCCGTCGTCTCCGGCATGTCCGCCTTCCTCCCGCACGAGCGCCGCAGCGCCCCCTCGCTCTGGTCCGCGTCGATGCTCTCCTTCGTCTCCGGCAGGCCCTCGAACCCCCAACCCTCGACCTCGGTGGCCTTGACGCACGCCTCGGCGTTGGTGTCGGTCGCGCTGCCCCACTTGGACCGCGCGGCGGCGTTGTCGTCGAGCTCGTCCTGGTTGGAGAGGGCGATCCATACGGCGGCGACGGAGCCGACGTAGGCGGAGGCGTTGTGCCAGGGGGAGCCGAGCCAGCGGGCGAATGCGACGGAGAGGCGGTAGGGCCAGAAGAAGACCCAGTGGAGGGGCATGAGGGTGCTGGCGACGACGCCGGGGTGGGCGAGGTACAACTGGGGCGGGGCGCGGCGGTCGTCGAAGTCGTCTTCGAAGTCCGGGTCGTCACTCTCGTTGTTGTTGATGTCGTCGTCGACGTTGAGGTAGCGCCGGACGTGGGGCTGGGAGGCGGGCAGGGTGGAGGAGAGGCTGAGGAGGTCGATGAGGCGCTTGGCGGACTCGTAGGCGACGAGGCGGTCGAAGCACTGGAAGTCGTCGAGGCGGAACTTGTCGGCCGAGGTGTCGAGGCTGCCGCACCAGACGATGCGCGACGCCGGCAGGGCGGCGAGCTCCTCGCTCTCGCGGGGCGAGGGCCTCGTCAGCAGCGGCAGCAGCCTCCTCGCGAGCAGGTAATGCCCAAACACATTCGCGGCGAAGACCTCGCCGAGCTTCGGCTCGGCGGGGTACCCGTACTCCTCGCGCGCGTTAATCGCCGCCGTCTTCTCCGCGGCCTTGCACGCGGGCCACGTCAGGGCCTGGACGAAACCGTCGCGCAGGATCCCCCACAGCAGCGCGGGCATGTGGAAGCCGGACCAGCCGCCGAAGCCGGCGTTGCAGATGACGCTGTCGATGCGCGGGATCGCCACGTCGACGACGTACTCGCCCTCCAGGCCGGGCGGGTTGCTGACGGTCCCGTGGGAGAGGCGGTCTGCGAAGGCGTAGACGCCGCGGATGTCGCAGAGGTCGAGGGGCAGGCCGACGACGTGGATGCGGGCGGCGCAGAGGGCGGCGTCGGGCGGGGAGGAAGGGTGGCGCGCGTGCGAGACGGCGAGGACGTGCGCGCGGAGGGAGGAGATGGTGGAGAGGCATTTCGGGGGGGAGCGGGCGGTGGGGAGGAGGATGAGGTGGGTGGTGGAGGAGCGGGTGGCGAGGAATTCGTCGATGATGCGCTCGGCGGTGCCATAGCCGATGCCGCTGTGAGGGGGGGGAGATCAGCTGGGTCCTGAGGGAGGATGAAGAGGAGGGGGAGAGGGGGAGGGAGGATGAGGGAACGAGGACTTACCCGTTGGCGCCGGTGATGAGGATGAAGAGCTGGTCCTCCGGGGGGACGCTCTCCCAGGGCGGCCTCGAGACTTTCATCGTCATGATGGCCGTGCTTCTCTGTCGCTTCGCCCCTCTCTTGCTCGATCAAGTCGCTCAGAAGCCGTCTTTGCAACGATCGATCCACGGACGGTCGACCGCTGACTGCCCAGTGGATCGCTCAATTCCCCCTTGCGAGCGAAAGCGTCTTGTTTTTCAGCAGCCTCGACCAGCTCGACCAGCCTCGACCAGCTCGACCAGCCTCGACCAGCCTCGACCGGCGAATAGTACTTGTCCCGCGAAATCTTCTTTTTCCCACGGCCAATTCGCAACACCACCGATCGTGGGACTCGTCCGCGCAGTCGTCTCGTCGTTGCTGTACGCCGCAGCTGTGCCGGTCCCCAAAGTCGGCTCGCTCGCCCACGCCTCGCCATCCCATTCCTTTTATCCTCGTCGAGCCCCCGGACCCGACGAAGGGGCAGACAGTGGACACGCTTCGGCTCTCGGAAGGCGCGGGTCGCCCAAGCGCCCTCCGCACAGTCCGTATCACGCCCACGCACTGTGGCGCTGGACTGTGCGGGCGCCGCGCGTCAGACGAAGCACCAACCCTTGAGGCCGTGATGGGGGAGGAGGAGGAGGGTGATGCATCCAGCATCCAGCATCCATCCTTCTGTCTGCCGGGCCGTGCGAGGCGCAGCAGCACGCCGATGGTTACGAGTACGGAGTACGGCATACGGAGTAGAGGCACAGGCACAGGCACAGGCACAGGCATGGGCAGCTGAGGGACGACATGAAGCCTGTCAGCACGATGAGACCCCGAGGGACGAACAAGCTTTCCGCGGAGCGACGAATCGGAGACGCAGCCGCTGCTGCAACCATGGAAGAGTACGGAGTACGAGTACCAGCGTCGAAGCTGAACGGGTCGGTCCACTGCCTGCCGAGTCCTGGATCTCCTCAGGGTGTCCCAGGGTGGGATGTTCATGGGCGCAGTGGGAAGGGTGCATGTACAAGTCCTCGACGGAGTGTGACGCCTGCGATGACCTCGATGCATGCCAAGGGGAGCATGGGCTACGAAGAGCATGGTCACCAGTCTGAGTGATCAGCTCCTGGATGAATCGCAGCATGGCCTCCCACTCGATGACCTTCTACCAGGTCCCTTCGTATCGCACGTACGAGTACGTTCACAGCCCCGCGTGCCCTCTATCCATCTACGGAGTACTCCGTACATACGACTGCAACGCCCTATACTCCGTGCTAACCTTATCCTCCGCATGCTCCGTATATTGAGTTCAAGACACCGCCCTCGCCTCGCATGTGATCGTGGGGGCTCCCGTCCCGAGAACGGACGCATCGTGCCGGTATCGAGCCGTCGCACCGTCCAGGAGTCAAGTCACCGTTGCAGCCGGACTGACTGTACGGAGTACTCCGTACGAGTACGTGCCCGGGGGGGGGAATTCCGTGGGGAGGGGTCGAGGGTCTAGGTAGCAGGACGGAGTGGTCGTACCTTGCCCCCCCCCCCAGAGAAACCGTGGCATACCGTGGCATAGATCGCGGGAATCGTACTCGCATGTACGACAGCCAGATCATCCCTGAGCCTCATCGGTGGATGGGATCCATGGCATGGGGGCTCCTATCCACTATGCCTCCGTTCGAGTGAGAGCATCGCTGCGCAACCTGAATGCTATAAGTATTGCAGACTCTGCATCTGTAGAGCATCCCCTGCCACCGAGTCTATTCCCCTCATCGCCCTGCCCCTCTCCCCGTCCCCTCTTCCCCTCCCCTCCCCTCCCTGCCTCTGCCTCTGCCTCTGCCTCTGCCTCTGCCTCTGCCTCTGCCTCTGCCCTTCCTCATTGCCCTGCCCTGAGCTCCTCTCTCTCCCTTTCCCTTCCCCGCTCTTCCCCCCCTTTGCCCCTCGACTCCTAACATACTCTACATACAATCAAAAACCCAGGAGTTCCCCCCTTATCCCCCCGGCTCAAAGGCTCAACGGCTCAAAGGCTCAACGGCCAAGGCCCAGTCCTCGTAGCCACCCCGCATTCCCCACAACCTCGTAAACACTTCCACAGCGTCCTCCAGCATGCACGCGAACTCGTTCACGCATGCAATAGACACAACCTCGAAGATACACCTCATGGACCGATCCTTGTAGACTTGTGGATCCAGCAACGGACGCACCCTCGAAGACGCACCTCATCGACCGACCCCTGTAAACTTGGTAATACAGCAATGGACGCACCCTCGTTCATCATGTACATGCATTCCACACGACCTCGTGAATACAGCAACGGACATAGAGCCCGTCCCTCCAGCCATGCCGCTCGTTCCAAAGCACAATTCATGCCACACTATCCGCACTCATCTCGTGCTCGTCCTCGAACTGCCCCCCCCTTCACGGCCCTATGCATGACCAACCCTTCTTTTGTTTGCCCCTTTTTTTCCCCCTCATTCCCCCCTCCTGACCCCTCACTCCTGATAAAACCCTTCCCTTGCCACTCCTCGTCCCCTCATTCCCTGTCCCCACTCGTCAGCACCCCTCACCGTGTCCCTCCCCTCACTCCCTCGACTTGCCCGTCCCCTCCCGCACCGCCACCAGAATCAACTCCTTCGCCTTCTCCACCCCCTCCCTCGTCCCCGTAATCTCAATCGCCTCCTCCCTCCCATCCCGCGGCACCTGGATCTTACACCCGCTCTGCGCCCGAATCGAGTTCACCTTGCTCCCGTTCGGCCCAATCACATGGCGATACGTCTTCGGATCCGGCAGCACCAAGTACCCCGCCGTGTCGCTCTTCCCCGCCTCCCGCAGCGCCTTCTGAATCACCTCCTTCGCCTTGGCGATGCCCTCCGCCGGGCCACGCAACACCCAGGGGATATCCCCCTCGCCATCGGCCCCCTCCATCAGCAGCTCCACCACCCGCCACGAGTGCGCGTCCGCCACCGCCTCCGCGTCGTCCGTGATTAGCGGCAGCGCACCCTGCACCGCACGCGCGGACTGCTGCTGCTGCTGCTGCTGCTGCTGCTGCCCCGCGGCGCGCGAAGGCACCGCGTGACCGGCGTGGTCGACAGACACCTTGTGGTTGTTGCGCAGCTGCCGGAACAGCTGTCCGTTGTTCGAGATGGCGAGATGCAGCCTGCGCGGCACCTGGATCGTCTCGCCCTGCTGCTGCTTCAGGAGGCCCGTGATGTGCTCACGCGCCTTGGCGACGTTCTCGGGACGGCCCGTCAGCTTGACGCCCGTCTTGCCGTCACCCTGGCGGGGGACGTCGATCGACACGCCCAGCTGCGTCTCCATCTGCCGCTTCGTCTCGCCCCCGCGCCCGATCAGCGTCCGGTGCTGCTCGATCGGCACCTCCAGCATCTCCGTCACCTGGCTTTCGCGCTCCGCGACGATCTCCTGGATACGCTTGATGATCCTCTGCACCACCTCGCTGCGGCCCTCCACCTTGATCGTGCTCCCGTCGGCCTCCTGCTTGGGGAGCTGGATCGCACGCGCGAGAGATCGTCGGTCGTCCGATCCGCCGGCCGCCACGACGATGTCTCTGAGAGTGGAGCCTAAACAAAGTATCTGGAGTCAGCAATCGTGATGCGAGATCGAGTCGAATTGGCGGCAGATGCATCATAAAAAGGCATGGTATCAGCTTACCGCTAGCTCCAATCAGCGCCTTGTGGTGCTTCTTGTCGACCTCGATCGTCTCCACGACGGTGTCGTCAAACGCAGCCCGCTTCTCCTCCAGGATCAGCCTCGCCTTGGCCACCTGCGACGCTGTCCCCTTGATCTGGATCTCCACCATGTCCGTGTCTCTATCAGCGGGCACGTCGATCTTCGCGCCCGTCGCCTGGCGCAGCTCCTCCAGCGCCGCGCCGCCCTGGCCGATCAGCGACCCCACCTGCTTCTGCTGCACCGAGACCGTCGCCGTCGCCGAGTGCTCCTCGATGTACTTGTACAGCGAGAAGAGCTCGTCGCGCGCCTGGTCCGCGCCCTTCTTGGGGCCCCGGATGTACACCTCGTCAGGCGCCTGCTGCCGGCGGGGCTTGCTGCCCCCGTCGCTCGCGGCGTCGGCGGCGTCGTCGTCCCCGCCGTCGGTCTTGCTGCTCTTCGCAGAGCGCGGGAAGTTGATCTGCACGTTGTACCGAGTCTGCAGGCGGTTGATCTGCGTGCCCTGCGCGCCGATCAGCTCCCTGTGGTACTTGGGGTCGATCTTGAGCACGTAGGTCGTCTCGTCGGCGAGCGTCTTGCCGAAGTTCTGGATGAACGTCTTGGCCTCCTTGGCCTTGGCCTGCGGACCCTTGAGCTCGACCTTGCCGTCCTGCACCTGGATCAGGACGTCGAACCGGTCGCGGAGCTCTCGGATCTTGCTGCCGCCCTTGCCGATCAGGTGGTGCGCGAACGTCTTGTCGAAGTCGAAAGTCAGGGTGAAGCCGCGTTCCTTCTCGTCCAGCTTCTCCTGCTCGATGAAGGCGAGAGACTTAGCGGCGAGGGACTGGACCGCGGACTGCGGGCCCCGCAGCGTGATGGCGGTCCCGACCTTGGTGACCCGGATCGGGATCTGGTTCTCGGGACGACTCTCCTGCTCCTTCCTAATGAAGCGCTTGAGCTTCTCGTGGAACTTGGCCGGGACCTCGAGCGTCTCGTAGGCGAGGGCCTCCTGCTGATTGATAAGGTCCAGGATGTGCTTCTGCGCGCTCTCAAGATTCCTCTTGAAGACGGAGATATCAGCGTCGGTCGGCTTGGCGCGCGGCAGCTGGTAGGCATCGGCGGCGTCGGCGCCCTCGTAGACCAGGAGGATCGGGGTGGTCGCGTCCGCAAGGGACTCGGGGACGACGACGTGGACACCGTAGTCGTTCTTGACCGTCCGCATCACGTTGTTGCGCAGGTGCTGGTGGAAGAAGGGATCGACGGGGACGGTCGACATGCGAGAGGGGGGGTGGCCGTTGAGGATGGACAGGATCTCCGACTGCGCACGAATGGCGTTTTTGCCGTCGCGGGAGTACAGCTCCCAGGGCAGGGCACCGTCAGGGGACAGCGGGGTGTTGATGTGCGCCTGGTAGAGGCTCTCCAGTCGCTCGATTTCCCTGCGGTCCCGGAGATAGCGAGTGATGTTGGCCGCATGGACGGCCGCGCCGCCCGGCGCGTTGCGGTGGCTCTTGGAGATGTCGAGGTTGGACATCTGCATTCCCAGCGCGAGGTCCATGGCCCGGTCCAGACCGCCAGACACGCAGGAAGGAGGTCCGACGACAGTGATCATGTCGTCGTCCTCGTCCGTCGGCAGCAGGATCACGCAGCCTGTCTCGGCGAAGAAGTCCTCCGCGGGGACTCCTCGCTGTCCAATGATGAACTGATGTCTTCCCCGCTGGATGGAGAGCTGCTCGGCTTCGAGCTCCTGGCGCAGCTGGGCGACTTGGCGCTCGATCTCCTCCCTGATTTTGTGGACGACAGCGCGGTCGCCGGCGAGGGAGATGTGCTCGTCATCCTGGCCGGCAGGCGTGAAGACGGGCCTTTGGCCGGGGGCCGGGGCCACGGGAGCAGGGACCGACGAGTAGGTCTGGTGGGCCGGGACGCGGACGCGAACGCCGTGGTTGTCCTCCAAGGCCTGCGCGAGCGTGTTCCGGGGGCCCGCAATGAAGGGGTAGAATGCGGCGGGGACGCCGCGCACCTTTGTCTGCACATTCGCGGCTTTGTCGCCGACGATCTTCAGGATGGCGTCGCGGGCGAGGGCGACGGTGAGCGCGTTGCCGTCGATCTGCACCACGATGCTGGACTCGTCGTCGTCGTCGTCGATCGGTCGGCTGTCGTCGGCCTTGGGCAGGGAGATCTTGGCGCCGGTCTTGTCCTGGAGCGCCTTGATGGCCGCGCCGCCCTTGCCGATGATGTGTGGACGAACGGACTGCGGGACGGAGACTCCGATCGAGGTCTTGGTGCCGATCTGCTGCACAACATTCCTGAGCGCCTGCTGGGCTTCCTCCTGGGGACCCGCGGCGGAGAAGACGAGGCGGCCGTTGGACGAGGTGGACATGGTGACGTTGGCACGAGACTTGCGGTTGATCTCCTTGAGGATATCCGGGATCGGCCTTCGGAGGTCACCGCGGGCCATGACGAACTGGGGCTCGAGGGTGATAGTCTCGACGCTCCGGCCGGGGAGGGACATGACCGGAACGCCGGCCCTGGTGGGCGTCGCGGCGCCCGAGGCAGCCGGGGTGGAGGACCGCGATGCGCCGTTGGAGGCCAGGCCGTTGCCCCTGCCGTTGGTGATGTTCTTGGCCTCCCAGATGGGGGCCACATTTGCGCTCTTGCCCTTGGGGGCCCCGAGCTCGGGGAAGGACTCGTGGGACTCCATGTCGAGCTTCTTGACGTTCTCCTTCTTCGCGGCTGGCTTGGAGTCCTCGGCGGCGGCGCCGACCCGGAGGGGGAGGTCCTCGTCGACGACGTCCTCGACGGTGACGTGGTGCGCCTGGAGCTTCTGGGCAGCGGACTCCTCGCCAGAGACGGCGGCGGCGGCAGCCGAGGTCGCGGCAGGCTCAGCGGAGGACATGTTGAGATGCAGGCCGGGCTAAGGCTACGTAGACCGATGACCAAGGGGGGGGGGGGGGCAAGCGAGAAGACCGGAGGACCGAGAGGCGGGACGGATAGGCACCGACTGCATGGACACCCGTCAGTCTATGCAAGTAGCCATCGGACGAGTGCTTGGGGAGGTTGAGGACCCGCGCAGAGGCAGAGGCAGAGGCATTGTGTATGTATGTGGAAAACCAGCAACTGCACGCTTGACTCACCTGGCGAGGGACAGACGGCAAAGGGCGACGAGCAACGACAGGGTCTTGCGTATGGACGTTTGTGTTTTCTCCAATTGTCCTAGGATGTCTAGAACATGATGCAGAAAACGGGAGGAAGAGACGAGTACCGGCAACCAGAAGCGAGAACCAGAAGAGAGACAGCGAGCCCGAGAGGGGGAGGGGGGGGGGATGGCAAGTGAGGCTCAGTTGCCGAGGCGAGGTGGTGGTGACGAGGAGGATGAAGGAGTTGAGGGTGATGTGGAAGTTCCAATGGCCAGCTGTCTGCATGACGATACCTCCAGTTGTACGGAGTACGAGTCGATGGGTCCCTACGAGTAGTACTCCGTAGTACTCATGGAGTACTGGTACAAGGATCAATATTCTACATGAGTAGTAGTACTGTAGTATGGAGCATGACACCGTCATCCACCAGTGCATGGCCAATGCCATGTGCGAGAATGTTCGAGTCCAAGCTCGACGCCACGAGAAGGGATGCTCTGTTTGCGGGAGAACTGCCCATCCATCTATCCAGGATCCTGATCCATCCACATTCTGACCCGGCGAGAAGCAGCCGATGGGAGCTCGGCGAAGCTCAGCGGGCCCATTCCGAGATGCTCATTTCACGTTGAAGCTCCAGCATATGTTGATCAATCGATCGATGTCCAGTCCGGGGTCGCACCAACGCTGCAGGGTAGGCGGGTCGCGCTCGGGGCTGGACATTCTGGCCAGGACGCGTCACATGAGCATCCACGTGACGGGAAGCAGAGGCATCCCCTCAACACCATTCCGACTCCGACTCCGACTCGTCACGACGCACGAGGCACGACGCACGAGGCACGACGCACGACATCGTGTCGACGAGCTCGGACTGATCCGTGAGGAGGACCACCCAGGTGACATCCCGAGGGTCCCATTCGCTTCCTCAGTGGCTGGTCAGACACAGGCGCCCCGTCTTCACCCTCGTCTGTCTCCCCCATCTCATCATGAAGCATCCTCCATCCCCAGGCTCGCGGATCCAGCTCACGTACTCCGTACTGGAGCTCCATGTCCTGCCCCTCCTCCCCTCCCGTATCCGTGCTGCCCTCCTTGCCGTTCTGCCCTTCATCTCACTCCTCAAAGGCTCCATTCCTCCCCCTCGCGAGCGTCGTGCAGAATGCAGCTGCAGGCGCCCACGCGCCCACGAGTGCATACTCCGTACTACGGGTTCATATGTACGAAGAGCTACTCTTACCTGGATGGAGACGTCGTACGCACTCCGTACTCCGTACACACGAGTACAAAACGCTGTGTGCGGCGCCTGCTGCAGGAACGCAGCGTGGGCGGCATGCAGTCCACCCTCTCGCAACCCACGCGCGGGATGACAGCGCTCCCATCTGGCTGAGACGATGGGGCCTGTGCCCCCCTCTCCAAGGGGTATGCGTCCGCGCCCCGCGGGTATGGATATTGCGAGGACTTCGTTCTTCAGCTCTGGCTCGCTTCTTTCGCGCACGGCATGTGCCGGTCTGGGAGGCGGGCTCGAAGCAAGCGGCACAGAGGTGGATGTGCCCGGGAACTGGGGCGAAAGCCGACGATTTGTTTCAAGGAGGATTGCCTTTGGAGACGCCGATAGTCCTGTTTGTACGGAGTACGGAGTACTGGAATCCTGGCTACTACCTAGTAGTAGTAGTAGTACTCCGTAGTAGTGCGAGTACAGACTCGTAGTACTTGTATGCATGCATGTCAGTCGCCTCAGCCCAGAGCACCTGCGGGCAGCATGATGGCGTCGACGATATCCGTCCCTGCATCACGATCCAGACCCGAGACCAGGAAGGGCCCGTCCAGTGAGGCTGAAGAGCTGCGACGGATCTCTCAAGCATACCTACTCCGTACTCGTGCAATCTACTCCGTACTTGTACGAGTACTGCTCGTCCTCGCACATGGTGGTATGCAGGTACCAGTAGTATATGCAAGGCACCGGAGCCATCGCCGCATTCGCATCACTTCATCCCTCCATGCCAATCTCGATCCTCTGCCAAGCTGGAGATTGCCCTCCTGGCCGTCTAGCCTCTCCCATCGCGGCCCTCGCCGACGCGAGGCAGAGTCCCTGCGTCAGCCCTGGAGTTTGAATCCTCGTCCTCCGTACTCCGTACATGCGGGTTGTTTGCCGTCTGCTGCATGGCGTGCCGTGGTGAGACTGAGACAAGCAGGTCCTTCGAGATCCATCTGAGCTTCACCCCCGCGTCCTGAACCAGGTCTCGCGGCGGGGGGGGGGGGGGACCTCCACCTCGTCCACATGGTGTCTTCGCCGAGAGCGAGATGCCACCAGTGCCCCCACCGTACGAGTACGAGTACAAGGACTGGTACGAACGAGCTGCAGCGCGGAATGCCCACGACGCCGTGATGGAGGGTCGGCATAGTCACGAGACCAAGGCTCATCCTGGATCCATTCCACTTGACGGCCAGCACCCAGCGTCCCACTCTTCTCGTACTCGTACGAGTATTCCGTACTCCGTACGAGTACGAGGACGAGAATCCTCTGGAGTACCCTTCTCGGCTAGCAGGCAGGATCGGGTGTTTCGAAGATCGCTGCCTCGCTGGACGCCCGCGCATGGGTCTGTCCCGGCCGACGGGTGAATTCGAGATGTCCTCCACACCACGATTCGTCTCAGCACGCAGTAGTACTTAGTACGGAGTATGGAGTACTTGTACGGAGTATACCCTCGGTCTGTGGGCCAGCACAGTCTGAAGTGTTTGCCAACACTGTACGGTTTCCCTGCTCTGGTCGCCCCCGCACAGTGCGCACAGGCCACGACCAGCGAGGCGAGCACCACCTCCTCGTGCTCGTGCTCGTACTCGTACAAGTACTAGAGCAGAGAAACCATCCGAATGATTCCTCGCAGACCCTACTACTCCGTACTCCCTACTCCCTACAGAGTACAAGTCCTCGTACTCGTATATATATATGCCCGCCGGCCCTGCAGGCCGTGAAGAAGGCTGCGGGCCCCGATCCGTCTGCATGCCGTCCCACGATGAAACAGCGACGCGGGGCTTTACGAGCCCGTGGATGGGTTTCAGGGGTCCGGCGCCTCTACGGAGTACTAGTACCACAAAGAGATGGATCGCACTGTGCATTGGGCGAGGGGATGAGGCACACAAGACAGTGCGAACATCACGAGCACGGCCTGACCCCCCCACCATCCATTCCATCCCACCCGCGATCCCTCATTGCATCCATTTCACTGTGGCGCGGGATGTCTCGATCCATGTGCTCCGTATATGCACGACTTCTGTCTTCTGTCTTCTGTCTGTGTCTCCTCTTGGTCGTCTTCCTGTCTGACGGGCACGAGTGCTCCGTACGAGGGTGAGACCTGCGTCGAATGAAGAAACGGGCATCCACCTCGACGCTGCGACGACGTCTGACTGCCTGTAGCACCGCGGCAGTTTCAACATGAAATTGCATCGCGGAGATGAGTTGACCTCGATGCTTCCCCCCTCCACAGACAAGCCCTGGACGAGCCCTCCACGAGACGAGTCCTGGTACGAGTATTGTCCATGGATACATCTATGTTTGTACGAGCACGAGTGCAGTGGTACTCATCCTGGACTCCTCCTGGACTCATCCTGGACTCCTCCTGGACTCCTCCTGGACCCCGTATCGTGATCCATGCGCGCGAGGCCGCCACGCTCTACCAGAAACACCGAACGGGCAGGCTAAGAGGCGCGATGGCGGGAATCCATGGACCGTCTTCGTCCTTCGTCTTCGTCTTCGTCTTCGTCTGGTGCCTGGTCTAACCCGTTGGACTGATCCATTGGAACGGATGGATGGTTCGATTCCTTCCACACAATCCAGGCCCCCTTCCTTGTCTGGCCGTGCCTGGCGCTATCCATTCTCGCTCGATTTTTTCTCTCGATTTTTTCTCTCGATTTTTTCTCTCGATTTTTTCTCTCGATTTTTTCTCTCGATTTTTTCTCTCGATTTTTTTCCTTTCCAATTGTTTGCTCTATTTGCTGATACTCATACCTACAGCACGACACACGATGGAAACGACCTGGCAAGGAGCATCAATGAGAGTCATCACAATATTCCGCCCCCCCCCCCCCACCAGCTCATCCCGGCGTCGTAGACCCCCAGCACAGCACCCGATGCATCGCGAGGCCACACGCGCAGCCAAAGCCCTGTGCCCTGTCTCTTGCGAGTGCGAGTACGATCACGGAGTGCTCTCCCCCTCGCACCCCATGCTCGCATCGTACTCGTGCTAGATGATCGTGACAATGGGCGATCCCGTCCACAGAGTCCTTCGTAGCCCGTCCCCCATAACCCCCCCGTACACATTGATCCATACGAGTCCTTCGCACACCGACCGCAAACTCGCCCAGCACGAGCATCCTCTCGTGTTTCGTCCCATCCATGGATCCATGACTAAGAAACGTGGGCGCTCGTCAGCACGATCCCCCCATCGTCGTCTCACGACCGTCCCGCGGAGGTCTTCTCGAATCCCTCCTCTCCTTCTGCATCCCTCCATCCTCCGTGCTCTCCACGCGTTCGGCTCTGACGGTGGAGGCTCGCCCGCTGTCGATCGAACGAGCCCGACCCTCCTCCAGTCCTCATCTCCGAACTCGTCCACGGCGCGAGGCCCCCGGGGCCAACGCGACAGCACGCCGGAAGTCGAGCAGTCCGCCATCCAGGCATCCTTGATATCTGCTGTCTGTCTCCCTCTTGGAGCTGGGCTTTCTACGGAGTAGCCAGCACATTGATGTACCCAATCCCTCCCTCGATCGACCTTGATGGCATCTCTTCCACTCCGTCCAGTCGCTGGTCGTCGTCCCCCTTCATCGTCCCTTCATCGCCGTCTGCTTCTCGGGCTCGCCTCACCATCTCTCTAGAGCTCCCCATCGCAACTCGCCCTGCCCGATCTGACTCCTCACCACCGAGCCCTTCATCCGCCCCCTCGTCGACTTCACCCTTCTTGATCTCGACTCGGCGAGCTCCTCATTGCTGTTCGGTGTTCAGTGATCAGTGATCAGTGATCAGTGATCAGTGTGCAGTGTGCAGTGTGCAGTGTTCAGCGAATGTTCCTGCTTCTGCTCCCGTCCCCCTGTCCTCGAGCTGTCCCTCGTCGTCCTGCCCGCCCCACCCGTCCTGCATCGTGCATCGTGCATCGCGAATCGCGCATCGCGCATCGTGCATCGTGCATCGTGCATTCGCATCCACCCACCGTCCACCCATCTCGTATAATTTGCATGGATTGATTCATCAATTTCATCACTTGGAGCCGCCCGTTCAGCACGGCCCAGCGCAGCACAGCCCGCCCAGGGCAGCACAGCACAGCACAGCACAGCACAGCACTGCACAGCACAGCACAGCACAGCTCCGGCACTGCACAGCGCGGCTGCGACGACGAACACCCGCGAGGACGGCACGCTTCCGACAGGTTGCCCCCCTCAGTGGGCTCGAGAAAAATACCACCATCCATCCATCCACAGATTGATCCATCCATCCACCCATCCATCCATACCGTCAAGGCTGATCGATCCGCTCCCAATCTCCAGTACCGCGGGTGCAGGGCAACAGGGCTCTGCTCCGTAGAGGTGAACAAGTCCAACGAGAAGTCGAGCATCGAGGACAACCAGAAGAAGAACGAGCCGGTCGACACGCGAAATCTCCATCCCCACCCCCGTCCTCTCTCTTCCACCGTCTCTCGAGGTCTTCAAGCCTCACCAGCAGGTTCGTCAGCGAGAGATCCAATCTCCCTGTCCCTTTGTCTTTTCCTCTTCCCTTTCCTGCTCCCGCTCCTCATGTTTGCCTTCCCCTTCCCTCGTCTTCCATCCGCACGAGTGCGAGTACGACTTCAGATGCATCAATGCCATCCCATCTCCTCCTTCGTCCTCGTACTCGTCCTCGTCCTCGTCCTCGTCCTCGTATGCACTCGTGCTTCTGCCTCATGCACTCTCGTCTCGATCCCTGCTGCTGGGCCCTCTCCGAACCCTGGACACGGATCCATGATCCATCACCCCCTCCCCTCCCCTCCCTCCCTCTCCCCTTTGCGCACACACCCGCCCCTCAGAGTACCCGTCCTCCTCCTCCTCCTCCTCCTCGCACGAGTACATCAGTTCCCAAACGAGAGGATCCCAAGACCTCCATGGGACCCTCTCGACGATCCTGACCAATCGATACTGACCCTCCAGACGCTGAGACCTCCAGGGCTCCCCCATTCCCTCTCGCCCCCCCTCCCTCTCTCAGACTAGGGGAAAGGGTGCGTCTCTTGTTGCCACATTGAGGCTGGAGAGTGGAGAGCGGAGAGTGGGAAGCGCAGAAGCAGAGGCAGCACACTCGCAGACAGAGACGGAGGCAGAGACACAGGCAGAGACAAGCCCGAAGCAGAGCGAGCAGCCCCCCATCATCACCCCCGGTCGCCCGCACGGCTCCAGCAGACAGCTGGACGAGAGAATCGCCATCATGGACACCCACGGTCACCCGCTCCGTCCCCATTCCTCTTCCATCCATCCGCAGCAGCAGCAGCAGCATCAGCATCAGCAGCAGCACCAGCAGCAGCACCAGCACCAACAGTACCAGCAGCAGCACCATCAGTACCAGCAGTACCAGCAGTACCAGCAGCAACAGCAGCAGCAGCAGCAACAGCGTCGCAAACTCGTCAAGCGACCCCCCTCACACCACCATTATTCTCTCTCCTCCGCCCCAGGCTTCAACCAGACCCCGTCCGCCTCCTTCGACCCTCAACAGCCCATCCGCGGCCGGGCCAGCCATCAGAGCCTTCGCAGAGCACCTTCTGCCCCCTCTGCCCCCTCCCCCGCGAGGCACTTCGACGCGTCCGCCACCACCACCACCACCACCACCACCGCCGCTGCCGCTGCCGCTGCCGTCTCCTCTTCCTCCTCCTCCTCCTCCTCCTTCTCCTCCTTTGCTGCATCCGCCGCCGCCTCCTCCTCTTCGCCCTTCTCCCGACTCCATCACCCCTCGGCCGTCGCCCACCGAGCCCCGATAATCCCTCCCCCACGCCTCGCCCAGCGTGATCCCGCCGTCGGCCCCCTCTACAACAACAGCAACAACAACAATAGCAGCATTCATAATAACCACCATCGCCCATCCTTGAGCAACCACAACCACAACAACCACAACAACAACCACCGCTACCACCCGGGTCACGCCCCCTCCGCCTCCGCCTCGGCCGCCTCCTCTGCCTCCTTCAACTCCTCCTCCTCCTCCTCCTTCTTCCACTCCCCAACCAGCAACGACAACAACCAGAACAATCACATCCACAACAACAATTCCACCCGCTCCTTCACTGGCGGCAACTCCTACTTCGACCACGGCACGAGTGCCGCCAATAAGCGCCGCTCCGACTCCAATTACCGCGGCAGCCAGCTCCGCCACAAGGGGCCCATCGAGGAGCTCATCGGCAACCCGTTTGACAGCGCCCTCATCCTTGGCCAGCTGCACAACAGGGTCTCGACCTCCCGATTCTCCCAGAACGGGAAACCGCTCACCATCTCCAACCCGAAGCCCATCGCCAGCAGCAACCCAATCTCGGGCTCGTCACCCCTCCTTGACGACGATCCTCAACCGCAGTCGCTCCCGCAGCCGCAGCGGCAGCGGCAGCAGCAACAGTCCTCCGCCTCCTCGTCCTCCACGTCGTCGCCTCCAGCCTCGACTTCGACGGCGACACCCATAGCCGCGGCCCACTCTCACGCACACAGACGGTCATCGGCCGCAGCAACAACAGCAGCAGCAGCAGGACAAGTCCCAGCAGCTGCACCCGCACCTGCACCCAGCGGAACTGGCTCGCTCGCGTCACCGTCAGCACCGACACCGGGACAAGCAATCACGACAGCATCGGTATCGACGTCGGAGCCCATCCCCCCAGCATCTACATCCACGTCCGCGTCCGCAACCGCAACCGCAACCGCAACCGCATCCGCATCCGCATCCGCACCCGCGTCCCTATCTGCACCAACACCGACCTTAGGTTCAACGCAAACATTGTCTCCGGTACTGGAATCAGTATCGGCAGTAGCATCGGGGTCGCCACCGGCACAAGTACCACCGGCAAGCACAGCTTCAGCATCAGCATCAGCCCCGGCATCGACCACAGCAACGACATCGGGATCGGCTCCGGCACAGACACCCGCCCAAGCATCCGCCCAGGTTCCCACGTCCGCGTCTGCGGCGACATCGTACCGTCGAAACGCTCCTCCGCTCATCAGGGCCGGCTCGGAACCTCGCGTGGCAAAACCGACCCTCACACGATCGTCGCTGAGCTACACCATGGATCCGTCGTCCGTGGCGGAGAAGCCCCAGGCAATGAGGGCCGCGACGGACCTCCCGTCTGCCAACCCGAAGCGCTTCTCCGACGAAGGGAAGGAGCTGAAGCCCGCATCGCGCAAGAAGACGGGCTTCTCGGGCTTCGTCAACGGTCTTGTCGGTTCGCAGAAGAAGCCCGTCATCTCGGCGCCGGAAAATCCAGTTCACGTCACCCACGTCGGTTACGACAGCTCGACCGGCTTATTTACCGTACGTCATACGTTGCCATATGATTACCTGCTAATAGTAGTGTCGATTCCCCTGGGACCTTCCACAGTACTACTATCTTAGTAGCACTATTATTTCCCCCCCCCCCCCGCCACTCTTGCCACTCCACTCCCACTATTCCCGCCCGCT
>NIGD01000005.1:2731193-2741213 GCA_003055185.1 Escovopsis sp. TC | reverse complement strand
CCCTTTTTTCCCCCCCCCCCCCCCCCCTTTGGCGTCTCCTTTCCCCTTTTCCTCCGTTCCTCCATTTCTGCTGGTCATGCTTCTGTTGTGGTGATGACTTCTTCATTGTTTCGACTCTCGCTGTCTCTCCCTTCATTTCGCACGTGACTTGTGACTCTTCACTTCTTTTACTCCCGCACAGCACAGGAGCACTTCAGTTCTGGCTCAGCTCTTCCTCAGATGTTTCAGCTTGCGCTCATTTCCACCCCATTTGAATAATTCTGACAAAGAAAATAGGGCCTTCCGAAAGAATGGCAGCGATTGATCAACGAGAGTGGAATCACGGAGAAGGAGCGAAGAGAAAATCCACAGACGATGGTCAACATCTTACAATTCTACAAGGAGACGACGGAGCGGCCGCCAGAGGACCAGGTCCTCGACAAGTTTCACAACGCCTCCGCACCCTCAGATGCGCGGGGATACTCCAACTCGCCGGCTTCGCCTAACATGTATCCCACGAATTACCTTGGTAAGTGTCCACCGAGGCTCGTTCTCCCCTTCTAGATGCGACTTTCCTCTGACATTGTCCCAGGGAGCTTCGAGAATCCCCGAGCACCTCCGCCCGTGCCCGGCGGGATGAAACTTTCCGGATCCGCGCCCGCGAAAGACCTGAACCCAAGCCGCCCGGCGCCGAAGCCGCCCGTGAGCATGAACAACAGGGCTCTCCCGCCCAGCGCGTACCCGACCAAGGACTCTGCCATTGGCATGTCGCAGCCGACGGACGACTTCTCGGCCGGTTATTTCAGCCATGCCTTCGACGGCTCGTCCGCGGTGCCCGACGAATACCGATCGCGTTCCAACTCGCGAAGCAACGGCCCACCGACGGGCTACAGCCAGCAGCAGCAACAGCAACAGCAACAGCAGCAGCACTTGGCCTTGCAGGCCGCCCAAGCCACGGCCTACCAGCAGCAGTTGATGCAGCAGCAGCAGGAGCAGGCGCTGGCGCAGGCGCAGGCCGCCATGTCCGGCCAGATGAGCCGAACTCCCAGCAAGCGACAGCCGCCCCACGCGGCCGCGGGCTACGTGACCGGCGCGGACGTGAACGGCTACCACAACAACTCCTCGTCGCGCCAGCAGGCCAGCCCCGGTGCCGCCGCCAACGCCGCCGCCGCCGCCGCCGCGGGAGCCAGGCCGCGGCAGCGGACCCGCCAGCCCAACGGCCTCGACGTGGTCGCCTCGCTCAAGAGGATCTGCAGCGAGGGCGATCCCCGGGACATCTACCGCGGCTTCACCAAGATTGGCCAGGGCGCCTCCGGGGGCGTCTTTACGGGCCACGAGAGGGGGACGAACCGGCTCGTCGCGATCAAGCAGATGAACCTGGAGCAGCAGCCGAAGAAGGACCTGATCATCAACGAGATCCTCGTTATGAAGGAGAGCTCTCACCCGAACATTGTCAACTTCATCGACAGCTTCCTCTGCGGCGGCGAGCTCTGGGTCGTCATGGAGTTCATGGAGGGCGGCAGCCTTACGGACGTTGTCACCTTCAACATCATGACCGAGGGGCAGATCGCCTCCGTCTGCCGGGAGACCCTGAGGGGCCTGCAGCACCTGCACTCCAAGGGCGTCATCCACCGCGACATCAAGTCGGACAACATCCTGCTCTCTAATGAGGGGCACATCAAGCTGAGTAAGTTACACTGAGGGACTCTTTCCACAGATGAGGAAAACAAAAAAGAAGAGGATGGTGTTGAGCTGACAACGCGAACAGCCGACTTCGGATTCTGCGCGACCATCAACGAGGCGCAGAACAAGCGGACGACCATGGTCGGCACGCCCTACTGGATGGCGCCCGAGGTGGTCACACGCAAGGAGTACGGGCGCAAGGTGGACATCTGGTCGCTGGGCATCATGGCCATCGAGATGATCGAGGGCGAGCCGCCGTACCTGACCGAGTCCCCGCTGCGGGCGCTGTGGCTGATCGCTACGAACGGCACGCCGCAGATCAAGAACGAGGAGGAGCTGTCGCCCGCGTTCAAGGACTTTTTGTACTTTGCGCTCAAGGTGGACCCGGAGAAGCGTGCCAGCGCGCATGATTTGCTCAGGGTGAGTTGCTGCGATCTTTGCGTTATTCCACACCCTTCTGCCCCCCCCCTCCCCTTGCTCTCCCCAGCCCTTTCACTCTATGATTCTCTACTCGCGCGTCTCTAGCCTGGATGGTACTGTCATCTACTATCTCCTGAAATACTTCTGCCCGTGCGTCTGTCTTCCTTTCCCACGCTAACACGGCGCAGCACGAATTCATGAAGCAGTGCGTCGACCTGTCACAGCTGGCCCCGCTCGTCCGCGCGACGCGCGAGCAACGGGCGCGAGAAAAGGCTCGTAAGGGGTGAAGACAAGAGGCAAGAAATGAAAAACGGCTGCCATCGGGATCGATTTCGACATTTCGCATAGCAAGCATAGCACCAAGATGATTTGATACAACGGGGCCAGGAGGGACCGCGCGACCTGTGTTTGATATATTCTTTACCTTTGCTGTTCCTTTCTTATGGAAGAAATTGGGTAGGGAAGAGAAGAGCTGAGCTTGGATTATGGAAGGTGGGATGAAGGAAAGTGGGAATGGGAGAGAACAAGGGAGCGAGAGGGGAATATACAGGAGGGGAGGATATAGTACCAAGGGGGACATGGGAGAGGGGCATGTCAGCGAGAGGAGGATATTGGAGAGAGGGATATATTGGAGCCAGGAGGACATGGTGAAGGGTGGATATGGAAGGGAACAGGAACTCACGCTACGCGAGCAGGAGAGTTCGCAAAGGGGGCAGGAGGGGAACCTACGCTATGGGAGCAGGAGAGGACATGGAAGAGCACGTGGGAGAGAAGCAGAGCAAAGAGCAAGTCATGTCGCCACGCCAGAGCAATGAAATTGAACCAGGAGCCTCCCTACTGGTGGGGCTCTCGGTCCGTGGTCCTGCTGAGAGATATAGCCGCTGAGTGTGTGATGGTGGTGGATGTGCCGGGATATGCGGAGATGGGATGGGATGGTGCCAAGGGGAATGGCTAAGATGATGCTGGAGTGAAGGTGGAGGTGATGCTGAGGGTGATGCTGAGGATGATGCTGGAGATGATGCTGGAGATGATGCTGGAGATGACGTTGGAGATGACGAAGGTGATGCTGGAGAGCTGTTGGCTCGTGGTGAACTCCTCCCGAGGGGATGTCGGGGGTTGGCAGGTCTGTGGTGATATTGCGGAGGGGGATTCTCGAGGGTGGCTGGCTGCTGGTCATGAGGCAAGGGCAGCTGGGTTCCCGCCGTAGGGGGAAGGGGGTCCTTGGCTTCTGTTGTGGACACAGAGCTGCCGGGTTTTGGGTATGAGGAGAAGAGCTGCCGGGTTGCGGTCATGAACACAGAGCTGCCGGGTCGCGGTCTTCAGGAGAAGAGCTGCTAGATTCTTATCGTTGGGAAGAGGGTCTCTGGTCCTTGATAGTGCTGGGTAGCGGGAATACTGCTGGGTCGTTGGCCATGGAGAGAGGAGCGAATTGCTGCTCACGTCTCCTGTTACTTGCCCGCGCCGAAGAGGACCACTACATATACCCGAGGAGAGCAGGATGCACCAGGCCCCGAGGAGCTCGTGGCCGGGTCCTGCGCCAAGGACGCCATGGCGGGCAGGAAGGAGGTCGGTCGGGAGGGATTGATGACGGAGGGAAGAGCTGCTGGGATCTGAGTATGAGGAGAGGCGCGGGGGGATGGTGATGTGGGAGAGGTGGGGGAGGGCAGCTACAAGAGAGCTCTGCTCTGCCTTGGGGAGGAGAGCTGCTAGGGAGGTCCTGATCAGGGGGGGGGGGACGCGCTGCCGAGATTCTTGCAATGTCTTGGGGAGAGCAGCTGCTAAGGGTTCCTCTGGCTGCTGTGGGGAGAGCAGCTGATCCATGGATGCTGGTTCATGTTGGCATATACGGGGGAGAAGATTGCTGGTCACGAGTGATGGGGTGAGAGCTGCCAGCTCCCCAGACGTGCGGAAGATCAGTCCAGTCGCTGGGCTTGCTCATGCAGAGGTTCTGGTTGTATGACGACGAGAAGAGTTGCTGCATGGGCACGCAAGCTGCGTTGAAAGCTGGCGGGTCGTCTTGCCATCCTGGAGCCGGCGGTTGGGCCGTCATGCTCCAAGTACTACTAGTACTCGTACAATGGATCCCTCTCTAGGTCTTGTCAATGCCGGGTGTGCGGGGTAGATCATCGCCAGGACTGGCCGGGTGGATGGCCATGCGAGCGAGTGGGCAGCCGGGTTGGTGATCGTGGACCGGGGGGGGGTTGCTGAGTCGGAGTGTTTGACGGATGGAGGGTCGGCGCGTGGTTGACGGAGGGAAAGCGAGTCGCTGGGTCGGTGATCACGCCGAGAACATGGAAGCTTATGTGGACAGGTCGTTGCCCGCCGGGAAGCGCCGCCGTGTCACCGGCCCTGTCGAGGCACAAACAGGTCTGACAGGACGGATGCTGGATGTATTGATAGATGCTGGCCCGTGGATCCGGGGGGAGGGGAGAACGTGTGAGGGCCAGCAGGAGCACGAGTCTGATGATGCTAGGAGGGGGGGCCCGGCTATCACGATCCAGGGGTATGTATGATCCGTCTCCTCAACGCCCTCAACTCCATTCCCTCCATCCACTCCATCCGCCGTCCGCTCCCCTCCACGCAAAGAGCGAGCTCACAGATCGTCGTGACACATGCCCCGCCATGCGCATCGCCCCCCCGGGGCTCACCATTCCATGACAGGCCCGCCTACGCATCACCAGCAGGAGCAAAGCCCGCATCAAGGGCGACCCCTCCCCCTACGTGCCTCCTCATCGCCCTCCACGCATGGCGCGAGAGTCACCGCGGGAAAGGAGCCCCTTGCAGGCTCGGCCTTGTTCGCTTTCCCTCGAGCACGCGATTCAGTTGAACGTCTTGTTCTGCACGCTCCCTCGATGCTCTCCATTCGTCACATACTCCATACAGAGTGTGAAGTGCACAAGCTGGATTGGCAGACATGTCCAGAGTACTCCGTTTCCGCAGCGACCATGGCTCAACGACTCCGCATTCTCTTCCCCCCAGTCCGTCACCCGCAATCGTCGCCGGCGAGCACTCCCCACCTCGGCGCATCCGTCCACAACATCGAACTCCGCGCCCTCATCCCATTCCGGCATCCAGGGCCGACGCCATCTTCGGCAAATGGCGCTTAGCGCTCCCGCTCGCGTCAAGCCACCCCATACTCCGTACAGTACGGAGCAAATAGATCACCTCTGACAGGTCGGGTCCATGCCGGAGAATCCTTTTCACCGGGGACAACACGCGCGGGGACCAGACGCTTCATTCATTTGCATCCCACCCGGGGCAACTCGCGCCCCGCGGCGGTGGATGTCCTGCATTCATTCATCTCTATCGTCCCTCCTCGCTCCAACGTCTATGATTCATCCCTCTATGAGTGTCTCAGGCCCCTGCAAGGGGGAAGGGGCCTCGCCAGTAGACAGACCATGAAACCCTGAACTCCTAGCAAAAATGAAGATGGGAAAACGCACAAGAAAGAGGAAAAGTGGGAAAAGCAGTGCAAAATGAGGCAGTGTGGAAGACACACATGGAAAAAAAGAAAATAAAAAGAGAGGAAAAAGAACAAGGCTTGCAGATGCGATCCAGATCTTCTCCCTTCTTCCCTTTTTTTTTCTTTTCAATGATTTCCAAGGCCTGCCGATTGAGGGTGGTTAGGGAACGGGCATCAAGGTCCCAGAGACTCCTGGATGGTGATGATGGGAACACCACCCGATGCTCGCTCCGTGCTTCCGAAAAAACTCCTGCGCGCCTCCAAACACGGCTCGAAAGGGATGACGTCTTCCGTGAGAGGGTGGTGGTGGGGAACAAGGAAACTCAGGATGCATGTATTGGCGGGACTCCGCTTAGTAGCAGGTGTAGCCGCCGTCGATGATGATGTTGCTGCCGGTCATGAAGCGGGAGGAGTCGGAGGCGAGGTAGACGGCAAGACCGTTGAGCTCGTCGACGTTGCCGAGGCGGTCCTGGGGGGTGAGAGACTTCCAGATGTTCTTCTGGGCGTTGAGCGCGGGGACGCTGTTGAGGGCGGTGTTCATGTAGCCGGGGGAGATGCAGTTGACGCGGATGCCGTGCTTGGCCCACTCGGCGCCGATGGACTTGGCGAACATGATGACGCCGGCCTTGGACGCGTTGTAGCAGGACTGCTCCTGGGGGTAGTTGACGATGGAGCCGGACATGGAGGCGACCAGGATGATGCTGCCGGGAATGCCCGCGGCCATCATGGCCCGGCCGACGGCCTGGGACATGAGGAAGGAGCCCGTGAGGTTGATGTCGATGAGACGGCGGAACATGGCGGGGTCGTAGGTCTCGGCCTTGATGTTGGAGTCGGCGATACCGGCCGAGTTGATGAGGACGTCGGGAGCGCCGTAGAGCTCGACGACGGACTCGACGGCAGCGTTGATGGCGGCGCCGTCACGCACGTCGACCTTGAAGAAGGAGACGGGGATGCCCGACTTCTGGTGCAGCTCGGCAGCGGACTCGTCGCCCAGCTGCTGGTTGGCGTCGAAGATGACAATGGCCTTGGCACCGGCCTCGGCGCAGGCGCGGGCCATGTGGTTGCCCAGACCACGAGCAGCGCCGGTCACGATGATGACCTTGTTGTGGACCGTCATGCTCTTGAGGGTGTGGGGGAGGCTGTCGTAGACCTTCTTGCTGAGGGGCTGGACCTCGGGGTGCTCCTCGGGGGGAGCAGGGCTCTCGAAGGGGACCTGAGCAGCGCTCTCGGAGACCTGAAGCGTCTGCTTGTCGCCCTGGCCGGCACCATAGATGGTGATGGGAACCTCCTTCGCGTGGACGACGCTCTGCTTGTTGGGGGTGTCGGAGACCCGTGTGCAGCGCGAGGCGGAGAAGAGGCGGACAGTAGTGCTGGGAGTGGCAACGCGAGAGACGTTGGCAGCGCGGGTGAGGCGCATCATGTTTCGGGCGGTGAAAGACATGGTGATGGGAGGGAAGAGGAATCAAGGAGGAATTGTGCGAGGGAAACGGTAGACGAAGACGCTGTGAGAAGCGCAAGAAGGAGGAGGGGGAAGATGAATGGAGAGAAGGGAAGCAAAGCCCAGGAGACCGACGAGCTGTGTCTGCTTGCCTGTTGCTGTTTTTATTCTTCTTGCAGTTGCTGCTGGAGTTTCAAAAGGTGCTCGAGAAGCGAAGTGAATGGTTGAGAGGAAAGGCTGGAGAGATGGATGGGTGCAGGGAGCAGGAGACTGGAAGGAGTCGACTCGTCCAGAGGGCCGTCGAGGAGGACTTGATATAGGAATTTTAGCGGCAGGGGCCAGAGCTCTCGTTCTTTTGTGGGGGTCCTTGTCGGGCGTGGCGTGCGCGGCGGGAGGGGGGCGTGGAGCGTGGAGCGTGGGGCGTGGAGCGTGAGGCGTGAGGCGTGAGGCGTGAGGCGTGAGGCGTGAGGCGTGGGAACAGAACCCAAGCGAAAGCGCACGGACGGAGCAGGGCCGGATCAACAGGGGGTGCCGCATGTGCTGAGAAGCGCTGCCTTGGCGGGCGGCGTCCCCCTTCCCCCCATTCCCTCATCCCCCCCCCCTCCTCCGCGATCCCCCCCATCGGTCGGTGGCGTTGGAGCGGGCGAGCTAGGGCAAGGCTCTAGACAGGAGACGGTCAGACGTGAATGGGACTCTGGCACCAAGCCGAAGAGAGGCAGAGACAGGAGAAGGGAGGGGAGGGAGAGAAGGAGGAGGGGAATGGAAAAAAAAGATTTTCTTCCCCCTCCCTCCCACACTCACTGGCTCGACCAGACAGAACCAACAGCTCCAGTCGCTTTCGCCCCTACGCGATTAGATAATCGCGCCCCAGGAGAATCGGGCCAAGGAGGTTGAGACTTGGAGGGAAATGCGAGTACCCCGTATCAATCGCCAGAAGCAGGCGGGTGTTCACAAGGGCCAAGACGCCGATCGCCGACGTCGCTCGCGGCTCTCGAGTCTCCGTCTCCATTGCCTCAGGCTTGGCCACCTCCCGACCGGACGAGTCCGTGTCCCGTGTCTCGTACTCGTAGGCGATGCCCATCTCGACTCTGAATATCCCGTCAGACCCCTTCCCTGATGCTGACACCACAAACAGCGGCATCTGTCTTCTTCGCGGCGATGGACTGCTGGGCATTCCGGAAGCCGCAATGTGTTGCTGCCTGGGCGTCCGCGTACGGATCATGTACTCCGTACGGAGTACATACGTATGAGTGCGAGGACCAGCAGACCGACTCTGGGTCCTGCTGCATGTGGGTTGCCAGAATACCTCCTCCGTAGTAGTACTCCGTAGTCATTCTGGTATTCATACCAGTACGAGTACGAGTGCGGACCTCGGAGTACTCGCAGCTGCACTCTGTATATCGTAAGCTGTCGCTCCCTGCCCCATGATTTCTCTAGGCCCCTCCTGACCCCCGACGACGCGCGGCAGGGCACCCGGCCGCCCAGAAGGCTGTGCCTAGGAAGCTTCTGTACTCCGTAGATCAGTGCCTAGTATCGAACTTGGCCATTGCTTCCCCAGGATCTGACTCAGTTGATACTTAGGTCCCTGTGATGTACCAGGCGGGATAGTTTGCAGCCTCCCCTCCTTGCCTCGATCGCGGTACTTGTGCCCCGTAGTGACTCTTGGTTCTGTAGAGAGTCGCCCAAAGGAGACGTCGTCTCCCACAAGTCTTGATTTTGTTTCCCCTCCTGCATGCTGCCCCCATTTGGCTCTCATCCACATAAGTATGAGGACAGAAGTGATTTCGCACACGTCCTCGTGAGTGATGTGGCAAATGCGGATTAGTACCTCCCTCGTGCCTAGGAATTGATTGTCTGATCTCGTCTGATGGCCGGCGGCTGTCTCGTGTTCTAATTTCGTACGAGTACTCGTACTCCGTACTCGCACAAGTAATCGTGAAGGACAGGGTGTCGCTCGAAGCATTGCCCTCGCAGATCGGCCTGCAGCGTCGGATCCAACATGGAATTGCCAGGGATGCCCAGGTTGTACTCGTACTTACCGGGAATTATTTCCTGCCACAAATGGGGTGGGCGCAGTCCGGATTCGGTGCCGTCCATTCACCTCACAGCGGGGGGTGCATCCCAAAGCAATCCCGTCTCGTGACAATTCGGACGACGATCTTGACAAAAGATGCCAAAATCATCCTCAGAAAAATCGTGTCACCAAGGTCGAGTTGTCGGCTCCGGTACTTGCACGGGGAGGACGGAACAAGTGAAGGTACGGAGACCTTGGAGAACTGCCGCGCCGCACCAATGCTGTCGCTGAAGCCTCGCGGCAAAAGGAAAATCATGCACTCGGCTCGGCGCCTGCAGAAGCGTCGGGGGAGGCGACTGACCAACGAGGCCGGTTCGGCATTCGGAAAGAGAGCAAGGCAGAACGACTCCCACCAGGTAGGCATGCTTTGATGGGCTGCATGTATGGCAGCTGAGGCTTTCGTCTGCCGCGATCGGTTCTGGTCTTGATAGCAGGAGTGCAGAGGACAGGTAGACATCTGTCGACAGACCATGATTAGTCTTTGCTCTTTTCGCATCCCAGCTTGCCCCTGCCACGGCCTCTCTTTCCTGAGAAATGGGATGGACCTCTCTCCTAACACATGCGCAATCGTTGCTTTGCTGTTGGCAGCCATGGATGTGGTCCGTCGCCGCTAGTTGCTGCAGCGCGCGATTCAGGCACTGCCAGAGTCTATACCTCTCTGTATGTATGTAGCGCGTGCAGCCGTCGGGGGCGAGGGACCCATCGTCAGGGCCGGTCGGTCGGGGATGGATCCATCCACGATGGATTGATGGTGGATGGCTCGAGAGTTCGAGACCACGGCGGCATGGATCCTCCTAGATGCTGAGGGCGTAGTCCGTACCCCGTACTCGTTCTGGTACAGTACTCGGACTTCAGGAACACATGGATTGGAAGCCAACGATTGTGCATTTCGGTGGTTGTGTGAAAAGAGAATACTCGTAGGTAGATAGGACATATAGAGGTACGGGGGGGGGGGGGGGGGGG
>NIGD01000005.1:2714434-2727393 GCA_003055185.1 Escovopsis sp. TC | reverse complement strand
CCCTCCCCCCCCATTCGCGCTCTCTTCCCGGGCCTACCGGGATGGAGTGCCGCAATCAATACTCCGTCCTCCGTGCTAGCACTCCATACTCCGTACTTGTACTCGTGCCCGGGCGAGTATCATTTCACTACGGTGCGAGGACCGATGAGACAGAGGTCAGACTGCCGAGCTTTTATCGCCACAAAACGCCCAATTCTGACGCGAAGGCACCCATCTGCACGATTGTCCCGGCATGGCGTCGCACATGACAATCTCTCATCCTCCTTGGCTCTCGTAAGCTCCGAACAGCCTTCGACGGCCGATCCTCTCGACAAATTTGCAAAGGCTGGGAGGATGGCATCTCCTTTATCATCTGTCGAATCAGACGCATGAAACTCGAGAGAACAAGGAGGCGCCCGATGGCATCCCCTGGACACCCCAATGGACGTCTCAATCCTCACATCTCAAGATTGGGTCGTATTTGTAGATGACAGTCACTGGAAGGACGGCCGATCTCCTTCCCGCCGCCTTATACTCTGTACGGAGTACGGAACTCCTAGATTCGCAATGTCTTCCTCACCTATAAGGGACTCCTCGCATTCAATGATGACTGCATCAACTGCATAATGTTCTTGTGCCGCGCTGCGAACTCCTTCCGCTCCCAGCTCTCAAGCAGCCGATGACAGACCGAGATGACCACCTCCGTTCTCATACTCGCTGGGAGTACGTCTGTGCCTTCGTACTCCGTAATCCAGGCCCTCATTCAGTGTAACGCTCTTCCGGGCACCAAGAAGATGGCTGGCACAAGATAAAGCCGTCCGGGTCCATTCCTGGAACCCTGTGATGCAACCCATCTGCAGACATGCATACACAGGGTCACACGTCAAGTGGGGGGAGGGGGGGGGGGGGTTAGGTGTACGAGTACGAGTCGGAGTAAGAGAGGAGCATGCTCTGCCGGGGATCGGGCCATCCACAGGCGAGACCATCTCCCGAAGGAGGTCTTCGAGATGGGAAGACGGGGCAAGCTGGTGATAAGCTTCTGATGCCGAGAAGGAGCCATTCCCACGATGTGCCTCTGGCTTCATGGGCATCGCAGGCTCTGAGGGAAATCGCGATGCTTGCGAATCCGGCCCACCTGTAGACCTCGCGACAGGCAATCCATTGCCGCCTATCAAGCACAGTCATCCATTGACCTTACAATCATACAGGCAGCCCGATGTCCCCCGTCTGCGGACGATCAGAGGTGCCCGCCTGCAGTGCCTGTCGTGCGCAAGAGGGAGACAAGCAGGCCATTCGAGACATCTCCTACTGAGCCAGCACCCTCATGGCCCGTCAGGTCACGAAGAGTCGTCTGGCCATGAAGAGGACATGCATCCCCGGCCTCAGACAGTCCGCCCCTATCAATATCAGTCAGAAGATCGTCATCAGGAAGAGAGCGGGGTGCTGATTCGGAGCCTGACTGTGAACTTGACCGATAGCACGAGTCTGTTCTGGGCAGACGCTGCGAAGTCATTGCCTCATGTACAGACGAGGTGAACCTCGCCATGGATGGCCCGCATCTCGTGTCGAGGACGTTCTCGGCCTCACTTGAGTACGAGTGCGATTGCGTGAAACAAGGACACGCTTGCCCGCTGCAACAAGCAGGGTGACGGGATGGCTCGGAGAAGAAGGGGGCAGAAGGGAGGACGCTGTTTCAGCACTTCATGAGCCAATGCTTCTCTTCCGGCTTGAGGCGCGGCGGGGGAACGTGTGCGTGCTTTGATGACAGGGATGGAGGAAGAGTCGGACTCAAGGGAATGTGCCATGTATGGTGTCTAGAGACGGGGTCAAAGTCAATGCCGCGCGTACGTGAGTTCATGTTGGTCTAAAGATAGAAGAAGTGAGAGTGAATGTCTCGCAAACGAAAGTCTGCAGATTCTGGAGGTATGAGATGACTAAATGCTGTCCCTATGCAAGTCTCGGGAGGACTAGAGGTAAGGATAGGAGTGAATGCCGCGTATGTGCAGGAAGTCTCCGGGTTGAAGCATAAGGGATTCCATTCTACTCTCAGGAGCCGGGACACCTGGCATGGGGACTGTGTGGTTCGCTCTACGAGCAGCGGATGTCTGCAGGATGGTTAGAAGGGGGACCCCCGACGGAGGATTGAGTATGGCGAGAGGCAGCAAGGGAATGGAGGAATCGTCTGGTGATCTGTGAGGAAGGGTTAAAGGCTGGCCCTTGAAAGATGGAGGCAGTTGCGTCAGGGGGCTTGAGGGGAGCAGTGGACGGCCGTCAAGTCATGGAGGTAGTTACGTCAACTTTGGGGGCTCTTGTAAGGGCCTTGACTGAACGTTGGTCCACGTGTAGGCGGTGGACGGCCCTTGATCACTGGCATTAGGATGGCCAGAGACAGTGAACAGACCTTGGGTGATAGATGACTGATCAGGGACAATTGACCGACCAGGGACAGTAATGAACAGCCGTCGAGCAGCCGTCAAGCTATGGATGAACGAGTGTATTGTTTGGCCAAGGTCAGTGAGCTGTCGTAGAGGCTTGATGCGAGACGGTGCGCAGCTGTTGAATACATCAATGTGTGGACAACCATGATGCTTTGCCTGGTGAAGAGTCTTTGCACGGGCAAAGTGCTCAGGGGCTTCGAATCTGTTCCGGCATCTTTGGTAGCCAGTGGGCGATTGCTTGGCGGCGTGGCTCCGTGTGTATTCGTGCGAGTAAGTGGACGATGAGAGGGGAGGGGTAGGGGGGATGAGGGGTTACGGGGGGAAAAGGAAGAGAAGGGGGGGGTGCGTGAAGATCGAGGTGGCGATGGGAGGGCCGGCGGGGCTGTATGGAAGTTGGACATTGGAACTCTTATGAAGTCTGGTTGGGGCATTGCTGCATAGAATTGTCTAGAAGGATAGAGGCTATGGCGGCATCAGTGGCTATCACACAGCATCGAGGCTTGAGAGCCACCACTGGCGATCATTCAGGGTCAAGATGATGGGTATTCCGGATGATGACAAGGGATAGAACCTGTGCGCATTACTATCGCAGGATACAGGCCAGGCTGTTCCATGGATCAAGGCTAGACTTTCACATAAGGTCCAAGCTATGCTACCTATGCTATGCTACCATAAGTGGGCTCAAGCACTCGACAAAACGAGCTGTCGATCCTCCGCCTCCGCCAGCTCCCCAGCCCAAAAGTCCCTCCTCACAGCGTGGATCCTCTCCGCGTAGAACCTCGCGTACGAGCACGAGTCCGCCCCGCCGCCCCGAGCAACATCCGCCTCAAACTGGTCAAGGAGCTTCGATGTCATCACGTTGATCTCCCGGAGGGCATGTGGGTCGGTGAGCAGCATGGTGGGGGGGAGCACGGGCGGCGTCCTGGTCGTGATGGGGTCAGGATCGCTGGCGTGGGGGAGGGGGAAAGGGGTTAGGGGGAGTGAGGGAGTGGTCAGTACTGTGGGAGAGGACGACGAGTCCTGGGTTGGAGGTCGGGTTGGAGTCTCGGCCTGAGACGAGAGAGGTTGGTGATCGGGTGCCGGTTCTGAGCCCCCTGTGAAAGGTGGATGTGCTGGATGAGGGCGCGAGGGATCGATCTTGCGCTTCTTGCGCGGGTCAGTGTCGTCGGGCTGCTCGGGATGGCCTGCCCGTTTCAAGGAGCCGTTCGCGCCGTCCGTCGCGGCCGTGTTTTCCGCTTCACGCGCCGACTTGTCCTCGCCGAGGCACTGATCAGCCGACAGACCGGCATCGCGGCAGCGACCGCACGGCCGCTGTCGGTCGCACCCCATCTTTCTCTTCCTGCAGCGTTGGCAGCTGCGCTTCTTGGACACAGTTTTCATTGGCTGCTCTTCCTCCGAGGAATCACCCTTCGGCCTTGTGCGTGGGTTAGTCTCCTGGGGCTGCTCGGGATGGCGTGCCCGTTTCAGCGGGAGCTTCGCCGCATCCGTCGCGGGCGTGTCCTCTGTTTTGCGCCCTGGGATATCCCCGTCGATGCACTGATCGGCCGACAGACCGGCATCGCGGCAG
This sequence comes from Escovopsis sp. TC, assembly GCA_003055185.1. Lineage (NCBI taxonomy): Eukaryota > Fungi > Ascomycota > Sordariomycetes > Hypocreales > Hypocreaceae > Escovopsis > Escovopsis sp. TC. The sequence continues at coordinate 2,723,409 of NIGD01000005.1, read as the reverse complement.
CGACCGCACGGCGACTGTCGGTCGCAGCCTATCTTTCTCTTCCTGCAGCGTTGGCAGCTGGGCCTGGTGGACAGGTCTGGCTGCTCTTTTCCGCCGGCCAGGGGCAACACGCCGTTCGGGACGGTCGATTGTTTGCTTGGGGAGGGAATGGAAATCGGGGACGTCGGTCCGTCTTTCTGACTGGCCCTGCGGGTCCGCGATGCGTTCTTGCTTGGTCTTTTGACTGGCTGTTCCTTCGTGCCCTGGGATGACGAAGATTTCGCTTTCGCTTTTGCCGCCGGCTTCGACGCTGCAACTGCAGATGTCTTGGCCGTCGTCACCTTTGTCTTCAAAGTGACTCCTGACGACTTGGCTGTGGTCACCTTCTTCGTCTTCGACGATCTGGCTGCTGATGACTTGACTGCTGCCACTTCCTTTGCCTTCGACGAAGGCTTTCCTGACGACTTTGGTATCGCCTCCTTGGTCGTCGACGTCGCTTTCGTTTTGACTCCATCGCTTGATTGGAGCTTTGGGGCTGACTTCGTCTCGGGCTCGGGCTTCGTGGCAACCTTCGTCTTGGTCTTCGCTTTCGCTTTCGCTTTTGCATCATCGCTTGAATGAAGCTTGGGCGGGGACTTCGACTTGGACCCCAGATTCAAGTTAGCCTTGGATGCCTCCTTCGTCTTCGTCGTCTTCTTTTGCCCCTTCGCTCTCACGCTTGACTGGAGTTTTGGCACGGAATTCGATTTGGGCTTGGGCTTCACGGTAGCCTTGGACGTGTCTGCCTTCTTCCTCGCCGTCTCCGTGTCCGCTTCCGAACTTTCTCCATCGCTTGATGGGAGCTTTGCTGTTGATATGGACTTGGGCTCGGTTTCCCCTGCAGCCTCGGACGTGACCGCCTTCTTCCTTTTCTTCTTGTCCGTCTTGTCCTGCTGTACGAATGGCAATTCGCGAGGCTGGGGCATCATCTCGCGAAGTTCTTGTCTCGACTTCTCTCGCGAAGGATCTTCTGTCTCCATGGAAGTCTGCGAGAACGCCTCGCAACCGCTTGATTGCGAGGAGGACGGGGTATCTTGGGAACTCGGATGGGAGTCTTGGGATAGGGAAAACCCAGCAGGGCCGTGCATAAAGCCCTGAGTGTATTGATGAGCTGGAGACGTCTGAGGCACTTGAGATAGCTGGGGCCCTTGCAATCCGTAGACGACGTGGGGAACGATGGGCACGGAGATGGATCGGCCATCCTGCAGCATGCTAAGCCGCGAGGGGCTCGGGTACGCGGGATCCCTGGACCCCATCGTCGTCATCGGCTCAGGGGAGTTCCCGACGCCAAGAGAGTTTCTCAACGGAGAGCCGACGAGAGGCTGGTGCGGCTGTTGGAACTGTCTGCCGAGGAAGACGTGATAAGGATTAAAGGGCGAGTGGTATGTTGTCTGCGGGACCATATGATGGCTATATGGCAGGGCGATTGGCTGAGCAAATGGCAAGATGGATGGGCTCTGCAGGGGAGAGACCGTGGAGGGGAAAGATGACAAGCGTCCGTACGGCGTGCCGGCCTGGGAGAGCGGTATATTGGAGTTCAACATGGTTGCAAAGGAGAGATCTGGGGCTCCTGGCGGGAGATCCTGGGAGCCCGGCCAAGACAAGGGGGTGATGGAGGAGAGCCGCGGGGGGCCTGGGTCTGATGTGATGGTACCAGTATCCTGGGTGACCGACGGCTGACTTGACGATGCTAAGATGCCGTCTTTCACTTGAAAGCCGAATTTCTTGAGCATGCAGGTGGCCACGTTGAAGTCGCGTGCCTCGCCGAAGGTGGCCACGACTTTTTGGTTGTGTTGCCGCGAGTTGACGCATAGCTGCTGCGAGTCCTTGCCGATGCTGACGGCGTCTGTCTTGCCGTCTGGGGCATTCAAGAGGTCCGTCAATTGAAACGACAGCTACCGCAAACGATTAGCAGAGTATCAAACCGCGGGGCAATACCAGGGACAGAACATGAGGCACGTGGGGTCAAGGCTGTGTCGTGCTAGAGGCTCACCACCCGTCGAAGTCCATGATGGGCCCGGAGCACCAGGTCATTTCTGTCTCCACTGGGAGAGCGCTGGCCCTCGAGCGAGAGGGTCAGCGTGGCGTCCGATGTTGCTGCATCGTAGGTCTTGCTGGCGAGCCTGTCGTGGATCTCCAATCGCTTGAGAGGGCATCCAGACAGGGGGGTGGGAGGGGGCGGCATGCTGGACAACCAGCGGGTGTCTACGGCAGGCAGGGAAGCAGCCGTGCTCGCCGCCTCGCCAGAATTCTGAGCCAATGCAAGGAGAGTGCACGAGTTCGAGTATGGGTTTGGGGAGACAATTGACGAGGTTGACGCCGAAGAGGCCCATACATCAATGTATCCTCCTGGAGTCACGATGCCACTGGCCAGCTGGATCAATCTGGAGGAACGCTTTGCTCCACAAAAACCCGTGCTCGTGCCTGAATCGAACAGTGCTCAATGGCGACCTCTTTGCCGGAGTGGATCCGATTGCCGAATTCGTGCACACATACCCTGTAAAGCCACCAGCCACACTCGCATTTTCCTGCAAGGGACGATTGTGGCTTGCGACCTGAGACACGTGACGATAAGACGAGAAAGTGGTGGCGTCGATCACTTCCTTCCTTGTTCTCGTTCGTCGCGCGGCGCGAGTCTCGAGTTTCGAGTTTCGAGGAACCGCCGCCGAATTATGCACTACAAGGCTTGGAGTTGCAAGTCCAAGACGTCCACTCCATCGTCCCCCTTGGAGCAGGTGGTCAGGACTCGCACTCGAACTTCGCACACGCACACGCACTCGCCAAGAGGATCACAGGAAACGTTCCCCGGCTGGACGTGCGCGCACCTCTTTGCTGCCGGGGGGCCCCCGCTTCTGCGTTGACGGCCATCGGCGTTGATGACGAGGGTGACGAGGGTGACGACGACGACGAGAACGACGACGACGACGACGACGACGGCGGCTACCTCTCGACATTCACAGCGATAGCGATAGCGACAGCAGAGACGTGAACGACGACGACGACGACGAGATCAAAATTTCGACGACAAAAGGCGGCGTGATCGACACAAACGACGACGACCTTGGCAGAGGAGAAGGCATAAGCAGGAGGACCTCCCAGCAAACCTCAGTTGGACAGAGCCTGGGTTTGCGCTGGCTGAGATCCCATCCCGCGCTTTTGCCCCTCTCGACCCTGCCTCTCCATCCCTCCCTGCTTCTCTCCCTCCGATCCCCCATCCATCGAGACATGGCTCCGACCTCGCCAGAGGTGCCACCGCACACCATCGACCGTACTCCCGAGTACGAGGAGTTCATGACCAAGTTGAGAGACTACCACGCCAAACGAGGAACCCCTCTCGATCCCGAGCCCAAGGTCGGCGCGTCCTATCTCGACCTGCTCAAGGTCTTCAAACACATCGTCGCCAACGGCGGCTACGACAAGGTCTCCGAGGAGAAGCTGGCCTGGCGCCGCATGGCCTCGGAGCTCGGCGTCATCTCCAACAACGAAGCCTCCACCGCCTTCGCCCTCAAGGAGAAGTTCTACAAGAACCTCGCCGCCTTCGAGATCAGCTCCGTCCACGGCAAGGAGCCGCCCCCCCGTGACATCCTCGAGGACGTCACCGCCAAGGGCGCAGGCCTCCTTACCCGCACACGCGAGAACTTTCGGGGCAAGCGCGAGAGCAACGTCGGCGCCGGGTCCGGGGCCAACGACTCCGCCGCCTCGGGAGACGACGGCACGCCCGTCCGCGAGAGGCCCGCTATCGATGCCGCCGCCGCCAACGGCGCACGTGCTTCCAGAGGCCTTCGCGAAGCTCCACCCCAGAGAGTTCTCTTCCAGCCAGACACCGGCTCGTCCCGCGCGACGAGACAGAGCGCCGGCAGTCAGCAAAACACCCACAACCAGAACCAGAACCATCAACACGGCGCCGTCAGCAGCAACGGCAACGGCAACACCAACGGCAGCAACAACAATCAAAACAATATTCACATCAACAACGGTAATACTCACAACCACCATACCCACAACAGCAACAGCAAAGCAGCCGTAGCCGCCGCGATCGCGGTATATCCAGGCTCCGGCAACATTCATCATAACAGTAGCTCCACCAACAGAACATCCGCACCCTCCTCGCGCAGCACTGGCCGGAATCACATGAACACTAACAACCACATAGCAGCCCTCCCGGCGTCGAACCACATGCCGCCTGGCGCTCACAGCATGGCCATGGCGCCGATGCCCCCCGCGGCCATGCACGGGAACAGAGGGCCGGCCGTCATGCACCACCCGCCCAACTCGGAGAATACCTCGCACCTGGTCACGTCTTACCAGCCGAAGCACATGAAGCCTTTCCATCTCGTCGCCGTCGCGACCCCCAGCAATGCGCCCAGCGAGTTCCAGAGATTGCGCCTCCCCCATCGCTTCGCCCCAGATCCTGCGAGTCGTCAGCCTTTGCAGCCCGGAAGTACGTCGTTCCCATCATCTTGTTTCACGTCTGCAGCGAAGTACTTGTGAAGGAGGAAGACACGTCGAAGCGCGAGTCCCTTCTCCCGACTGTCTTATTTCTTTCTTTCTTTCCTTGTCTCCGGGAGCATTGCCTCTGTGATGCTCACTTTCTGTGTTTTGCTTTCCATCTTGTCGCTGGAAGTTTTTTGAGTTTTTTTGGGGGGGGAAAATCTTTTCTCTTTTAATGGTCTTTCTTCTATCCCTTTCATTATGTCGATTTGATGTTTTTACATCATTGTCTCCTGCACTTTCAGTTTGACTTAGCTGACATGTCAATTTATTTTCCTCGCAGCCGGTTTTGATGGTCCCAACATATATACCCGCTGCCTCAACGCACTTCGGTCGTGCGTCCCCGCGGAACAGGCCTTTGCACTCAATCATCTGGTCAAGATATCCTTTGAGCGCGGTGACAAGTACAAGTTCGATGCGTTCCCGGGTCTCGCGGAGGGCCTCGTGGACAAGGCGCTCCAGGTCGGCAGCCTCTTCTACCATGTCAAGTGGACGGTGTCCTGGGATGGGACAGACTCGGGCGACGTCGGTTGCCTGGACGGCAATTACGGGACGCCAAACATCCTCAAGAAGATCCAGAGCCTGGTGGAGAAGGACACGACAGATGCCCTCCAGACGGAAAGGTTCACGGACAAGATGGTCCTCATTACAGAAGCCATCTTGACGATCCGGAACATGTTGACGCTGGCGGAGAACGCCCACAATATGGCCGATTTCCCGCCCCTCAAGGACCTCGTCTGCATCATTCTGCACCTGCCTGTCAGGGACTCACTCGTGGAGATCAAGCACCTTGGCCTGGACATCGCGGAGTCGCTCACGCCATTCATGGTCCTGGACTCCGACGACCCCCTCTACAAGACGCTGCTCGCGCAGCTGGCGTCGGACGACCGCGGGACCATCCTCACCGCGTTGCGGGCGCTCGCGCGCATCTCGATGAACCTCGAGGCGACCAACAAGCTCGGCGGCATCCCCGGGCCGGTCCTCCAGCGGATCATGAGCTGGCTCCTCCTCAACGACGACGAGCTCCTGGACGCGTGCCTGGACTTCCTGTACCAGTACACGGCGGTGGTGGCCAACGTGGACAACCTGCTGCGCGCCACGATCCCCGACAACCTCGTCGAACAGCTCATCCGGCTGCTGGCGCACGGGGCGCGTCGTGTGACGCGGGAGTACACCCTGGTGCCGGAGCAGCGGCTGCCCGCGCGGGACGAGATCGCGCCGATGCCGGAGGACCTCCTGCAGGAGATGCTGAAGCTCGAGGAGCCGGACCGCGTGCACCAGTGGGTCAAGTGCTTCTTCGAGGAGGACCAGCGGTCCTTCATCACCCAGCTCGCCGCCTGGCAGGCCTACCAGTCCGCCTTCGCCTCGCCCCTCAAGGCCATCGGCCAGGCCATGATCACGCCCGCCGACTTCATCCGCAGCAGCACCTCCGTGTATAAGGACTCCAACGCGCAGGTGCTCCGCGAGCCGGGCGACCCGCAGCAGAAGTTCATCATCCACGGCATCCGCGCGCGCCCGCGGCCCCTCAGCCCCGGCGGCGTTGAGTACGGCCGCTGCCTGTGGGCCACCAACCCGGAGCGCAAGAACGAGAAGTGCGGCCACTTCTTCCTCAAGCAGGAGCAGATGTGGCACCACATCCTCACCACCCACCTCCACGAGAAGCGCAACCCGGACGGCCGCTACCCCAACCCGCGCAAGCCCTTCCGCTGCACCTGGGGCGAGTGCGCGGCCTACGAGCAGCCCGCCTCCTCCTCGTCGCCACCCGTGCTCCTCCCGCTCTGCGACTTCGCCCGCCACATCAACACCCACATCGCCGCCATGCTGCCGGACCGCCGCGGCGCCGCCCGCGCCAACCCCTGGGTCGTCCCCGCCAAGACCATGACCGTGGGGTTCTCCGAGACGCCGACATTTCGCGACGAGCGCACCCCCGAGGCCCCGCCCCAGGCTGCCGGCATCCCGCTCAGCGCGGTCCTCGTTCTGCGCAACGTGGCGCGCAACGTCGTCAAGACAGAGGCCGAGGACGAGCTTGTCAAGGCGCAGAACAAGAGCAGGAACAGGTCGAGGACGGCGGAGCGCGGCGGGTGGAACGAGAAGCTCTTCCGTCCGTACCTGCCGCGCCTGTACGAGATCCTGGCCGAGAACCTGGCCATGGTGGGTTCCCCCTCTCACATCTTTGGCCCCTTCCAGCTTCCTGAAGCCTCTGGTATTCTTGGTTGAAAAGGTGTCATCATTGGTCAAGACTAACGAGCGCCTCATCACAGAGCCCTTATATCGCCTCTCTCTTGGAACTCATCCGCGTAAACATGGACGACGACCGCGATCGGTAGCGCGACCCTCTTCCACTGGAATGAGACGTCACTAAACACCTTTTGTTTTTTTCTTCGAAAAAGGGCATGGAAAGGGGTAGGAGGTGTCTTGGAGTTGCACGGCCTTCCATTCTTGGATGTATGATTTGACTGCTTCGGGCATGAACCAAAAAAGCGAAGAAAGGTGATCAAGAAGAAAACGAAAAGGGAATCAGAGCATGATCGGCTTCCTACATGTATGCAAAGGCGACGGCGACGGCGACGGCGTGACTGTGTTGCTTGACGGACATTGGGAGTTGGGGACGTCAGGGGCTTACTACGGAGTACTATTTCCTGTGTTTACTTTTGCAGTTTCGTTCGAGGTTGTTTCTCGGGTGTGTCTATGGAACGATGGGTGTCCTTACGGGTGCTCATGATGGATGAGTCGAGCTTGATACCCAGATCTGATGTTTCTTGCCGACATGTGAATTTGGGAAGGGAATGAGCTGCGAGATACCTCACAACAGGATGGAGGTTCGAGGTGTTGCGCGGAGAATCTATCGGAATCAGTCTTACCCTGAACCTGCTCTGAGACTTGACCACTGACCCGATCGCAACCCTGGCAGCAACCCTCACCCTGATCTTTGACCCGATCACAACCCTGATCATTACCCTGCCTCTCTTCTAACCCTGGCTTCAACCCTAACCCTTGCGTCAACACTAGAATGACCTTGATTGCTCTTAGCCTAATGACTAAGCTGATGCTCATCCTGCGCAAAACCCTAACCCTGATAACTCGCCTGCAACTGACTCTAACAATAACCCTAACCCTGACGACTAACCTGCTCGCAACCCTGGCAGCAACCCTTACCCTGAGCTTTAACCCGATCATAACCCTGATTATAACCCTAACCCTGAGCTTCAACCCGATCATAACCTTGACTATAACCCTAACCCTGGCGACTAGTCTGCTCGCAACCCTGGCAGCAACCCTTACCCTGAGCTTTAACCCGATCACAACCCTGATCATTACCCTAACCCTGAGCTTCAACCTGCTCACAACCCTAATTATAACCCTAACCCTAGATACAAACCCTCTCTCAACCCTAATTGCAACCCTAACCCTAGGAACCAATTAAACAAGATCCTGCTAAGAACCCTAACCCTTGTAACTAATCTCGACCTAATCCTAGATAGACGAACCCTAGAGACTAACCTGATCGCAAACCCGATCGCAACCCTAACCCTGACTACAAACCTGATCACAACCCTAACCTTTACCCTAACCCTGCCGACTAACCCTATTACAACCCTGAACACAACCCTAACCCTGCTAACTAACCTGATCACAACCCCTGCCACAACCCTAACCCTTACTCTAAACCTGATCACAACCCTTTTTGCAACCCTAACCCTAGTCATCGACCCGATTATTACCCTAAGCATGACCCTAATCCTAAGTACTTACCCGATCGCAATCAATCTCTTACAACCCTGTAACACGATCAAAACCCTGATTGCAACCCTAACCCTAATAATCAACCCGATCGCAACCCTCATCAAGACCCTAGCCCTGACTACTAACCCGATCGCAACCCTCATCACAACCCCAACCCTAGAAAATCACTTTCTCACAACCCTGCCCTAGGAAACTAACCCGATCATAACCCTGATTGCAACCCTAACCCTAATAATCAACCCGATCGCAACCCTGATCACGCCCCTAACCCTAACAGCTAACCAGCTCACAACCCTCAGCGCAACCCTAACCCCAATGATTCACCCGAATCACCACTCTTGCGAAATACCAAGTAGACGTGTTCGCGGGGTCGGCAAAAAGGGTCCGGAGATCTCTTCCCCGGCGCGAGCTTCGTGTACACGAACTCCATCACATTCCAACCCCTCAGGTTCCGGCGTCCTGCGCCCGTAGGGAGGGGAAAATACGGCAAGAGATCATGATTCCTCAGGCGTGTCCAACCTTCGTCTGCCTTGCGCGATTGGGATTGACTTCCAAATTGAGGGTATCTGAAACGACGTCATCAATAGATTGATGGAGCTGGTGCCGGAGCTCTCGACGGGGTGCTGGGTGGAAGGGGGGGGGGGGGGGGAAAAGGCCGTGCAACAAGAGGGGGGGGGAAAAACCAAGCAAGGGGTGTCCCCCCCACGGGCACGAGGTCAAGG
>NIGD01000005.1:2681178-2711996 GCA_003055185.1 Escovopsis sp. TC | reverse complement strand
GGGGGGGGGTGGAGGAGAGGGCGGGCGGTATGGGGAGGAGGAGCTTACACGCCATGGACGACGGGAGGGGATTGTTGATACCCATGATCGGCTGGATGGGGCGAAGGAGGGGAGGAAGAGGAGTGTACTATGGAATGTGTAGGAGGGATGAAGTGTTGACTCGGTGGGAATTCGGTAGCGCGAAGGCACCTGCGGGGTCGAGAAGAGCAGACGATAGGAGCGGTCGAGAAGGGAGTCGATGAAGAGTTGAGCCGATCGAGAGTTGAGACAATCGAGAGAGGAGTCGATCGAGAGTCAATCGAGAGTGGAGTGAATCGAGGAATGAGTCAATCGAGAGAGGAGTCGATCGAGGGTCAATCGAGGAAGCGAGGGAGGAAGGGCGCCGAGAACGACAGGTAGAAAGCGAGGGCGAGCGAGGTGTACGCGGTAGAGAGGGCAAGAAGCAGCGCGAGGGCACGAGGAGGGGGTCGTGCGAATGGGCGGACGATGGATTGATGATGTTTGGGGAGGAGGAGGAGGAGGAGACGTAAGCTGGAGGTGTTGGTTGTCGCAGGAGGTGGAGGTGGGCTGGAGGAGCTGACGCAAGTAATGATGCAGGATGCAGGATGCAGGATGCAGGATGGAGGATGCAGGAAGGAGGATGCAGGATGGATGTTCCGGCTACGTGAGCGACTGCAACCGACATCCATGGCCGTCCATCATGTACAATGGATGGATCGTGCCTCCACCTGCGGACGTGCTGCGTCCACCGAGGGAGGAGCTCCGCCCGTGCAGGGAGGACGATCGCGGGGACCCGGCAGCCATGCGGGACAGAAGATCCATTGATCCATTGCCTCCATTCCCTTCGTCTTCGCCACGGGTTCACGCAGGGGAAGACAACCGACGATGCAGCAACGCCGGTCCGCATCCCAGCACCCACTGTATGCGCATATACGGAGTACTCTAGTAGAAGGTACAGTACCTGATAGAAGGATGGAGTGATCCCTGCGACGGATGCATCCATGTACCGGTACGAGCCCTCGCCCCCACAATCCGCAGGCACCGCTGTCGGTGGGAACGCGCAGCCGACCCGGCTACAATAGGAAGCTAGATGGATATTGCGGCTAGAGGGTATATAATTTAAATAGGTATAGGAATAAGGCATTAACGCTACATAAGGGTAATACTATAAGAACGCTACTTATAGCCTAAATTAGGCTAAATTAGCTGTACTAGCTGTACCTTAACGGTATCCTGTATACAAATACCCCCTTTAGCTTAAATAGCCCTAGGACTAAATTAACGAACGCTATCTTAATCGCAATATCCCTACCTTTTAACCCTTTTTATTAAGAGTTATAAGCTTATAAGGTCTTTTTAATCCTTATAAGCCTATATCTTTTACTAAAAGGGCTTTATTGCTATATACTAAAAAGATATTATAATCTTTGTTTTTAGTGTTTTAGAGCAGAGAGGCAAGGAAAGAAGTGCCTTGTCTCTATCTAACTTACACCTAGCTTGTTATTCGTTCTAAGCCTTGTTCCTAATCTCTCTTAATCGCTGTATATAGCTAAGAGAAAGCTTGTTACTAATTATTTCGTTTAATCTGTTTTATTTGTCTTAATTACTTAATTTAAAGAAGGCAAATTTCGCCTAATTTAATCGTCTTGCTTTAAAGCTATCGTCTAAGCTAAGGAGGTTTCCTAGGAATTGTCTCTTAATAAAGGTATTAGCAAATTCTCCTATACGCTTTATACACATTCTATACAGCATTACCTCCTTATCTACTCTACTATACTGTCTTTATAAAGAAAATGCTAACGCTAAAGCCTTTAGCCCTTCTTAAATTAAAATCTTATGCTAAGTAGTTTAAATAGCTATTAGCAATCTAAGAATACATAGAACCTTATAGTATATAAGAATACATTAGACCTAATATTATTATAAACCTTTTTCTTAAAGACCTACTAAAAGATCCTTTCTAGTACAATAACAGGCCTATTTTAACCTATAAAAGCTTTACAACAGAAGGGAATACCTTAATCTTTAACGCAAATGCGTATAAGAGTGCCTTTTAAGTATATAAGCTTAAATGTAATACTAAAAGAGCAGAAAAAAAGGGTTAGCTTATAGAGTACAATAAGCAATATAACCTTTAGCGTATAAAGGAAGTCTAATATTACTAAACAAAGGATCTTATAATTAATATCTTTAGTACAATAAAGGCCTTTATTGCAAGGCAATACTAGGAGAAAGAAGACTAGAATCTTTATCTAGGTGATTTTATTAACTAAGTAAAGGCAAAGGTTGTTCTTCTTAATAGCTACGATCGTAAAGAAGCATCTTAAACCTTTTAGCGTTTAGCTTAACGGACTCTTAGTTAAAGAGACTAGTTAGTATAGTTTATTTAATTTAAGTAGGCTTAGTATAACTGTTTTTAGTATAAGGTTAAGACTATTAATAAAAAAACTATAATTAACCTCTTTCTTTAAGCTATAAAGGCTACTTTTCCCCTTTAAGAAGAGAAGATAAGTAATAAGATTAAGAAGGTAAAGCAAAGTATAGCTTAGATGCCTAAGATTATTAAGATTATTACTAACTTCTATTAGTACGTTGCTTATTATTAGTAGATTAATAGAAACACTTTAAAAGCTTATATAAATATAGCTGCTTATAAGGGTAGTAATAGCAAAGATAAGATAAACAAAGAGCAGTAGTACCTAACTTGCCCTTAAAGGATGCTTAAGTGCCTTAGGTATAGTACCTTGCATAGAAGCTAGCTAGATAAGTAGTAGGAGACGTACTAAGGCATACTTATTATTAATAGGTATAAGGCCTTACTTATAACCTTTAGGCTTTAAAAGAAAAAGAGAAAAGCTTTAAAGAAGAGACTTAAGACTTACAAAGAGGAAGCTATAGCTGTAAAGGCATAGCTAAACAAGATTAAGAAGCTAGTTAAGATAACTACTTTAGCCTTGTCCTAGCTAGCTACCTTAGATCCTTTAAAGAAGAAGAAGTAAAAGAAGAAGGGTACTAATAGCACTAAGTCTAAAGCAGCTGAAGCAGTTAAAGACAAAGAAATCGTTTAAATTAAGAGCTAAGGACCTGCTAAGGTTAGCAACGTTACTATCTAAGTCCTTAATGCATTAAAAGAGGAAGAAGAAGATAATCTTACGATAAGAAATACTATAATCTTTAACTTTAAGTTTAATACTAATATCTTTAATAACTTAGATTTCTTCCTACCTAAGTCCTTTGTCTAGGGATATAGAGACGTCGTTAAAGCTAGCGACTTGTCCTTTAAGCTACTTAGCTAAAGAGAAGCTATTATTAAGGTTAATTCTAGCTAGTTAGTAGTAGTCTTAAAGGTATACTATATACTTAGCATATATACTAATATTATCTTAATGTATCTATTTAAGAAGAATAGCTTCTATTAGGATACTTTAAACAGTTAGATTACGTATAAGGAGTTAAAGAAGGTACTTACTAAGCTTGTTCTCGATTATAACTATAAGCAGTATATTATTGCTTACTATATACTAAAGTTAGTAAACTAGATTAAGGCAGTAAGAGCTATAGAGGTAAGCATAATCCCTTTTTTAATAGAGTTGTTTCGCTTAATAGATTTAAAAGCTGCGATAGAATTAGAAAAGCGGTCTAGCCTAATGTTTTCGTTAGCAGCTATAGGCAGGGAAATCGAATCTTAAGGCCTATAGCACCTAGCTTGCAACGCTAAAGATCTTTAGTACTGTTAGCTAGGGCATATTAGTTAAAAAGCTTTTAAAGAAGCTATAAGATCGCTCCTAAGGCTTAAGATAACTAGCCCTATAACTTACAAATGTAAAGTATACGTAACTAAGAAAGCTTACTGCTAGATATCTTACTAAGCTCCTTAAGTGCTTTTATAAGGGGCAAGAAAGGCTATAAGCGTAGATCTTTAATACTATAAGGTACTAGTATACTCTAGAGACTAGTACTAGGTTATCTTTACCTGTATAAATATAAGATTTTAGTTCTTTTATGCCTTTAGGAAGAAGCCTAAGATTAAGGCAGCGAAGGTAAGACTCTAAGACCTACTATAGACCTATTTTAATTAGCGAATAAAGGTCTTATAGTTAGATAATAAGTAGGCCTTCTTCTTATACTAGGAAATTAAAAGGATCGCGAAGGAAGGTACTGTTGTATAATTGTCTTCTCTGTTAACTCCTTAGTAGAACGGCTACGCTAAGCGATTAGCTTCTATTATAAAAAAAAGAGTAAGGGTTATAATGCTTAATGCTAACTTACCTAAAGAGCTTTAGCTAGACGTCTTCTGTGCTGCTGTATACCTTCTTAATTGTATACTAACCTAAGAGCAGGGAAAGAACGCCTTAAAATAGATTACGCTATATAAGCGTTAGTAGTCCTAGATAAGGAAGGCAAATCTAAGCTTCTTGTACCTTCTTAAAGCCCTAAAGCCTAAAGTTAGCTATTTACGAGTCTTTAGATGTATAGCATACCTTATAAGAACAAAAGCCCTTAAAGCCCTTAAGAATTCCTATAAATTCTCTTCTTTTTAACCTAAAGCTTATATTAGCTATCTTATAAGATATAAGTTGTTTACCTAATACATAATCTAGGTGCCTTCTTTTTGTATAAGGAAGGTTATTAAATCGGCTAATATATAGTTTAATAAGTTAGTTGTTTATTATTTAGATTAAGAATAGGAGGCAGAAAGCTTTAGGGAGTACGCCTACTAGACGCTAAAGACGATAAAGGCTTATAACATCTCTAACGCCTTAACAGGCCTAGTAGAGCTGCTAGAGCAGTATAAGGTTAACTAAGGAGCTAGTATACTAATTAGTTAGCTTAAATTCGTTAAAAGCTCTAGAGGAAGCACCTATTTTAATCTCTAGGGCTTAGGAGCCCCTTATCTCGATCTCTAGGGCCTAGGAAATACCTATATACACAACGCCGTAGATTAGATAGCCCTAGACTCTCTAGGCGATAGCCTAGACTAGATAGTCCCTAGCCTAGCTAGCTCGAATAGCTTAAATAGGCAAATTAGCTTAAATAGCTTAGCTAGCTCGAATAGCTTAATTAAGGCTCTTAATAATAATAAAAGGAAGAGAAATCAAGAAGCCTAGCTAAAGAAAGAAGAAAAAGATAGCCTAAGTGTCAGGGACCTCACACCCTGGGAGGCACGCATGCTCCCACGTGACAAGACACGTGATGACGCGACCGCGCTACGTGCACAACACTAAATTTGCACATTACGAAGGTTGTAGATAGCTTCTTCTCTTTTTCCCTACGCTAAATACACTAGACTACGATTATAAGCTAGCTTCCGTCTTATACGTGACTAATTGGCCCTGTGACCTGTCTCGTAGGCGTGCCTTACGTTATACTCCCTTAGTTTCTGACCTTCTTAACCGACCTACGTTAGTTATATAGTAGCAACACCTCCGACCCCTTTCTCTTCCCCTTTTTAATAAGACAAGACCTAGTAAAGGGAGGAATAGGCGTCGGCTGCGTTACGATTTTAGCGATAAGCCTAAGAAACCGACACCTAAGAACGTACGTCTTAAGAAGATCTTATGCCGAAGAAGAAGAAGTTTCCCTATAGATCAGATTTTATTCTACTAAACCTACTTCCTAAAGGAACGTATCTAAAAACTAAGAACGGTTAATACTAGTTAAGAAAAAACGGGCAGTTCTGCTCTTAACGATAGTAGGAGGAGGAAATCTAAGAGCTTCTCTAAGGGAGCGACGATATAACTAGAGGACCGTCCTAACCTTTCGAAGGGGGAGATATAGAAGCAGAGGACATCGCTAAGGATACCCCGACGAAGTTAAACAAAGAACAATCTTGTAAATCTGAAACTAAAGACACAGAATCCTTACTTGCTACGCAAGACGCCGGCGAGAACAATAACCGAAGTTTATACGTCTCCTCTACGCCTACAGGCAGGAACTTCCTTATCGACCTCCCTAGTCGAATAGCCTTAGTATACGCGAACCGAAATCTACTGCTTGCTCCTCTATAAACTACCTTTCCTTTAGCTTAATTTCCTCCTACTTAACGGGAGCGAACTAAAATCCAATTCGCTGAACTAAGACTTGCCTTAAACTACTTACTATATCTATTCGTCGCATCCCAGAGAACAGGAGTGCATTAAGTATAGCAAGGTTTAGAGCAGGGAAATTTACCCCCTCTAGAAGCAATTACAACCTTAGAATAACGGGAATTACAAGAAACGCTGGCCGCACCTAAGCTAGAAACGAGACTCGTGAACACTATTACGGAACACGTAGGACCTAGCTACACAACGGTGACGTTATCTTCGTCGGCGTCGTCTAGCCTCCCTCCTCTTGCGCTAAGAACCCCTATTAGACCGTCCCTAGATAACGGAGAGGAAGACACCGTAGCCGATTAGCTTAAACATTTCTAGTTAGGGTTACGAAAGCGAACGCCGACTTACCCTAAAAGCCCCGTTCTAATCGAACTAGCTACTAGGACAGAGTGGCTACAATTAACGGACGAAGCGTCTAAAGTAAGCTCCTCCTTCGTAGAAACACCGGTTATTATCGCTGGAATAAGCGGTAACGAGGGAGGACCTCCTCCTACGGGAGAAGGACTAGCGGGCAATGGTTTAAACTTAAACGCTAATTTAAGATTACACGGACTCTATACCTAGGCTAATTACCTCTACGACGCGGTTATCCTAAGCGTCTGCGCTAAGGAAGTAGCTAAGGGATAGGAAGCAGTTTTTGTCCCTTAGTAGATGGTTACTAATGCTAGGGCAGTAACTTAAACACTCTCTCGCTACGTACGCTTATTGCTAGAAGCGAGAGTGCGATAGGATATTATAACGAACGAAAGCGCCTTTGCTAATCAAGTTAAGCATATCCTTAACTGCTTTAAGGCTAGTCCTAATTCCAAAGAGGATAGAGAATAGGACCCAACACTATACACCTTAACGACGCGGTCCTTAGAACACGTTGTTGCCCTAGTATAAGCTCTGCTACAGCAAACTACAGCCCGTCGTACCTTCCTAAGCAACGACGTAAGGAACGAACCATAAGGGCACCGTAGCGATCGTAGACGCTTGTCTTGTAGGGACGGCTGTGCTAGCAGCAATAGAACTACTAGCGGAACCGGAGACAACACCGTCTACCGGACTAATCTTAGACATAGAACCACGGACGACAACGAAGCTAACCGTCGCCGGCCTCTAGTCTAGAGCATAACGGAAACTCGCTAGGGAAGCGGATATAAACAGAGAGCTACTCCCCCCTACGGATTTGCTAAGATGTACACTAAACGTCGAATAAATAACTCTAGATCTGCGGCTAAACAACGTCAACGGGATTTTACGTTAGCCTTAGAGCTAGATAACGTTAACAACGGCTAAGGAGTCGTAGAGGCTAACAACGGATACAAGCGTTACGTTCGTCTCCGCCTAAACGTCCTTGCCTTAGACACTAAACAGACCCCTATCTAAGCGTACATTAGCTAATTAGAGTTCTTAGCTAAAAAGTATAGCAAAGAAGTAGTTCTAGAAAACATCGTGCTAGGTCTGTTGTTGCAGACCGGGTCGGATAGCTACCGATAGTTCTAGTCTCTTACTAACTATACTAAGGATAAACTGCTTAATAACCTTAGTTTGTAGAAGAGACTTCTTTTACAACGTTTCGGCAAGGACCGCGGCTAAACCCTGGCCGAAGCGGACAACTTGCGGCACTCCTTTGACAAGGAGGATAAGTTGCCCTTATAAGCCTATATTAACCGCAAGGTAGCGCTGTATACCGAAGCAGGAGAAACAGATAAGGATTAGAAGGCCTAGAGGGTCCTAATGCACGTTGATCTTAGACTAGAACAGCTAGTGCACTTGTCCTCTAAAATCACCTCCGTAGAGGAAGTTAAGGCCTAGCTGTCCGCTTACAAGTCCGCTGTATAACGTCTTTAGCAGGTTAAACAAGCCTTAGAACGGAAGAATAAAGCATGCTTCTTAGGTCTAGAGAAGGGGATTACTAAAACTAAGGAACAGGCTAACAAAGCGGAACATTAACTTAAACTAGCTAAGAGCTAACTATAAACGGAGTATCGTAGGCAGCTGCCTCCCTAGGCACTACGATACAACAATCGCTTCTAACTAGCTGCACAGCAACCGATCTAATAGATACCTTATCCCTCCCTAGCTCTATAACCCCTACAAGCTTTCGTCCTAGGAGGAAGGCCTTAGCCTAATTTTAACTACAGAAACGCCGTCACCCCTATCATGCAACAAAATGCGAACAACAACGGTTAATCTAACTACTAGGGACAACCCTAAGCTACCCCTGTAAATAGAGTCCTAAACTTCTAAGGAGGACAATTTAACGCGGCGAACTAAGGAATTCGTTCCTACTTTACTAGCACGGATAGTGCTTACCCTAGGGAATTCGAGAACCTACCTTTTGTGGCGCTTACCGACTGGGGGTGCCCTCTGATTTCCTACCCCTAGGGAATCTACTAAGGAGCTGAAGCTACTGCTTTTTACGTTAGGCTGCAACCTATCTTCCCTTCGCTAGAAACACTCTTAGAACAATCCGCTGTAACCCCTGCTAATCTGCTTAAATTCTATAAAGGACCTTGCCCTCTAGAAGACGCGACTAAGAGCGTAGAAACACACTCTACAACCTAACAGTTAACAAACTAGAGTCGTAGACAGCATCTAGGACCGATCTGCGAAAGGGGACGCTAACCGGAGTTAATAAAGAAGAACACTTGCTTAACTAAGACACTACTTGCTTCGCTAAACTAGCTAACAGAGACTTTACGGTATTCAGCGGGCATCTCGAACTAACCCCCCCTAAGCCTACAACAGCTAACCTAAATCCTTAAGAGACGCAACTTAAAAAGGACGATTTTAGACGAGAGAAAGCGGACACTAAACATATCCTATCCCTATTACCTAACCTAATCGATGTTAATGACATACCTCGACGAGCAAGAGATAAGGCTAGAATGGTTTACACGGTCAGCACTGTTAGCGGTACGCAGGAAACTAGCACCTACCTTAAGCTAGCGTACTTTAAACTAGCTAGATGCGCCGAAGCTATACTAGATATAGGTTCCCTTATATCTATAGTGTTAAAAGAGATCTTGCTATTACACTTTCTAGACACTACAGAGACCCCGCTAGACAAGGAAATTAGGATTTCTAGCATAGGCGGCAGCGGGCTAGTAGCGAAGTTTATAGTTTAAATTTCTCTTAGGACGCGAACTAAGAGGGGCGACGGGATAGCGTTTCTTGTTACTTGTTACGTTGTTAACACCTTGAGTTGCAGGTTGCTGCTTAGTCTGCCGTTCCTACGACAACATCGGCTACACATTGTGTAGGGAAACCGACGCCTAGACGGTAGCTAGACGAACGATCAGCTAGACGTAGGCAATAGACAGCGTATCTGAATATCTGCCTAAGGATTAAGGAAACAACTACAAGACGAACGACGAACCTTTGCTGTGCGATTAGCACAAGCTGTTACTATACCCCTTAGACACTAGATATCCGTTGCAGTACAACATAAGCTAACCCTAGTGTACGTAGACGGGTACGTAGTAGAATCCCGCGTACTATCGGAGCCATCGGGGTACAGTTTCGTTACCTTTATAAGCGCCCTGACTACTAGACAGGAAACTACCTAGCATGCGGCGAATCTAGGCTCGGCCCTGGTAAGAGTGGCTAGAGGAGCCGTAGTAGGAGTTATCTAGAAAGCTGTAGTAACAAAAGACGCCGCTGTATTTAGCGTAACTACTAACGCCGCTATACCCCTAAGGGATCTACTAAGGTCCGCAGAAAATCTTCTTGTTAACGAAGAACACTTAAAGTACCTAGACGGTTATCCCTTCTACTTAGAGAGCGTTAATCGGGGTAAAAACTCCGACGTAAGGGAAGATAGGAAACTCGATTTAGCCTTAGTTAACGTAGGAAAAACCTAGGGTCCTAAGTACTAGGAGAAGGTACAACAGATAGTTAACAAACATCGTCGGCTTTTCTGCCTAGATATCAGAAAATTTATAGACAGAGTATAGATGCTAATTCTGTATAAGCTAAACGCAGATCTTATAGACCTAAGACAACGACTATATTAATTGTTAATGCAGGATCGAGCAGCTATTAACTCTATCGTAGATCCTTTGCGGGAATTAGGAGTAGTTAAACCGGTTCTAAGTAGCGAAATCTGTCTAATAGCTGCCTTAGCGTTTGTTGTATAGCGAGGCAACAAGCCTTGTATAGTCGTCGATCTGCGTCGCTTTAACGCTAAAATTATCCTTTACGTATACCTACTACCCTGCTAGGAAGACGTTCTCTAGAGCCTTTAAGGATGTTTAGTGTTCTTTATACTTAATCTTCTTAAGGGCTTCTACTACTAGGAGATTAAGCCTAAAGACCGGTAAAAACAGACGTTTGTTACCTAACACTAAGGGTTAGAACGTCTTACTTAGTGCTCTATAGGCATAATTAATAGCCTAGCCTTTTTCTAATAGAGAATAGAAACTATTCTACGGAAGTACCTATAGCAATTCGTAGTAGTGTACATAGACAATATTATTGTGTACTCCTGCACAATAGAAGAACACCTCCTCTACTTAGACATTATCCTAGAGGTACTTAAGAAGACAGGCTGTACCTTATCCCTTAAGAAGTACTATTTCGCCTAAGAGGGACTTTACGCGTTAGGGCACTACGTGTCTAGACTTAGTCTAAGCACTATGGAAGAGAAGATAGCTGCTATCGATAGGTTAGAGATGCTAGCTACCTTAAAGTTTCTTAAACAAGGATTAGGCCTTATAGGT
Source organism: Escovopsis sp. TC (assembly GCA_003055185.1). NCBI lineage: Eukaryota > Fungi > Ascomycota > Sordariomycetes > Hypocreales > Hypocreaceae > Escovopsis > Escovopsis sp. TC. The sequence goes on along the minus strand of NIGD01000005.1, from coordinate 2,701,192 downwards.
TACTATTAAAACTTTGTAGAAGGGTTCGCTGCGATCGCTAAACCTCTAAACCGATTAAAAACTTTAGGGCTACGAAAGGTACCGGCAAAAAACTCCGCAAGAGACGCCTACATCTCAAAGGTTAGCCTACCTCCCCTAGAAATCCTTACTCTAAAGGAGAACCCAGCAGCTGTAGACCTTAAGAGACGGCGGGTAGACGAGGAAAACACCTACTGTAGACAGCTGTAGGAGGACGCTAGATTAGCGTAGGACACTCTAAAGGGAAAATTGTATAACGCTGTAAAGCTAGCTTTTCTAGATCTGTCCTGCCCTTTCGAACTATACGTAGACAGGAGCAAGGAAAGAGGATACGGAGCGGCTCTGCATTAGAAACAGGTAGACAGCACGATACGTCCTATACTCTTCCTATTAAAAACCCTAAGCTTAGCAGAGCGAAACTACTAGGCTACTGAACTTAAATTAGGGGCTTTTGTATAGGCGTTGCAGAAATTAACCTACTACCTCGACTACGCTAAAATAGAGGTAGTTATAGACTATTCTGCGATTTAAGATCTGTTTAAGAACAAGTCTACGCTACGCAGCAACCGATTAACGAACTAGCGTATATATCTAGAGAAGTAGAAGGAACAGATTAACGTTAAATACAGGAAAGGTAAAGTACATATAAACGCTAACGCCCTATCCCGTATAAAGACAAGGGAAGATGCGACGATAACCTTCCTAGTAAAGAGAGAGGTAGAAAACGTCTTCCTAGTAACAACAAGAGCTTAAGCGAGAAGGGAAGCTAGAGGAACTAACTCTACAAGATCTGTTAATCCTAAAGGCAATAATGCTACTGCTAATCCTGCTTCGACGCCTGCTCCTGCTATAACAACTAGTAACGCCGACGTTAACCCTGTCCCGCCGCCTACTCTTACTATGTTAAGTTAAAACCCTCTTAGAAGTACTACGGACAGTCCCGTCCCTGCGGTTGTTCTACCCGTGCTAACCTAACTACCCTAAGCCGAAGCCGACAACCTAACGCCCGCAGGAGAGATGCCTATTACTAAAACGCTGTTAAACGATGATTTTAAACGAACCTTACGGGAGGGAAACCCCTGCGACGAAATCCTATAAACCCTATACTTGTCTAAGGCGTTTTAGCGAAGGCTGGTAAAGGAATTAGAGACGGATCCTACCTTCGGCTCTATGTACCGCGATCTTCTCGCAAAACACCCTCTTAGAGCCAAAGAAAGGCATTGCTAATTTATGTTAGAAGGGAACACTAACCTCCTCTTCTATAGCCCCCTAGGTTAGCACTAACTGTGCGTACCTACGTCGGTGATCCTAGACGTCTGTTAACTCCTTTACGACGAAAGGGCCTACATAGGAGCCCTGCGTTCTTACCGTATTACATAACAATTTGTCTTCTTCTACAACATAAGACATGCTTTCGGCTAGTACGTCTAGCAATGCCCTAAATGCTAAAAGGCTAAGCTACAGAGGGGTCTACTATACAGGGACATAATGCCCCTGCCTATGCCTAAGGAACCCTTGTATACGCTCTGCATAGACTTCCTGTTAAGCATCCTAGTTACTCTAGATAGCACGGACTGCCTCCTTCTTATTACTGACTAGTTTTCTAAGTTTGTATAAGCAATTGTAGGTTGTACTACTTAGAGCTTATTAGATTAGGCTGTAAGATACGTAGCGGAGATTTACCTAACTTAGGGAATGCCCTCTGTGTTCGTTTACGACTAGGATCCTTGTCTAATCGCTAAGGTGTAGCGAAGCCTCTGCGAAGCAGCTAGCACGAGATGTTACACGAGTGCTGCTTACTACTAACAAGCTAATAGACAGGCAGAACGAACTATTTAGACTACCGTCTACGCTCTCTAGACCTTAATTAGCGCTAAATATAATTAGAGAAACTAGCTAGATATCCTCCTATACGTGCTGTTTTGCATTAACACTACCCTGCACAACACTACTACCTACTCCCCGTATGAACTTCTCTATAGTACCTAACTACGGCACTTTATGGACACTACTAAGAACATTACCGCGAGCGTTAATAGCAATACTCTTAAGCTAGTTACTAAACTGTCCGCTAACACTATGTCTATGCGAATAGACGCATAGGACGCCTCCTAATTAGCAATAGCTTAGATAAAAGCTAATTATAACCGTAAACGCTTAGGACTGCTTCCCTTAGAAGCTAAGGACCTTATGTACGTAAAACTCGCTAAGTCTAGACAAAAGGGTTACTGCATTAGGGATCTATCTAAGCTTGCCTATTAGAGGGCAGGACCCTTCTGCGTTCTTAACAAGATCGATAACCTTACGTTTAGACTAGATATACTAGAATACCTTAAGTAGAACCTAAACATTAACATCGAGTTCCTAGAGCTTGTTCTAAGGGGAACACAGGAACCTAAGAACCCGGGACCGGTGCGCAGGGAAGAGGATCTTTATTAGGCTCTGTAGAGAATCCTAAACAAGCGAAGACACAACGGACGAATCGAGTACGAGGTAGAGTAGATAGGATTTCGAGACACTACGTAGGAACCTAAGGATCTCTTGCAGATTAACGTGCTGCGATTGCTAGCTAGGTTTAATGTAAAATTAAGACGCGAGGAACAGGAGAGAATAACTGCGACAGAAACTGCGATTACGGACCCTAGTACTAGACAAAACTAAGGGAAGGCGCGGGTATAGCTCCTTCCTGCGCGCTAGAAGCGCGCTAATTAATAGCCCTTATCGCACCTCGCTTCCTCTACCTAACACCTACAATTAACACAGCTAATTCGTGCCTTTCTCCTCCTTAATATTTCCTGCCCTCCTCCTCCTTTAATCCCCCTGCTAGCTTAATTAACCTCTACCTTATTTCCTTCGCCTCTATCTATCCCTATTCCTTCCTAGCCCTACTTCCTTAAGCCCTGTACCTAGCTTATGCTTCGATCGTTCCCCTTTCTCGTTTAATCTCCTTCCTTAACAGCAGTTCCTTGCACACCTTGTCCTTTACCCTTAACGCGTTCTTATTCTACTGTACCCGTATCCTTTCGCTACCTCCTACAAGCTAGTTACTTACGTCAAAGCATAAGCTTCGACCCTTGAACCGTAAACGCCGTACCCTTGTATTAGACGAAATGCAGGACGCTTTCTTTAACGAGCACGGTCGCTCCTTGCTAGACAATTAGGGTTAGAACCCCTTCCCGCTTACTAGGGCGGATTTAGGAGAGGAACTAGGCAAATGGCTTAACGAAGCGACCGCTGTGTTAAAGGCATACTAATGCAACGCTATTTAGATGTCTCGGGAAGAGCAGGAAGAATACATATATCTTGCCCGTTAAGAGTACTACGAAAAACCTAACCTAGGCATTCTAGATAACAAATCTCCCTAAGGACATAATCTTTTTAAGAACATCCGACTAAACCTTAGCAAACTTACGTTCGCTAACTAGACCTTCCTGTCTGCCCTATATAAGCCGTACCGCATAGCAAGCCTGGCGGTTATAGCGGAGGTTAAGTTTAAACATTGCGTAGGATTCGTTATTAACACTAATCTACGTTCCCCCTTAGGAGCTATAAGACTTTGTAAGGGCCCGTTTATTCTAAACAACCTACCCTATAGACTGCATTTCTAAAGGGAGCTAGCTTACGCTCAGCGAGACATTATAGCCTACCTCCGCGATATTGCGTCCTAGATCGGTCGTTTAACCGAAAACATCGTAGACGTGTCCTTCGTAGACCGAGACCTCGATAATCGATAAGACGAGCTAGCGCATTATAACAAGATGATTAAGGTGCAATATTATCTACAGAGAGCCCTGTCTTAACTCCCGTCCTACGTTGTAGTGCAGGGATACATTGTTAAGTATATCTAATAGGACAAAGCAGACGCAATACTTCTTAATTACAACCCTTTTCTTTGTGTACTCCCTTGCTCCTCCCTTCTATACCCTCCTTATTTCTTTTTTTCCTTTACTTTATAGGACTATTTCTAATTACCCCTTTAATCCTAACCCTTTTCCCCTACGCCTTATTTCCTAGCGCCTTACTCCTATACCCCTCTTCTCTTTTACCTTTACTTTATAAGACTATTTCTAATTACCTCTTTAATTACAACCCTCCCCTTAGGCACTTTAAGTATTATACTTCCTTCTTATTTCCTTCTAGCCTTGCTTTTATTTCTTCTTCGTCTTGTACCTTAACACAGGACCTAGTCTGTTAGGATGTTCGTCCGATGAGGACATCAGGTTTTTTCTAAGAAGGGGTTGTTAAGGACCTTACACCCTAGGAGGTACGTATACTCCTACGTAACAAGACACGTAATAACGCGACCGCGCTATATGCACAACACTAAATTCGCATATTACGAAGGTTATAGATAGCTTCTTTTCTTTTTCTTTACGCTAAATACACTAGACTACGATTATAAGCTAGCTTCTGTCTTGTACGTAACTAATTGGCCCTGTGACCTGTCTCGTAGGCGTGCCTTACGTTATACTCCCCTAGTTTCCGACCTTCCCGACCGACCCACGTTGGTTATACTAAGCCTAGATTACGTGCCCCCTTAAGAGGCTACTGTAAGTTACAGCGAGGCTGCTATAGAAGCTTCTAAAGCCCCTATAGGTATAACTTATAAAGCTATCTTAAAGGGAAGGTCCCTATTAGATTTCTCTTACACTTAAAGCGATCTTAAGAACCTAGCTTTTTTATTATTAGAAGCTTTAACGCTAAAGGACTAATTCAGGGGCTCCTTAACGCTTAGAGGCCCCTTAGGGCATTAAGCAACGCTAAAAGAAGCTCTAGGGCTAAGAGAAGCTAAAGAAGACGATATATAGGGCCCTAGATCGATCACTCCGCTGCCCCTAAGGCTATAAGCACTGCTATTCGAATTAGCTAAGATAATTAATCTTAAGCCTTATTAGCTTAATCGAATTAAAAGGTACAATTAAATTAAATAACCTAAAGAATAAGAAAATAACTAAGGCTAAGTTCCTTTTTTCTATTATAAGGAAGGGGATTACAGCCTATTAAGCAAGGTAGAAAGCAGCACTCCTGCTAGCCTAGTGTATAGCCCTATTAACTTTAGCTTTTAACTATAAAGTCCTTGTCTTTATAGGGCTCGTAGAGGTAGAGGCAGAAGAAGATAGAAAGCTACACGAGACTAGTACCTCGTCGACGTTAAGGAGCCCCTTAATCTAACAGAAATCCCTAATCTAATAAAATACCTTAAAGAGCACTTACTTAGAAAGAGAAAGAGTAAAGATCTAGCTAGTAAAATTAGCAAAGCTAAGCGTTTTTAAGCTTTCTTAATAGCTTTTACAATAGCCCTAAGCTACAGGCTTTACATTAACAGTCTCTTAAGCCCCCTAAAGCATTTCGTTAAGGCACGTTAAAGCTAATTTGCCTTTAAGTAGCTTAAAGCAATAAAAATTAAGATTAATAGGTAGACAGCTATAAGAACCTTTACTAAGAAGCTAATCTAAGAAATCTTAATTACTAAACAATTAATTCCCCTTAAATAAGTATATACTTATAAGCTTAACGAAAAAGGCTTTATCTTTTAATTTAAAGCGTAGCTTATAGCAAGAGGAGACTTCTAAGAGAAAGGTCTTTAAGAGATATACGCAGCAACTCTTGCTGTAAGCTCTTTTTAACTTCTTTGCGCCCTTTGCTATAAGATAGACTAAGAGACACACTAGTATAACGTCGTTAACGCATTCTTAAATGTAGACCTTAACCTAGATAAGGAGGTATACTGTAACGTATCCGTCACGAGACGTACACCTGCACGTTCCTCTACAGAGGATTAAGCTCTAGGTAGGGGTGTGTATGCGTTTGTGTAATTGTCTAAGGAGCAAGCTAAGCTGTAGCTATCGCGAGTCTTAAGGTTTCGCGATAGCTCTAAGGTGTGTAACGTAAGCATAGCGTAGGGGTATCGATATGTTATCCCTTTCCCTGTAGGCTGTTATAACCTTATTTCGCAAAAAACTAGGCGTCTTCGTCTAGGCCTCTTCCTAGCTTTCCTTGTTCGCTCTCTTGCTCCTAGCCTCCTTCCTCTCTAGTCCTAGGTTACTTCCTACTGCCTTTTAGTTTCTCTACTAGCCCGTCCATCGCTGCGTTCATTCGCTTTAGCGCGTCGTATACCTTCTTTATTTCGTTTTGCTAGTAGCTCTAGCTGCCTCTTATCTCTGCCTATATCTCGATTACAGCTTGCCTAGTTAGGTTGGTCTAGTGCTCGATTTCTTTTACCCTTAACTTAAGTATCGTTGTCTCTTGCTCTTTGTTTAATCTCGTCTTAACTTTAATAGCTGCAATGTATGCAGCTATGCTCTTAAGCTTCTCTATAACGCAGTTGCTTTGCTTCTATTCCTTATCCTCTTATACCTATTTAAATCGCACTTCTGTGTCCCTAGTCCGGCTGCTTTCCCTGCTTTTCTTTGTAGGAGTGTCTTTAGTCCCTAGGTTCCCTGCCTTACGTTTTTGTCCTAATGTTAAGGCTTCTGCTAGGCTTGTCTTAGGGGCTGGCTTTGCGGGCGTAGAGGACGTAGGGATTACTACGGTGTAGTCGTTAGGTAGGCGGGGGGCTTCTGCTGTGTTGGGGGCTGGGTGTTGGCGCCTGTAGTAGGCGTGGCCTTTAGTTAGCAAGGTAGACGATCCCTACTGCTAGGTAGCTGTGATTGCAAGTTGGTGTAACTGGTCGGCGCGGTATAGGGCGCGCAGTGCTATCTAATCTAGCTTCGTTATAGCTCTATCGCGGTTATACTTCTAGCCTTAGGTCGATGTTGCTACGCTCTTTTTAGCTTAGGCGTTAAGGATGAAGCTTTGTTTGGTGATGTACTGTAGAAATTCCTCTTGTTCTTTAGTTAACAGGAAGTAGGCTTGTTCTTAGTACATTCTTACTATATAGGCGCCTGCGTTCTAGTGTAGGTTAGAGGTCGATATCTTTAGGTTTAACGTTTCGCAGCGAATTATCTCTCTGGCTGTTGTGGTCGTTATGGTTCGATGGGGGGTTTAGATTAAGGTGGCGGTTTAGGGGCGGTTTGTTAGGAGCGGTCTGTGTGATATGTTGCTTGGCGTGGAAGTGTGAGTAGGGCGCGGCGAGGTGAGGGTCCTCTGAAGTGTGAGTAGGGTGCGGTAAGTTGCGGGTGTTCTGTTTAGTCGAAGTGTAAGGGGTGAGCAGAAATAGGATAGTATGATGACTTAGGTTGGTGATGGTGGGCAACTAGCAAGGATGGTAGGGGTAAGGAAAGGAAGGGAAGAATAATAAGAGAAGGAAAAATAAAGAGGTAACTATTAGCGGAGGCGCGCTCCCCTATCCTTATCTTCCGTTGCCTAGGTGCTGTCCCTTCTATTCGTCTCGTTGCTCTAGTGATGTATGTTGTTTGTTTTTTTTTTTTTTTTTTTTTTTTTTTTTTTTTTTTTTTTTTTTTTTTTTTTTTTTTTTTTTTTTTTTTTTTTTTTTTTTTATTATTATTCTACTGCTCGTTGTTCCTCTGTTGTTCGTTCTACGCGATGCCTTTCTTTGTTGAATGCTTACAGCAGATTAGGGATGTTGTCCTGCAGCATTGCCTCCGGCTCTTATGTAGGATTATTATAGCCTTGCTATTAGATCTTGTATTCCTATTAGCCGTTCTTCCTCCTCTTGTCTTTTACCGATTCTACTACCTACTCTAGGGAATCCTACAGTGTTACCGGTCTAGGGGGCTCCGCTGGGCGCGTGTCTGGGCACGCTGGCTCTAGATGTTTAATGCTAACCTCCTTGTTCTATTTGATTCGTTTAGGAAGGTCGAGTTTGTATCGCAGGGGGCTGATTTTCCTAGCTACGCGGAAGGGGCCTGCTTATCGGTAGGATAGTTTTGAATGTTAACTAAGGGTAAAGCCGCCTTGTACGCCTAGCTTCGCTAGCTTTACGTAGATAAGATCGTTCTCCTTTATTAATAGGGGGGCGTTGTGTCGTTTATTGTAGTAGGCCTTTATCTTAGCGTTAGCGAGAGCGATTATGTCCTAGGCATCTTGTTGTGTTGCGCGTATTGTCGTCGAGAAATCGTTGCTTAGGGGGTCCGGTCTAGGGGCGAGGAAGGATCTTAGCGGGCAACTGTATATTAGTTCGAAGGGTAAGTAGTTCGTTAACGATTGTACCGTAGAGTTAAGGCAGTAGACGAGGTGCGGCAGTAGACTTGTCTATGCTAACTAGTTGTGCTTAGCTCTTAGCTGGGAGCGGAGGCTAAACAGTAGGATTTGTATAGATTGTTTAGCTTGTCTGTTTACCTGCTAGTAATAGGCTGCACTTATGTAGCATCTTACCTTAGCTGCTGTACACATGGCTGCCTATACCGAGAACACTAACTTAGGGTCTACGTTGTGTACGAAAATCGCTAGCATTCCCTATAAAGGGTATATCTTGTGTACGTACCGAAGGGCCTACGTGTAGGAGTCCTACGTTGTTTTGCTGACAATGTATCGAATAAATTTCGTGAACTTGTCCGTTACTACTAGAATAGCGTTAAACTTGCTGTTGTGGCTAGGGGGAAGGCCGGTTACGAAGTCTAGGCATAGGGTAGTAAGGGGCTCCTTAGGTATAGGGACTGACTGCATATCCCTATAGGGAAGATAGCGACGTGGTTTCGACTTCTAGCATTCTAGGCATCGGTTAACGTAAGAAGCGATTTGCTTCTTTATATTATAGAAGAAGATAGTGTTTTTAATAGACTAGTATAACTAGAGCCCGCCTAAGTGCGTGCCTTTGTCGTAAATAAGCTAGCAGACTTCGTCTACTATCGATGCAGAGATGCATAACTGTGTCTTGTTGTTAGCTTTATAGTAAACTAGCTCCGTAGGGACGTTAAGGCGAAATTCGTTAATGGTTAGGGGCTTGTGATTATAGTGTTTGTTTGCTATGCGCCGATAGATCTTCCTAAAGGTTAGGTTAGTAGGTATAGCGGCGGCGATGCAGGCAGCGAAACGTTCTAACAGCATTAACCTCCCGCTAACTCCTTTGTTTGCTTACAGCACTACCTCTATAGTTACTAGGTATAAGGGGATTTCCGGTAAGGGTTCCTCCTCTTCGCTTAGGTCTTCGTCGTTATCTTCCTTAATCGGTTTGTCTATCTTAGGGCTTAATTCTGCCTTGCTTCCCTCGTTAACTTAGATTAGGGGCAGGACGTCTTCTAAAGGGCTGCTAGGGGTAGTGGTAGTTAGTGGAGTCGGAGGGGGTAAGGGGGCACTAGGGGTGTTAGTTAGCGGGGGCGTCTTAGTCTCCGTTCTTGCGCTTAGCTTTAACGGTCCGGCGGGGTCTAGGGTTTTTATTTGTAATAGCGCGTTAGCGTTTAGATGCTTCCTGCCCTGCCTGTATTTAATAGTGATCTGTGACTTCTACTTCTCTAGGTATAGTCTCTAGTTAGTAAGGCGATATTTACATTTCGGCTTTTAGGGCCCTAAGCTTATGAAGGTATCTTATATAGCGGTGTAGTTAGTGACAACGTTGATCTTTAAATAGTCGAGGTAATGCTCTAGCTTCTGAAGTGCTTAGACTAAGGCTCCTGTCTTGAGCTCTGTGGCCTAGTAGTTGCGTTCGGCTAGGTTTAATATTTTTAAGATAAAAAGGATCGGTTGTATAATTTTATCGTCTTGTCGTTAGTAGAGGGCTGCTCTATACCTTCGTTCCTTGCTTCTGTCGACGTAGAGTTCGAATGGTTTTGAGGCGTCGGGGAAGGCTAACTCTACGGTGTCGTAGAGTAGCCGTTTAAGTGTTTCTTAGGCAACCTTCGCTTTTTCCTAGAGTATTTTACGGGCTTCGTTAATCCTTTAGATCCTTGCTCTCTCTAAATCTCTTTTAGCGGGGGTGTTTTAGTTGCTTAGGGCTTTAAGTATCGGTAGTTTGACCTTGCTGGTGTACGCTTCGCGGGCCTGACCTCTCCTTAGGGCTTGTTTAAGGCCTAGTGTTTTAAGTTAGACTAAAGGGTTAGTAATTGCTGCGAACCCTAGGACGAAATTTCTATAGTAACCTATTAATCCTAGGCCCTGTTTAAGGGATCTTAAGGTCTCTAGCATAGCTAGGTTAGCGATCGCCTCTGTCTTCTCTGCTACTATACTTAATCCTAGACGAGAGACGTAGTGTCCTAAGGCCTAGAGACCCTGCTAAGCGAATCGGTACTTGCTGAGAAACAGCGTGCATCTAGCTGCCTTTAGTACCGCAAGGACTAGGTTAAGGTAGCGCTTGTGGTCCTTAATGTAGCGAGAATAAACGATAATGTTATTAACGTAAACAAGCACGAATTGCTATAGGTACTTCCGGAGGATTGTTTTTATACAATGCTAGAAGTAGGGAGGGCTGTTTTATATGCTTATTAAGCAGACGGTAAGCTGCTTAAGTCCTTAATGCGGAGTAACGAAGGTTTGCTTGTGTTAGTCTTTAGGGGCGATTTCTTAGTAGTAAAATCCCTGTCTTAGGTTAAGGATAGAAAAGACATTACTGCTGTAGAGGGAGGTAAGGATATCTTTTTGTTTTAGCAACGGCTAGGCGTAGGATAGCATTTTCGAGTTTACCTGGCGCATGTCGATTACTATGCGGGGTTTATTGCCTTGCTATACGTAGAAGGCTAGGGCTAAGATTAGGCAGTTCTTGCCTAGAGGTACGTCTTCGATGATGTTAACTCTTTTTAGGGGCTCGATGATGTTATCGATAGCTGCTTAATCCTTAGCTAATATGTTGTAAGGGGCCTGTCGTAGGTCCGATAGGTTAGCGCCCTTAACGAAGGGAATAGGCATCTGTATCCTATCCGCGAAGCAGGTAATCTTTAACTGAAATAGCGCTCTATGTTAGTAGATAATGTCTTATATGTCTTTGCGGTGTTGCTCTCCTTAGTTGTCGTAAATGTCTACGCTGCTAAGGTCTAACTCCTTACTATTAAGTTCCGTTAAGGTTTATACGTAGAAGGGGTAGCTATCGGGACGTTAAAGGTCTTCCTTCTCTTTTAGCAAGTTAGCAGAATCTCTTAGCAATTCTGTTAGCGGAATAGCCGCGTCGGCCTCCACGCGAAAGCAGGAGGCTTAGTAAACGATGTTAGCTTTCCGGAGAGAACCTAACACTTAGCCCCTTACGATTTGCACAGGGGCTTTGCTAAAATTAGCTATTACTAAATGCTTCTTATTACTGGTAACGATAACGTTTAGCAGTAATGTATAACTAGAGTTAGTGTAATTAGTTAAACGGTAAGGAGATAGCACGTATTCCCCCGCGTACACTGGCAATGGTTTCGTCCTAACTATTATAGACAAACCTTTCCTTAGCCTAATTACGGCGTCCTTAGTTGCTTATAACAAGAAGGTATTAGTTAAGGGTTGCTTATCTTGTAGGTTTATTGTCGATGAGGCGCGAATAAAACGGCTGCTGCTAGCGTTAAGGCGATCGCTTACGTTTTTCTGGCCCTAGAGGATGTTTAAACAGTTATCTTTAAGGAAGGGTATCCCTAGAAGTAGTCCGTAGGTTAACTTGTTAACGACAAGACAGCGTACCGTTAGACTTATTAACTTGCTGTCTATAGTTCGCAGTACTAGGGGTACTCAGGCTACGGTCTAAGCGACCAGGCCGCCCTCGCCGATGCCGCCTAGGCGAATTGTAGTCTCGATCTTTTCTTTAGGCACCTCTAGGAAGTTTGCTGTTAGAACGGTGCGGTCGATGAGCGTAACTAAGGAACCTGTGTTAACGAAGGCTTCGCTGTATAATAACTTATAGAAATAAGAAATCTTTAGGTAGGTATATATGTTTAGCTCGTGCTTGACGCTATCGATTACGTAAACGATCTTCTCCTAGGACTAGGCCCGTTTTAGGGCGGTTAATAGTTTAGCGAATAAGGGCTTTAAGGGTAAGGTTTTAGCGGGGCAGAGCTCTTCTAGGTCGATTAAGGATTAACCTGCGTTTAGGGTAGGACTGTTCGTTGCGTGTTCGTTCTGTGTGTTATTAAGGGATACTGCGGCGGTTTCTTTAGTAAGGGATATAGATAGTGAGTTAATAAGGGTAGATGGTTTAGCGTTTAGTGTAGGACTTGAGAGTAGGACTAAGGATATAGGTAGCGATGAAGACTGTTTTAAGGGAGACAGTAATAATGTAGTTAGTTTCCTAGGTTCTTCCTGTCCTGACGAGCTTCCCCTAGGCAGCGCTCGCTGCGTTAGTTTAACGAGCCCGATAACTTAACGTTGATTAGTTCTTTTTCCTCTCTTGCTGATAATCTAGAGTCCCTGTCTTGTTTATCGTTGTCCTTAGTAACGAAGAATGCTTTAACGAGTCTTTAGTTGTTTAGCAGTTTTAGCGTGCAGCGCAAATCCTTGTTGTCCTAGTTGCGTTTTCTGTAGGGAGATTAGCGTCGGTTGTCCCCCCTAGAACGATTATCCCGGCGGTTGTTGTCCCTACGGAAGTCTCCGGAGTCCTTTAATCGATTATCGCCCTAGTCGCGGTCTTGGTCGCGTCTATCGCCTAAGTTGTAGCAGTTATAGGAGTCGCGGTTATAGGAGTCGCGATCCCGTTGACCAAAGGAGTCGCGGTCGCGGGGGTAGGCGTTACGTTCTTAAGACCGATCGCGTCTATCCCTAGACTAGTACCGGTTATTGTCTGCGAATTAGACACTGTTGCTGTTGTAGTAAGGCTTTAGGCTTCCCCGATTAATAAAGGTTTTAAAAACTTAGGATATCTAATTAACCTTCTTAGCAAGAGCTTTGTTCTTGTTTGCGTAAGCGTCCCGCTCTGCTTTAACGGTTTCTTAGAAAGACTCCTATTCCCGTCGAGCCCTCTAAGAGCACGAGACAAGTGCTCTCTTAGCCTAATTAAGAGTAATGCGGTCCTGTTCTATGTTAACTATCTTCGAGAGGCTTACGTCTACGTTGAAAATAAGGCAGCGAGCAGTTGCGTCCTCGTTAAGATCGCCTACCTTAATGTATAGCGCGATTTTACGGTTAATATAGGTTTAGAGGGGAAGGGTGTCTTTAGTAGCGAAGGAATGCTTAAGGCTGTCTACTTGCTGTAGTATTACGCCTTAATCCTAACGGAATCGTAGGAGGAGTAACCTCTTTTATATCTTAAAATCCGTAGTTAGCTGTATTTTAGTATTTCTGTCTAAAGACTAGTACTATGCGAACCTGTCTAAGCTGGGAGCTAACATGATGCCTGCTACTAGGTAGGCGAGGATCGTGTCTATTCTGTACAAGGTAGCGAGGGTGTTAAGTGTGTTAACGTATACGGAGATGTTAACTTTCTTAGTATCGAGGGCTAGCATCTTTACGTTAAATCCTTGTTGTAGGCAGTATAGGCCTTTGTGTTTATTGCTGGCGGGTTAACGGTTGTCGGTAGTCTGGCCTAAGGGTTGGCTCGCGGTGCGGTAGAAGTCTGTTTTGAAACGGTTGCAGCGTTCTAGCCGACGGTAGCCGCCGTACCTGGAGTTCTGCGGTAGCTAGTTATAGACGTCGTCGCTTACTTACCTTTCCTGTTAAGGTTAGGGCTAGGTTCGCTAACCGGTCTTAGTAGATGTTTCCTCGGTAGCTAAATCGTTTACTATATAAAATTAGAAACAATCGATAGCAGCTGTAATGTAGACGTAGTCGGAACCTCCTTCGGTTATTGTCCGCTAGACCTTCGTTCTAGTAGCACTAAACTCTTCCTAGGAGAGGGCGTTTAAGAAGGTAATGGCCTTCTTAATTACCTCTTAATTGTATAGGTCGCTAAAGAATTCTGCGGCGTTAGCGCGCTCCTTAACTATGTAGTCGACCTCGCCGGCGAGTATACAGATGCTTATAGCGTCGAAAAAAACTTCGTCTTCGGTATATTTAGGTAGTCCTGCTAGTTAGTCTTAAGCAGAATTGGTACCCCCTAAGGAGTCCGGCATATCGGTAGCTTAGGCAGACATAGTATCCGTATTCGATAGAGCCTTAGTCTAAGATTCTGCTGCCGTCGATCGTAAGAGATCTGTATTCGATAGAGCCTTAGTCTGAGATTCTGCTGCCGTTAATCGTAGGAAGGGGGATAAGGGTACGCTAAGGAGTGAGTCTGTCTACTAAAGTGGGGATCTTAAGAGTGGGGATCTTAAAGTTGCGTCGATAGGTTTTGGGGATTGCGGACGTGGGGCTTGCGGGCTTAGGGTGTTCTTGTGCGTAAGGGCGGGAAGAGAGAGAGAGTGTGTGTAAGAGAGTGTGTGAGAGAGAGTGTTAGTATGCGTGAGGGAGAGGACGGTGGAGGTAGGAGTTAGTAGTCTTTTGGGTTAGGAGATAGGGGCGTTAGGTTTTCCTGAACTCTGAGCGATTTCTTGAGTGTTTCCGCTAGGCAGGAGCGATCGCTAGGTCGAAGCTAATCCTGCACAAGCCTTCGACTAGGAGTTCCTATACTCTAAGGTTAGGCTTGTTGTAGTAGGGAAGGCTCCTGGCACTTCTCTTAACACGGTCTGCAGTACCCTTTGCGGTTGTTAGTCCTCCTCTAGCTCTCCTTCTACGTTGCCTATAGAGACCTCGGAGGACGTAACGCTTAATCGTTTAGCGTCCTAATTAGGGGGGTAAGAGCCTCTTCTACGAGTGTACTTACCTAATAGATCTTAAGTAGTAGGTGACTGATGTTCCGATTAAGGCCTTGATGCTAGGCTTAGCGATTCCCGTCTCGTCGCGGAATCGCTAGACGCTAAGTTCCTGTTTGTAGTCTTAAAGGTTTTTAACGCGCTGTTGTGCAACGTTGTCTTTCTTGCCTTATTCGTAAGTTCCTGTTTAACTAATGTTGTCTTTCTAGCCTTAAGGGGCTCGCCTACGAAGGGGTCTTTTCTTAGCAATTCGTAGGCAACGTTTTCGATAGTTCCCTCGCTAGTGTCCCTAATACTAGAGGTGTTGTCCTTATCGCTAGCTTTTTTAAGGGACTCTTGTCTATTCTAGGTTCTTCTACTTTAGAGGCCTAGGGCAGCTAGCGGGTTATAAGAGCTATAGGCTAAGGCAGCTAGCTCTCTGCTTATTAGCGCGACCCTCTGTAGCTTTAGAGTGCCTTAGGAGGGTAGTCCGTCTTGTACGTTAGCGGCGGCGTCCTCTAGAGTACTCCTCGACTTAACCTTTTTCTTTAGCATTCTGTAATTGACGTTAGTTATGCGTTGTAGTGTTAGTAGTGTCTATTGGTTCTGTAACGGTAGTAATTAGGGTAACGTCTGATTATAGGGTCGCTAGCTAACCTAGGGGTTAGCTCCGGCGATGCCGTTAAGCTTGCTAGCTAACTTATTGTTAGCTCTAGCAAGAAGGTAAGATGTTAATGCGCTAGCTAGCTCGAGGTTAGCTCTGGCGTATCGTAAGGGTCTGCTGCTAGTTCGCGACTCTGCTTCTCGGCGGCCTCGGCTTAAACTAAAGTTAAACTTAGTCTGCGAAAAAGAGTGTTGCTACTATGTAACGTATCTGTTACGAGACGTATACCTGTACGTTCTTTTACAAAGGATTAAGCTTTAGGTAAGGGTGTGTATACGTTTGTGTAATTGTCTAAGGAGCAAGCTAAGCTGTAGCTATTGCGAGTCTTAAGGTCTTGCGATAGCTCTAAGGTGTGTGACGTAAGCATAGCGTAGGGGTATCGATATGTTATCCCTTTCCCTGTGGGCCGTTACATATACTATACAATGCCTTTAGGATTCCTTAAGCTTAGTACCTACCTTAAGGTCTTTAAGGCTCTATATAGTCTCTGCTAAGCCTTAAAGCTCTAGTTTAAGACTATCTTAACCTTCTTTTAATCTTAGGGCTATAACTAATGCTAAAAGGATAGTTGTGTCTTTTAGAAGAAAAGAATTCTAATCTTTTTCTTTGTTAATAATATCGTTATAATATACAACAAGAAGGACTAGTACGCCTTTAAGAGGCTAGACTAGACGCTTAAGGCTAGCTTTAAGGTAAAGGATCTAGGTAAGTTAAAGTAGTTCTTTAGTCTTAAAATTATTAGAAATAGAAAGACAAAGGAAATATAGCTTTCGTAGAAGTTATATATCTTTATAGCAGCCTAGAAATTTATTCTAGGCTGCTTAGAGAAAAGACAATCGCTAAAGGCACTGCTACTAAAGAAAGCCCTCTACCTATATAAAAAGAAAGCAATAGAGGCTAAGATATACTACTACGCGTTACTCGTTAGCACTATCCTTTACCTATTATACCTTATAAGAATTAATATTACGTTTATAGCAGCTAAATTAGCTTAATTTATAAAGAATCCGTTAAGATACTATACGTACTTAGCTAAAGGGGTGCTAAAGTATATATACTATACCTAAGCTTAATTAATCTACTATATAGCAGAGGAGAAGGCAAATGCTTTATTTTTATCGTTAGATGCTTTATTTGCGGATAACAAAGAGATAAAGAGGTTGTCTTAAGGGTTTATCTTTATAATGTATAAAGGCTTAATTAAGTAGAAAGCTTCTTAATAAGATACTGTAACTACCTTATTAATAAAAGCTAAGCTATTAGCTCTCTTACTTATAGCAAAAGAATGTCTTGCCCTTAGCTAGTAGCTTAAGGAAATAAGAATTAAGATTAAGAACCTAGCAGTGCTTTAGTGCAATAACCTTAATACGCTTAGGCTTGTTATTAACGACTATTAGAAGATATAGATAAAGCTTTAGCATATTAATATATATAAGCACTAGCTATAAGAGGCAAAAGAGAACAGAACTGTCTCGTTTAAATAGATCTTAACAAAAGAGACACTAGTAGACAGGCTTATAAAGGCACTTATACTATAAGCGTAGCTCGATTTCGTAAAAAAGCTTAGCCTTTAAGATCGCCTAAAGGAGAAAATAAAGCTTAGAAAGGGTCTTTAAAGAGGAAAACACTAAGGGTCGTTAAACCTAAGATATCGTAAGATTAGTAGGATTTCCTATCGTCTTTCCTTCCTCTCTTACTTAAGCCTACTAAAGATGCTTAGATTAGATCACAAATAGCATTATTATATTCCTTCCTTCTTATTTAATAGACTAAATTCGCAAAAGAAGCTTATCTAAAGGGGTATATTAGTAGGAACGCGTAGCTAACCTAGCTATAATAAGAAGCTAGATAGATATTATAGCTAAAGGGTATATAATCTAAATAAGTATAGGAATAAGGCATTAACGCTATATAAGGGTAATACTACAGGAACGCTACTTACAGCCTAAATCAGGCCAAATTAGCTATGCTAGCCGTACCTTAACGGTATCCTATATACAAATACCCCCTCTAGCCTAGATAGCCCTAGGACTAAATCAACGAACGCTATCCCGATCGCGATGTCCCTACCTTTTGACCCTTTTCATCAAGAACCGCCCCCGCCAACCCGCCCCGGGCGCTCCCTCCAGGAGGTCCAGCGTTCTATTCCAACGCCTTGCCCAGCACGGGCTGCCTCAGAACGGCTGCCTCAGAACAAGTACCGCTACATCCAGCGCACACTCGGCCGTTGCCAGAGCCTACAGGTACTTGTTCTACTCCGTAGTACTTATTCTACTTGTTCTACGGAGTACTTGTACTGCTACATGTACCAGTGGATCCATCATGGATGCTCCTCCGCAGCCTCAGCGCGACGTCGCCGCATCGCCGCATCGCCATCTCCATACTCCGTACATTGACTGTACATCACCAGCCCATCCATCGCATCTTCGTCTTCCACCACATACCGAACCGCATCGCCCACCCGTCCCTCAGCGAATCGTCCACATCCCCCCCTCCCTCCTCGACAACAACCCTCCCACAGACTCCTTCCTCTCCACAGGCCCACGTCCCCCCCTCCGTCCCCGCCATGTCCGAGGCATACGAGCGCGAGCGCCAGAACAACGCGCGCCTCGAGCAGCTCTCCTCCAAGGTCACCGCCCTGCGCGGCGTCACCATCGACATCTACGACCATGCCCGCGCCCAGGACGTCATCGACAATTCCGTGCGTCCTCTTCTTCTCTTGCCTCAATACATCATGTACTAACCCTGCGTCCCCCACCCAGTCCGACACCTTCACCTCCATGGCCTCCCAGATCAAGGGCTCCGCCACCCGCCTCACCCGCATGGCCGCCTCCGGCAACAACCTCGCCGTCCTAAAGCTCTCCGCCATCATCATCGGCATCTTCCTCTTCCTCTACTACGTCAGCAGGTGGTTCGTCTGAGACGACCCACCCACGATCCACAGCGGCCACGACCACCAGCCAGCCAGCCAGACCACCCAGTCCCTCGGTGCCGACACAAATCCCTTGTCACCCGGGCTCGTGCCAAGTCAGCCTGTTCGGTCCCTCCGTCGCGCACACCTCGAGAATGCCACATCACCGCGATGGGATCGGCCGATACGGGATTCGGACCACGACCGCGCGCATCCGCACCCAACGTCGCTCGGTGGATAGGATAGGCTCCGGCTCGCCACTGCGAGCTGTCCCTCCATGCCCTCCTCGTCGAGGCGTCCGGTTCCTCTCGGAAGAACATCAATGTACGAAGGGCAGCCGGGGCCGGCTCCAATGGCTACAAGTACAAGTACGCGCATCCGGCTGGCTTGCACGCGTGTGGAGTGGCTCTTCGTCATGCAGGGATCTGGCATCATAAAGGGGGTTTGGTATATTTTTGGGGGGGCGGAAGCCATCATACCCTCAAGTCTTCGGCGTTGGCGTGCACATGATGTGGTTTTCTCTCCCTCTTCTGCTCCTTCTTGATCCCTTTCTTCTTCTTTTTCCCCTCGGCCTCGGCTCGCTTCCTTCTTTCTATTCCCTTTGTTCCCTTCTTTCCTTCTTGTCTTCTTCTCTTGTCCTCCTTGCTTCGTTGTTCCTCACGACCTTCTTCCTCGCTCCTCTCTTCAACCATGTCCACGCCATATTTCATTCTTTATTCTTCCCACGCATAGCATCCATTTTTTCGCTTCAAACAAGTACCGCAAGAGGGTCACGGAAGAAGAAAAAGGGAAAATACAGCCTCAACGAATCTCCGCAACCGCAACACGTGAACATAAATATGCCTGAATTCGTGATGATACTACTATACCGCGTACATGATCTATTCCCAGGCACCGAACCGGCGCCGTGCCCTTGGTACAGTAAATGATCTCGCCGTCTACAGGTACGCAAAGGAAACTCCGAGCATGCAGGCGGCCCCTGTTTTGCCTTGGCCCCTCTTGTCTTCCTTGGACCGCCCTCGTCTCTTCCTTTTTTGTGTATTCCTCCGCCCCAATCTTCAACGAGGATCCGTCTACCCAAAACAGGTCGTCAAAAAAAAAAAGAAGAAAGAAAAAAAAAAAGCAGAGAAAGAAAAGCAGCGAAGCAGCGTGAAAATCGAGGTTTCATGGCAAAGGGGGAAAACAAGATGAGAGGCTTCAAGGTCACCAGGATTACGCAAGGACGCGGAAACGCAGCAATGAGGCGGAGGCGGGGGAAGACGCGGCGAGAAGGCGTGGATGAGCGGCAAAAAGGGGGTCGGGAAGGGGCGGGTTGGAAACGGGAGGTAGAGGGAACAGTGGTAGGAGAAAAGGACCTTCACTGCCACACGTTATTAAACAGGTCGTTGCTGTCCTCCCCGAAGGCTTTCGTCGTCGTGGCCACCCCGGACGTCGCCGGCCCGGCGCTGCTCGTCCACCCACCAAACTCCTCGTCCGCAGCGACCTTCGGCGCGGGATTAAACCCGCCCCCCGACCCAGGCACGATCGGCGTCGCCGCGAACGCCCCGCCCGAGCTTCCCCATCCCATGCCGCTTGTCTTGGGTAGGTCCGCCTTCTTCCCGGACGTCATGCCGCCTGTTGCGAAAGCAGCGGCGGCGGCGGTGTTCGTGGTCGTGGTCGTGGTGGTAGTGGCAGTAGAGGTACCTATCGTCCAGTCGCTGCCGCCCCAGACATCCGCACCAGACAGGTTCGCGCCGGAGAGGGCCATCGAGGTGGGTGCGGCGGCGTGAGATTTCGGCGCGGAGAGGTTGAACGCGGAGCCGGGCTGGAGGGGGGATGTGATTTGGGCCATGGGCTGGGAGGGGGCCATGGTGGACGTGGACGCGGAGAAGTCGAAGAGGTCGTCCATGGCGGAGGGGGGTTTGGTAGCGGTGGGGG
>NIGD01000005.1:2653615-2669301 GCA_003055185.1 Escovopsis sp. TC | reverse complement strand
GGGGGGGGATTTGCGCCGAGACAGCTTCTCGGCCGGTATGCGTGACGAAACCATGAGTGTGTGGAACGAGGTATATCCGGAAGTGGGCATATGGGGGGGGGACAGAAGACGAGCACACACACGAGCTTGGAAAGTCGAGGACAGGGGGAGACAGGATGCGGACTGGAGCCTTGCTTCTTCTATATTTTTCTCTTTCTTCTCCTTCTTCTTCCACTGTCACAGACTTGGACGACAAAAGGAGGGGAAAGAGGATGGGGTAGCGCGGGGAGAGGTTGACGGAGACGGCCTCGACTGAGCCTGTATCATCATCATATGGCTTTCTTTATCCATGACATTTGTTTGGGCCTTGATCCCTAGTCGCCCTTTTCTTCTTGAGGCCATGCTCACAGCTGCCATCTTCGGCAAGCACCCAGTAGTACGGAGTACGGAAAGGAGCTGCCAACTGACTCGTGTCATCGCCGGGTGTGCACGTATGTACGGAGTACGAGTACGGAGAATCACGTTCTTTCGAATTCCCACTCGAGATCTATCCCATGCGAGTCATCTTGCCACGGCGCTGCGAGCATGGTGTGAGATTTTGGCTCTGCAGAAGATACTACGAGTACGGAGTACGTGCATCCTCGCTGCCGTCGAAGGAGGAGCCATGGATGGATGCGTGCCATTTGGACGCGGGTAATCGGAGACGCGAGGAGCAACTGTCGAGACGGGAGGTGAATAGATAGGTACGAGCGCCAACTCAGTTGTACGGAGTACCAGTAATCGTTTTTCTTCACTAGCATGGATGAAGCAGAATGGTGTCGGTCCTGCTTCCACCCAGTTGATCCATGTTCACGATCCGTGCTCCAAGTTGTCAGAGATAGCGGAGAGCGTGGGAGATAAGATAAGATAAGCCTGGATGCAGGATCGCGGGCTGTGGGGTCCTTTTGGTTGCAGGTGCCCAGCTCGACATAAGCGTCTCCTGATGACTCTGCCATCCTCTTCCACATGAGCAGGTGGATGCCTAGAGAATTCATTCCTGGATGGATTCCTGGATGGATTGACGATTTCAAGGATGGATGGATCAATGGGCTGTTGGCGGGGTCGCGGCCCATGCGGCGTGGTCACAAGGCGGAGGGACGGGCAGGTCTACAGTACCAGGAACAGCCCACACAGTGCGTGTACATCCTCGCGGCCCAGCGCCTCGCACCAGCCGCCTCTGGGAATAGCGCGCGCGGCGTGCCCATCGCGGCGCTGCTGTCGCCGCCCAATCGCACCGCCCCGCATGGGATACGCTGCGCGAGATGTTGGCGCCGGCCTGCCAGGCACCGGACGGTGGATGATTTCTTAAGTGGGAGTGCTGGGCAGTCCGGTCCTGCTTCTGCTTCTGGTTCTGCTCCTGATTCTGCTCCTGCTTCCGCTGCCCTCTCTTCATAGAGGGATCACGACACCAAGTCCGGAGTACTCCGTATCGCTCGATGATCGTTGAGATCGGCCGGTGAACAGTCGGGCTTTGCTGCGTCGTTGCGTCGAGGGCGATTGCGTTCAAGCCACGCGAAGCCTCGGTGAGTGATGGATCCCTCCCCCGATGTACCTCCACAGTGCGACAGTGCGACTTCTGGCCTCCCGCGAGGCCGGGCTCTTTCGTCATTCTGGCTTGGCATTCACGACAGCATCGGAGATCGGAGGCAGCTGGTGTGTCACTGCGTCGTGCTCTCCAGCATCCTCTCGCCTTCTCGTCCTCTCCCGTCTTCCCTCCTTCCCTTCATCTCACGCTCGTGGCATTCTCCAGACATCCCCATTCCCGCATCTTTCTTTTGGATTCGCCCGCTTCCCGGTCGGGCATCCATCCTGCTTGAAGCCACGGCTAACCCTCCTGGTCGACAGCCTGTCCTTTCTTTGTCTTTTCTTTCTCCCACCGCAAACCACTGGTCCTCGCTCCCCTCGCTGGCTCTTCTCCCCAAAAAACGAGATCCATCCGTGGAGGCCCAGGATTCCATCACTGGCTCATGAAATGTTCCTCGAGTGATCGTCTCTGCAGCCCGAATCACCCGTTGCAATCCGCGGACCGAGACCCGGACCCCCCCAAGATGACGATCCCGGCCATGCATCAGACACCTTCGGTGCCTCCTCGCCCGTCGAGGAGCCCGACCAAGGACACTTCCCCCGGCCTGCCCCTGGCGCCCCCTCGACCGATCAACGCCCGCCTCGAGCGCTCCAGGTCTCCCAACCCGGCCAGGTTCGCCCAGTCGCCCCTCAACGGCGGCATCAACCCGCGCACCTCCTCCTCCGCCCTCCTCTCTCCCTACGGGAAAGAGGGCGAGCTGAGCGACCTGCATGACGGCTCCTCCAGCATCAACCACAACCACAACCACAACCACGACCACAACCACAACCACAACCACCACATGCCCTCCGTCGGCGAGGAGGGCATGGAGTACAGCGTCGTCGCCGTCGAGATGGACAAGGACCAGGAGGCCTCCCCCGAGCAGACCCGCATCGTCGGCGACGACATCACGCTCCACGCCCCCCAGCCCTCTCTCCCCGCCGAGAGCGCCAAGCGCCGCGTCATGGCCGTCACTCGCACCAACTCCGACAGGGCCGCCGCCCTGGGCCTCGGCAAGGGCGAGTCCCGCGCCGCTTCCCGAGCCGCTTCCCGCGCTGCTTCCCGAGAGCCCCTCCGCAGGAAGTCCAGCAGCGCGGGACTCTCCGCCACGGACGAGCAGGCCCAGCTGCTCGATGATGAGCACGGCATCCCCGAGATCGGCCAGAGGGTGCCCATGAACCGACACCTCGGAGACGTGCAGGCGCCGTCGCCCGCCGCGGGCGCTGAGGGTCACGTCCGGCACCACAGCCGCAAGCTGAGTGCTCGTAGCCTCCCGCCTGGCAGCTACGGAATGCACGGCCACGGCGTGCCCGCCGAGGACGACGAGCTCGAGGTGGCCTACTACAGGAAGCATCCCGAGATCCTGGCCAGGGAGCAGAACACCCCGCTGCACGATCGCCAGAACGACTTCGCCATGAGCAGCAGCGACCTCAACAAACTCGTCAGGGACACGGCCAGCCGCGCAGCAGACCGAGGTACGTGGTGGAATCCTCGTCTTTCTCTTCCCCGATTCTTCATGTCTGGCAGCCCTGTTGGAGACTGACAAAGTGCCCGAAGCATCCTCTGTGGACTACCGCGGCACCCCGGCCGATGAAGTCGCCTTCCGAGCTAGCGAGGAGTACGCCAGACGCTCCTCCGTCGACGTGGCTGCTCAGGAGCCCACTCCTCGGGGCCGTCGCAGGACCATCCACATCGAGGAACCGAAGCACTCCGAGTACTACCAGTACGGCGCCGAGGCAGACAGCCCCGTCGACAACGAGGAGACCGAGTACAACGCGCCCATCTTGGCCTCTGACGAGGTGGAGAAGGAGCCGAAGAAGGCCCAGCAGCCGGTCGTTCGTCCCCGTCTGGATCGCAACGACAGCTCCTACTCCCAGGACGGCCGCTCCTCCAGCCGACCCTCCAGCCGCCCGACGAGCGTCTACAACACCCTGCCCAGCTTCGACCACACCCGCCTGGAGAACGTCGACGAGTACGAGCCGCTCTTCCCCGACGAGGCCGCCAAGAACGAGGAGAAGCCCGTCGAGCGCAAGAGCCGCCACTTCTTCCCGAGCAAGGATGTCTGGGAGGACGCTCCCGGCAGTGCCTTCGAGACTACGGAGGTGTCCACCCCGGACCAGCCCGAGGAGCCTCCCAAGCGGAACTCGCTGATCCGAGAGTCCCGCCCCATGACCCCGGCGCAGGCGTTCGCGTTGCAGCAGGAGCAGCTCGCGGAGAAGGAGGCCGGCAGCAGGAAGCACAAGTTCTTGCCCCTCGTGGAGGACAGGCCTCGGCAAGAGCAGCGAAGCCCCTCCAAGTTGCGCAACGGGCGGGGTTTTCCAAGCAGGGACGTGTGGGAAGACGCCCCCGAGAGCTCCATGTACGAGGCAGAGGTGTCCGAGGCCAAGGAGCACGCCGCGCGGCCTGGTGTCCCCGCGCGGCCCATGAAGAAGACCGGCGAGCTACTGCGTCCCCCGCTGCCCGAGCGCCCGAGCTCCGTGGTCGGCCTCAGGGAGGAGACCGTCCGCGCTCTCTCGGCGGCCTCTTCGCCCACTCAGGCTCATCATTTTCCTGCCGTGCCCCCGCGCCCGGGGAGGAAGGCCTCGAGCGACTCCAAGGAGGACGAGGGTTCCAAGCAGAGAGCCGCTGCACCGGCGGGCAATGACCGACCCGTTGCGGGGAAGATCGCCTCCCTGAAGGCTGGCTTCATGAGCGATCTGAACAAGCGCCTGTCGCAGGGGCCTGCTGCGCCCACGCCGAAGAAGGAGGTGCAGCCTGGCCAGGAGGATGCCCCCGCTGAGCAGGCGGAGAAGGTGCCCCTGACGGATGCGAGGAAGGGTCGCGCGAGGGGCCCTCAGCGGAGGGCTCCGACGAGGGCTCCGGCGATGGGGTCGATGAGTGAGGGTGCTGCTGCTGCGAAGGGTGAGGCGGCTGTGTTGAGCGTGTGCTTGGCCCAGACGATCTGGAGTATTGATCCTGAAGATGGAAATCTCGTTTTTGCGGCTGCTGCTGATGCGGGCGAGTTGCCTCCGACTCAAGAGGTCTTCGAGCAGCCGGGGGACGGAGCGGGCGAGGGCTCGGCTGCCAAGGAGGCTGTCTTGTCGGAGGAGGCGGACGAGCGCGAGGCCGCGGAATTCGAGACGTCGGCACGTGAGATCGTCCATGAGGAGGGTCACGCATCGGAATACAAGGGCGTGGAAGAGACGGAGCAGATTGAGAGTCACGCGGAGAAGGCGGAGTCGGATGGATTCGAGGTGATTGATGCGATCCAAGAGAGGGAACTAGTAAATGAGACGAAAGATTCGGACGCAGATGAGTTCGAGTCATCCGAAGCGTCTGCGCCACCGGCGGATTCCAAGGACGCCGAACGATCTCAAGAGGCTGAGGCTCTCGAGAGGGAGGAAAAGGTGGCAATCTTGGACGAGGGTGCCACGACCGAAGAGGTCGAGGAGTCTGTCATAGCCCAAGTCGACGAGACGAAGGAGACTGAGCAGCTTGAGGAGGCGCGGGAGCAGGAGTCTGTCAAGACTACCACCTCCGTGCACGTCGAACAGTCGGAGGGCCATCAAATCGCCGATGTGCTCGCGGGGAGGAATCCCTTCCGGAGAACCGACGACGATGACGATGAGACCGACGAGAGCGACGAGTTCCAGGAAGCCGAGTCGGAGGATGGAGAGGAGGACTCCGAGGGCACGAAGTCCCAGCCCCAGGCCCACGGGGGAGCCTCCGAGGGTGTCGTCCACCAGGACGCCGGGGAGGTCGGCGCGGACCCTGCGAAGGAAGAAGTCGTTGAGGAATCTGCCGAGGGCGTCCATGACGCTCACGTTCACGCAGCCGAGGCATCGGGGGATAAGGATGGGAAGGTGGAGGTGCGGGCTGATGCGGTGGGTGAGGCAGTTGAGGGAGGTGTTGGGGGGGGGGTGAGCAAGACGGAGGGGGAGAAGGCCGATTAGTCGCAAAGGGTACAGGTATTCGACTGGTACAAGTGGAATCCTAAAGATGGGAAGGGATGAAAGAAATAGAGAGGAGGAGGGGTTGAGCGCTCGACTGGATATGAGTGGATGATCTGTCTTTCTTTCTACGTACAGAGGAGATGAGAGATTTCTTGCAGTATGACAAGAGGAGATAAGAGAAAAGGGAGGGGGAAAAGTCATTGGAAAAAAAGAGGAAATTGATTTGGAGGGGCGATTTATACTAAATGAGATATATACGAGAATACATGATCATGAGGATTGAATGGATTGTACAGGAAAGACGTACACAATCATAAGTTTTTGATGGGATTTATGCGAGCAATGGATGCGGTTATCAGTTTGGAGGGAGGGCGTAGTAGGAGCAGCGTGCTTGATGATGAGTTTGGGGGGGGGGGATGCGAGCAATATTTCGGCAGGTACTTGACCATAAATTTCTAAGGCGGACATCAACGAGGTTTTTAGGGGACAGACGGGAAGGGGACAAACGAGGAGGGAAGACATACGAAAAGGGGAGACATATAAAGAGGAGAGACATACGTGAGGGAACACTAGACTAAGGGGACACACACGGAAAGGGGGCATTCACGAAAAAGAAACATATACAGAAAGGGGACTTTAATGGAAAAGGGGACGCAGGAAAAGGAGGCATATAGAGACAGGGGACATCAACGAAAACGGGACATAGGACAAGGTGACGTATACGGAGTACAACGAGGAGACATTCAAGGAAAGGGAACAAGGAACATGAACGAGAAGGGGTTCAACGAAGAGGGGGGGGGCTGCGAAGAGGCGAGGCATACGAGAAGGGGACATGTACGAAAAATAGGTACATACAAAAAGGGGACACATGAAATAAGGGGATGCAAATGAAAAGGGGCAACATACGAACGGGGGCACATGCAAGAAAGGGGGCACGTACAAGGGAGCACACACGGAGTACAAGAAGGGAGAACACACAAGAAGGGGGCACCCACGAAAGGGGGACGCATGCGAAACAGGGCTATATACGAAGGGGGGATGCAAACGAGAAGGGGAGACGTACGAGGAGGGGACATCAACGAAAAGGGAACATCAACAAAAAGGGAACATCAACAAAAAGGGAACATCAACGAAAAGGGGACATTAACCAAGATAGAATATAGACAAGATATAGGCACATAGGAGAAGGGGATGCAAACGAAGAAAAGTCCTCAATTATTAGCTTTAAGGCAACTAAATCAAAAAAGTCCTTATTCATGAGTTGAAAGGAAGTTTGTATAAGCAGGAAAAACACACTTATGATTAGCATTCCACGTGAGCGAAATACACAATCATGATTGAAGGGATTCATGTCTGAGCAAAGCACAGAGTGATCAGGAATAAGTAGAATGATCTAGGCAGAATATCTTACGATGAAAATGGAAGAGAGAAGAGAGGAGCAAAGTCCACGATCACGAGTCTTGAACAGAGGACTAGGAGCAAAGTACGCAATCATGAGTTGAACCGAGAAGAGAGGAGTCAAGTACATAATCATAGCATTTCGTGGGGAACACGGGAGCAAAGTAGATGATCAAGGGTTTGGAAAGAATTACAAACAAGTCACGTACAGTCATGGATATTCAAAAAGAACATAAGAGCGAAGTGAACGACCAAAGGTTTTGGATGGAATACATACAAGGAACATACGAGGAACGTACAATCATGAGTTTCGATGGATAGTACTATACAGGTGGCGTACAATCATGTGCTTGATGGATTACATACAGAAAAAAAACAATCATGTGTTTGATGGATTACATACAATCATGAGCGAGTGAAAGCCGATGCTTGCATTGACGGGACGGGTATATGAGACGCAGAATGGAATGATCATGCAGTCGTTTTGTACAAGTAGAGTCGGGAGGTAAAAAGCCAGGGCGCGCGGCGGCCCTCATCCGCAAGGCATCAAGTCAAGCAAAGCTGGCTATTTCCTACCCCAGGCGTTGCGATCCTGGTCCGACCCGCCGCGCTCCTTTTCCAGGAGCTGATCAAAGTCCCTCTGCGCGGTGTCCTTGCCTGAGCCCTGGTCCTCGGAGAAGGAGTATCTGTCGCTCGTCGAGAAGCCCCGAGAACGCGCTGAGTCCACGTCGCCGCCCCAGGAGCCGCCTGACTGCGGCCGTTCCCAGGACTGCTGGCCGCGGCGCTGCTGGTTCGGCTGGTACTGGGACTGTTGGCGGATGCGGTCCCACGCGGAGCCGCCGGATTTGTCGGCGCCTTGGTTGGGCGGGGGTGCTACGGGGGAGGCATCGTCCAGATCGTCGGGGCCCGAGTCCCACGGGTTGTGGGTCGGCCCGTGGGGGAACTGGGCGGATGGCGGAGGGGGCATGGGCGCCCAGGCAGCCCTCGGGTCGGCGGTCGAGTCGTCGTCTTGCTGGTGCTGGTGCTGGTGCTGCTGCTGCGGCTGCGGCTGCTCGCCCCCGAACTGCCTCGACGAGCGACGCCTCGCGGCGTCCTCCCTCGCGGCGGCATTGTCCCACGTCTCCCTCACAGGACCAATCTGGCCACTCGCGTCGGGCGCTCCGCTCAGCAGCGTCGCCCCCTGGGCCTTCCCCTCGCGCAGCAAGCCCGCAAGCCTCGGGTCCCGCTCCATGGCGCCCCTCTGGCGCATGAAATTCGCCCCCTGGAACACCGGCTCCGCGAGCACCCACAGCGCGACGTAGTACGCGCCGAAGCGCAGCGCGTGCCATCCCGCGCGGAACCCGGGCCCCCTCCCGATGGGGCTGAGCTGGGGCCGCGCGAACTGCGGGCTGAAGAAGGGGAAGCGAAACGTCGCGCGCCCGCGGTACGTCATGTACGCGGCGATGCCCGTCATGGCCCACTTCCAGCCGAGGAGGCCGTGCACGCTGGAGAGGAAGTGCTCGGTGAGGGCCTGCGCCTCGGAGTCCTCGAGGCGGCGCCCGTTGACGGCGACGAGGGAGAGGACGGTGGACTCGGCGAGGGAGAGGGTCTGGGCGCGGCCGAAGCCGCGGAGGCGCGCGTAGAGGGGGGCTTGGTACTCGGCGAAGAGGCGGTTGATCTGGTCGTGGACCTGGGGCTCGAACTCGTGCCGGCGGGAGAGGAAGCGCTGGTTGCGCTCTTCGAGGACGGCGCGGGCGTTGCGGATGTAGCCGGCGCGGCTCATGTCGCGGGGGGGCTCGCCGCTGCCGTCACCACCAGGGTTGTCCATGGCGGGTGATGCTGCTGGGCTGGTGCTGCTGGGCTGGTGCTGCTGGGCTGGTGCTGCTGGGCTGGTGCTGCTGGGCTGGTGCTGCTGGGCTGGTGCTGCTGGGCTGGTGCTGCCGCGGGGCTGATGCTGCCGTTCTTGAGCAAAGTTTCAGGCGTCAAGAATTAGGCGATAGCGTGCTTCACATTCGAGGATCTTCAACGTCTTGGCAGCGTGAGCGAGGGCGGTTGTGATGGAGCTGATCTTGCTCGAGGACCCTTGCACTCCATCGTCGTCGTCGGTGACGCAAGAATCATGCATGGCGGGGGGAGCTTTATCGATAAGGATACAAGGAGATGCGATCGCATCACGTGGGCGGTCCCGTGATCAGCATCACCTCCATTGTTTACGTTCGCGACGCCCGCCTCGTCGCCATGACAGAAGATCAGTCGCGTCGCGTCGCGTCGATGGAAGCCGGCGGCGCGTCATGCTTTAATTGGAACGCGCTCTGGCGTTCTGGAGCGCGAGTACGATACTGTGTGACTTCGCGGGCTCCGCAGCTCTCCGTCTCACCCTTGCCTCTCGCCCTGGGACCTGTCGCAGAACAGGGTCACATTGAGACTCGAGAGATTCGAAGTGTCTGATGCGACAGCAGATTCGGGGTTCGCGCTGCGTTAAGGTTGAGCTCGACAGCAAAAGCAGGAACCATGCCGCTCCGGAATTCGACGTCGTTCTCTGAACGCATTGGGTTGGCCAGGGTAAGTTGATTCTGGGGTATTGTTGTCGATGATGATGAGACTCGCGAACACCTTTTGATGCCTTTCTCTTCGCCATTCAGCGAGAGTGAGCAGCAGCTTTGCTAACACAGAGATGAACAAAAATTTGCAGCAAGAGCGAGCTCCGTGGCAGCGATCACACAGCCATCCGACCCATTTGCAGACACCCTCGGCCAAGGCCCCATTGCCGGTATCAGCTGTTACCAAGGACAAGCTCAACAAGTTCATATTCCAGGGGCGGGGCGATGCATCGACCGAGGGTGACGCCAAGAAGGATGCAGATGATGGCGGCCTCTTCACGGATAACGGAAGCGGGAGCGGCAGCGGGAGCAAGAGCTCGACCTCGGCCTTGAAGACGAAAAAGGCTGGCTCGTCGACCACGCCGCTGACCCGCCTCGACTGGAAGGATCTCGCCGAGCCGTACGACACGGCCGCCGAGGTCGCGGAGAGATCATCGCCGCACGACCGCCTGCTATGGAACAACAAGCTTGATCCCACCGCCTTCCACGGACCCTCTCCCATGATGTCGCGCCGGAAGCGCGCCAGGAGCTCGTCGCCCCCCATGTCACCCACGCCCGGCGAGCGCTTCGAAAGTCCCACGGTCAACGTCAAGCAGCTGGCCAAGGCGCTCAGGTCGCCGCACCCGGACCCGACGCTCGAGCTCTGGGACCGGTACTCGCTCAGGGGACCCGACGGCCAGTCCGCGACGACAACGGCCCCGGCCCTCGCCCAGCTGATGGTCTCTGCATCGCCGAGGCATGCAGGGAATGCAGGCGCTGCGCCGACCCCAGAGAAGGGAGACCTGAGGCGGGCGATGAGCTGTGGGCTGCTGTGGCCGAAGCGGAGGAGGATAGAGAGGGCGAGATCGGCGAGCCAGACGAGCGCGGGGCAGAGGGAGCTCGAGGCCGCGTCCAAGTCTTCGCTTGTCTCGGCTTTGCTGGACTCCGTCACGAGTAGCATCCAGGAAGAAGTCGGCCCGGATGAAGAGTTGGCACTGGCACCAGGCCTCGACTCCCCTTCCATCAAGAAGGGAAGAGTTCCGCCCCCGCCAGGCGAGACGACCCCTGTCAAAATCGCAAGGGGCCAGAGGCAACCCTCGATATCGGACTACGATGACGACGACGACGACCTGGACGATACTTTCCTTGAGCTCGAGGCAAAGATTCAGGCCTCTCAAACAGCAGATGCCTCGCAGCCGATCGAGGATGAGGCGCTTGAATTGCCTGAGAGTCCTCGGCAGCTTTTGGCTGGGATGGAGACAGAGACGGCAAGATCGAGGCCAGTGCCTCAGGCGAACGCGGGCCCTCCCGCCAAGGAGAGAACAAGGACGAATTTGGATGAGCTCGACGAGTTCGCGGACGACTTTTTTGATGATGACGATATTTTTGATGACCTGGACATTGCGGAACTGGAATTCAATAGCACATCGATGACCCAAGAGCAAGTGCATCAGCGCCCGTCGAGCGGACCACATCAGGAGCAAGAACAAGAACAAGGACAAGGGCAAGAGCAAGAGCAAGAGCAAGAGCAAGAAGGGAAGGTCGACGGAGAGTCTGACAGCGGCGCCGATCATGAGGCGGCCCATCTCGCCGCGCCCGAGTCCACGCGGCGGTCGAACGCCGCGCCAACCCCTGTACGTTGAGAAGGTAAAAGGATGCGCGATAGACCCATGTGTACTAAAGCCAGGGTCTTAGAAGCAGGAGGCAGCACAATCTATTCAGCGATATTTGATTCAAGGGGTTCTTGATGGTGACTTTGTGGATCAGTATGGGCGCACCAGCCCAGAAAAGGTTCGTGGACTTGCCGTGACCGCGAGCTCCTAGAGAAGAAAACGACCCCTTGTTGTTTGTGAGCTCAATACTGACGGTGCCCAGATTCTCATCATTCAAGCGGACGGTTTGTCGGTGACGAAGACAGTCCACCTTCGAGGAGCCTGGTTCGACACGCCTGCTCATAGGGACTGCTACGTGCATGTGATTGGGGAATTCTCGCCCAAGGGGCAGTGCATCGTCGACGACGTTGACAACCTCTTGATCCTGCATCCGGACCAGCTGGTCTCGGCGACGGTTGTCGCGGACTCCTTTGGATGTTTGCGCCGCGCCGTCCTCCAGGACAGGGTCAAGGCCACGAGCGAAGCCTCGCCGCCGTTGGTATACGGGACGATGCTCCACGAGATCTTCCAGGAGGCGTTGTTTGCGAACCGGTGGGACCTCGCGTTCCTCTCCAGGGTCATCGACAAGAATATCGAGAAACACGTCGAGGATCTGTATACGATCAAAGTTGGGGTGACTTCCGCGAAGGAACATTTGCAGTCCAAGATGACGGAGCTGAGTACCTGGGCGAAGAGCTTCGTGGCCACAAGGCCTCAGGTACGTTTCCTCCAAGCAAGGCGAACCAAGCGTCTGACTTTACATGTTTGACGACGTGAACGACTGACACGCTGACCGGGAAGACCGACGCGATTGTCGAGGGGCGCAATGGAGAGAGAGCCACCATGGCTGTGAGGAAGCTGCTCGATGTTGAAGAGCACGTGTGGTCACCCAAGTACGGTCTCAAGGGCAACATCGACGCCACGGTCGAGGTCATGATGACCGATGGGAAGCAGGCACGGGTCCTGACCGTGCCGTTCGAGGTCAAGACGGGCAAGCACGCCAATAGCAATCACATGGCACAGACGGCGCTGTACACGCTGCTCCTGTCCGACCGATACGACGTCGACATCGCGTACGGGATCCTGTACTACATGGAGACGTCGAGGACGCTTCGCATTCCCGCCGTCCGGCACGAACTTCGACACATGATTCTCCAGCGAAATCAGTTGGCGTGTTACATCCGAGAGCGCAGCGTCCAGCTCCCGCCGATGCTCAAGAACAAGCACATGTGCGGTAAATGCTACGCCAAGACCTCATGCTTCACGTATCACCGCCTGGCGGACGATGGAAACGGAGAGACGAGCGGGATGAAGGACAAGTTCGACGATCTCGTCCAGCATCTCACGCCGAGGCACCGGGAGTTCTTCATCAAGTGGGAGAACCTGCTTACCTTGGAGGAGAAGGAGAGTCAGAAAATGAAGCGGGAGCTGTGGACGATGACGAGTGCCGAGCGCGAGAAGAAGTCTCGCTGCTTTGGGGACGTGATCATCGAGGAGGGCTCTGCGGCGGAAGATGTGGATGATCCGCGCATCAACCGCTTCCAGTACACCTTCATAAAGCGCAAGCCGAGCCGCGATTTCACGTTCATCGGATCCGAGCTTACGGTCGGTGAGCCCGTCGTTGTGTCGGACGAAGAGGGTCATTACGCATTGGCGATTGGATATGTGACGTCGGTTCATAGACGAAGGATCACTGTGGCGGTCGATCGGCGCTTGCACAATGCTCGAACTCGACAGCCTGGCTTCGACGAGGTGAATAACCAGACGTTTGCCAGCATCATGGAGGTCGCTCCTCCTGCTGCTGTCATTGGACCCCGGGGCGAGGACCCTGGGGAAGACCTCTCGGACCATGAGAAGAGCCCCGAGCCGCCTGTCCGGTATCGCCTCGACCGCGACGAGTTTAGCAACGGAATGGCGACCGTGAGGAATAACATCGTGCAGATGATGGCGAACGAGGTGCCCGCGGCGATGAAGATCAGAGAGCTGATCGTGGACCTGGTCCCGCCGAGGTTCAAGACGGTGGCCACGCAGTACTCGGTGGCGGACGGCGACAGCCTCAACGTGGACCAGAAGCGGGCCATCGAGAAGGTGATGAGCGCGCAGGACTACGCCCTGGTGCTCGGCATGCCCGGCACGGGCAAGACGACGACGATAGCGCACATCATCCGCGCCCTGGTCTCCCAGGGGAAGACGGTGCTGCTCACGTCGCACACGCACACCGCGGTGGACAACATCCTGCTGAAGCTCAAGTCGGACAAGACGCCGATCCTGCGCCTCGGGGCGCCGGCCAAGGTACACCCGGAGGTGCGGGATTTTGCGCATCTCGGCGGCCAATCGAGAAGGACGTTTGAGGAGATCGAGGAGGCGTGGCACGGCACGCCTATCGTGGCGACGACGTGCCTGGGCATCAACCACCCGATCTTCCTCGAGCGGGCGTTCGACTTCTGCATCGTCGACGAGGCGTCGCAGATCACACTCCCGATCTGCGCGGGGCCGATCCGGCTGGCGAGGACGTTCGTGCTCGTCGGCGACCACAACCAGCTGCCGCCAGTGGTGAAGAACGTGCAGGCGCGGGAGGGCGGGCTGGACGTGAGCCTGTTCAAGCTCCTGTCGGACGCGCACCCGCCGTCGGTGGTGCACCTGGCGCACCAGTACCGCATGTGCGAGGACATCATGACGCTGAGCAATACGCTCATTTACGGAGGCAAGCTGTGCTGCGGGACGGAGGAGCTGCGCACGCGCAAGCTAGATGTGCCGGACATGTCCGCGCTGCGGCAGCACCACTACGATGATGCGGCGACGGTGCTCCAGGGTCTCAATCTATACGGGGCGAGCAGCGCGAGCACGCTCGCGCCCCGCTCGATCTGCGCGGGGCCCTTCGCCGCCGCCGCCTCTGCCGCCACGTCCTCGCGCTGCTGGCTGCACGACCTTCTCGACGGGGAGGCCCGCGTGCGCTTCGTCGACACGGACACGATCCAGCCGCCCGTGGGGGAGGAGGTCCAGGGCAGCCGCATCGTCAACCGCGCCGAGGCGCATCTCGTGTTCCAGCTCGTCGAGGCGCTGCTGAGCGTTGGCGTGCCGGCGCACGAGATCGGCGTGATGACGCACTACCGCGCGCAGCTGTTCCTGTTGAAGGACAGGCTGCGGGCGCGCCCCGGCGTGGAGATGCATACGACGGACCGGTTTCAGGGGCGGGACAAGGAGGCGGTGGTGCTGAGCCTGGTGCGGAGCAACGAGGCGTGCAGCATTGGGGAGCTGCTGAAGGACTGGCGGCGGATCAATGTGGCGTTTACGCGGGCGAAGACGAAGCTGCTCGTGGTGGGGAGTATGCGGACGCTGCGAGATGGTGGGAAGGATGGCAAGGACGGGGAGGGGAGTATGCTGAGCAGGTTCATCAAGTTGATGGAGGAGAGAGATTGGATTTATCATTTGCCGGGGGATGCGTTGACGTCGCACTGTTTTGAGGAGCAGGGGACTCAGTGGACTGCCGGGGGGCCTTCTCAGCAGCAACAAGAACAGAAACAGCGACAGCGACAGCAACGGCAACGGCTTCAGCAACAGCAACAGCAACGGCATGAGAAAGAGAAACAGCAACAGGAACAGCAGTCGCAGCGGCGGCCTCAGCAACGCATTCCGGGGGAAAAGAGCCCCGGCGGTGCGGAGGGAAAGGAGAACCAGCGGCCGGCGCCGAAGAGGGTTGGGATCAGTGACAGGATGTTGCTGAAGGGGAAGCTGCTGACGAGGGACATACTCAATGAGATGACCGACGGGGCGTATTATGAATGATGGATAGTCGTTTTGTATTTGTTTTTGTCTTCTTGCTGCTGTTTTGTTCTTATTTTTCTTCTGCCTGGTTCCTTATTTACTGCCCCTTTTGGCAGAAGGTCAGGCAGCAGAGGGCCGGGGGTTGCATCACAGGGGCTGAAGGTTGGCTTGGGAGTATTTGGCTTGAGGAGTCGTTACGTTCAGGATATGAGTCAAGGGTTGGAGATTTGGGCACGCAGGATATGGATCCAGGGGAGGAGAGAAGAGGGAGAGAGAAAGGGGGGGCCGGGGGAAGGGGATTTGGGCATTCAGGTACTCGTACTACTACTACTACTACTACTACTAGTAGTAGTAGTAGGGACCAGCAGGATATCATTCACCAGGAAGGATTGGGTCTGTCGGACGGATGATCTTGGAGACGCACTTAGTCAATGCGATGAGCGATGGCATTGACAGTACTATTCGCAGGTGCCCCATGATGCAGTCCAGCCGCGATGCATTCTCAAGCAAGGTCTTCTGAGACAATGAAGAAAAAAAAAAGAAATCCCAAAGGACCTGGATGCTCTCTCGCCGGGAATTGAACCCGGGTCCCAAGCGTGACAAGCTTGTATACTAACCACTATACTACGAAAGATGGATAGAGCTTTGAGACGGCGAGGGCATCGCTGGATCGGTTCAGGTGGGAGGGTCACGGCGGCTCCATGGACCGTGGTTCCATGATCGAGGGTGTGCGTGGAGGGCCAGAGGAGGCAATTGCAGCACGAACTGCTTTGTTGGGGGGGGGGGGGGGGGGGGGAAA
>NIGD01000005.1:2628658-2645447 GCA_003055185.1 Escovopsis sp. TC | reverse complement strand
GGGGGAGGGAAGAGGGGCGGGGAAGAGGGAGAGAAAGGGGAGAAAGGGGAGAAAGGGTAGAAAGGGGCGGGGAAGAGGGAAAGAAAGGGGAGAAAGGGGGGGAAGAGGTGGGAAGAAAGCGGGGAGGGCGGAGGGCGGTACAAGAAGAAAGAGGGAAACGAAAGCTCTGCGTGGACAAAGGTCCCTCGACGTAAAATCAGAGCTAACTTCGTGATAGTCCGACTGGAAGATCAGCGGCCTGGCCTTCTGCAGCCCGGCAGAAGGTTCCACCAAACCGACGTCCATCCAGGGCATCAGCCTCTCCGAGATCCTCAACCTCGACCCCCGACTCCCCAAGACCGTCCAGCTCAACCTCGACTACACCTCTCCCGACTTCGTCCTCGACACCAACCTCACACCCTCCGCCGACATGTTCTCCCTCGGCGTCCTCTGCGTCGCCCTCTACCACTCCCCCCACCGCTCCCCGCTCGAGTGCCACGGCAGCACCTCCACCTACAAGCGCACCTTCTCCTCCCCCTCCACCGTCCCGACCCCGTCCAACAACTTCCTCTCCTCGCGCCCGCTGCCCCGGGACCTCGCCCAGCACGTCCTGCCGAGGCTCATCACCCGGCGGCCGGCGCAGCGCATGACGGCCCGCGAGTTCCAGGCGAGCGAGTACTTCGACAACGTCCTCGTCTCGACCATCCGCTTCCTCGACTCCTTCCCGGCCAAGACGCCCGGCGAGAAGTCGGCGTTCCTGCGCGGGCTCGTCAAGGTGCTGCCGTCGTTCCCCAAGTCCGTCATGGAGAAGAAGCTGCTGCCGGCGCTGCTGGAGGAGATGAAGGACAGGGATCTCCTCTCCCTGATCTTGCAGAACGTCTTCAAGATCATGAGCCTGCTGCCGTCGGCGAGAAGGGCGTTTGGGGAGAAGATCAGGCCAGCCTTGAAGCTTGTCTTCGTGGAAAATGCGAAGCAGATTCAGGACAAGGACTCGGCCAGGGACGCAGGCCTCATGGTCTTCCTGGAACAGATCTCGGTGATCGCGGATAATTGCAACGGCAAGGAGTTCAAAGACGGTTCGTTTTCCCCGCCTACTAGTAGTTGCTTACCTTAAAACACCCTCCTCTACCCACCCTTTTCCTTCCATCTTCAATACTCGACACCTCTGACCAGGGTTCAGATATTCTACCCGTCATCCTAGCGGCCATCGAGTGTCCCACCCCCTCCATCGTGGACGTCGCCCTCCGCAGCTTCTCCGTCGTCCTTCCCATCCTCGACTTCAGCACCATCAAGAACGAGCTCTTCCCCGTCGTCGCCACCGTCTTCAGCAAGACCAGCAGCCTCGCCATCAAGGTCCGCGGCCTGCAGGCCTTCGTCGTCCTCTGCGGTGGCTCCCTCGACCCCAACGCCGCCCCCGACGGGAGCGGCCTCGACGGGCTCGTCCCCGATCCCACCTCCTCCTCCTCCAAGAAGCCCTCCTCGTCGTCCAGCGCCCTCGACAAGTACACCATGCAGGAGCGCATCGTGCCCCTCATCAAGGCCATCAAGACCAAGGAGCCCGCCGTCATGATGGCCGCGCGCGACCTCATCCACATCATCGGCCAGGCCGCCGACGCCGAGTTCGTCGCCATGGACATCCTGCCCATCCTGTGGAGCATGAGCCTCGGCCCGCTGCTGAACCTCAAGCAGTTCCAGGCGTTCATGGCGCTCATCCACATCCTGTCGAAGCGCGTCGAGGAGGAGCAGACGAGGAAGCTGCAGGAGCTGGCGGGGTCGACGGGCTCCGGCGTCGGCGGCGGGTCCGCGGCCGCCAAGGACGATTTTCTCGCGTTTGGGGGGGTCACGGGCACGGCATTCGATACGGGGGGCGGCGGCGGCGCGGGCGAGGACGACTTCGAGACGCTGGTCAAGGGAAAGTCGAGCTCGCGATCCAGCAGCACGGGGAACATCACGTCCAGCTGGGTCGACGTCCCGCGAAGCACGCCGAAACCGCTCGCCCCAGCCATTGCGGCCGCTCCATCCCCTGCCTTCTCATGGTCCACGCAGCCCGCAGCGGCAGCAGCAGCACCCACAGCGACGTCTTCCACCCCTCCGCAGAAAACGCGAGCGCACCAGCCCCTGCCGTTCAGGACAGCCAGCCCCGACACGAGCATGCGTTTTGAGCCCCTCGCGCCGTCGTCCACGCAGTTCAGCCAGCCCTTGCAGCCAAACAACCACAACCAAACCATCACCACCACCACCACCACGAACCTCAATAACAATACATCCCCTCCACCGATCAACTGGTCCTCCATGACCTCCACAAAATCCACCTTCTCGTCCCCACCGCCTGCGCAAGCTCCCACCCCCAACTACACCAACCTCGGCTCCCCTATCCCTCCGCGGGGGCTGCCCCAAAATTTTGGGATGGCTCCCGGTCCCGCGTTCTCTCTTGCTCCTACGCCGGGGAGCTCCATGTCCACGTCGACGTCCACGACACGAGCCAGCGGCACGGGCTTCAGTCTTGCGCCCCCGCCGTCGGCGCCGCGCCAGAACGCATGGAGTTCACCACCCTCATCGTCCATGAGCCTCGGCGGGCTGGGCAGCCCGGGAGGCGGCAGCAACAATACCACCACACAGGGTAATGCAACAAGAACGAACATGAACACGAGCATGACCACCAGCATGAACACCAACATGAACACGAGCATGAGCGCGATGGGCATGAATGGGAGCATGGGCATGGCGATGTGGCAGCTCGGCGGCGCTTCGACGAGCAATAGCGGCAGCAGCAGTAGCAATGCAGCGAAATCCGGTCTCGACAAGTACGAAAGCCTAATATGAAACGACATCCTTGGAATAGTAGACTGTCACCCAGCGAGTTCTGTCTGCATGCCAATATGAATCCCTTGCCTTTTTTCTCCCGCTTTTTTGGTTCTTCGTCGTCAAACCTTTCCCAACAGTCCATGGCTCGGGAATGCGGGTGGGATTCGAAAAAGGGCGTAATGTATCAGGATTCATCGGAGTAGCACAAGGGGCCAACCAAAATTCATCGTACTGCCTTTCTTGGTGAAATCTATCATGTATGAAGAATAAGACGAGCATATATCCACATGCGCATGAACGACGGCGTCCCCTTCTACAATATCGCTTCTGGCGTGCTTTCATGGTGGACTCCTTGTGTCCCTGCGCACGACGTACGAGCCATCAACGGTTCCGCAGAATGGCGGAAAGGGAAAAAGAGAAAAGGAGGAGCACATGATCGACAAACAGGGGGAGAGGATCACACAGCAGATGGAGGTAGATGATGAAGGGGGGGGATGAGCGGGTGAAGGAGGGGGGGTGGAATGGGTGAAGATTGATAAGAAGAGGGCAGGAGAGAGATCAATGGAGAGCAATGAGGGAAGAAAAAAAGGTCGGGAGGAAAGGAATCAGAAATGTGCAAGAAGGAAGAACAAAAGTGAGACGATTGACGCTATATGGAAGACAAGAGATCAGCGTGGAGTAGTCGGAGCAGATGGCGGTTGTAACCTAGGGTTCAGGATACACGTAACGGTGATGATGATGATGAGGAGGAGGAGGGTGAGGATGAGAAGGAATAGCCAGTATGACGATGGCTACTCCCGCACGGTAAAAGCGTGCCGGCTGCGAAAGGGCTCCTGGGTGGTGACATCGACGACCTGTCCCTCAGGCACCATCTCATGCACGAGCTCCCACCCCAGACGGCGACAGAGCTCCGCGACGATGACGTCGCAGTCGCCGAGCAGGTCGATGTCGAAGTTGATGTGGGAGACGGCCTGTCGGGAGAGGTAGATCTGGGGGATGTTGGCGGGCAGCCAGCTGACGATCTCGGAGACGGGGGTGACCTTGAGGGAGGTGCCTATGACGATGACGAGGTCGACCTTGTCGCGGTCGTTTTCGGTGAGGCGCTTGGAGAACTCGTCGGGGAGATTTTCGCCGAAGAAGACGATGTCGGGTTTCATGACGCCGATGGAGGCGGAGGCGGCGTCGTCGTCGTCGTCGTCGTCAGAGTGGAGGGAGTCGGAGGGGGAGGAGTGGTAGGTGTAGGAGGAGGGGGATGCGTTTCGGCGGCGTTTTTTGGAGGAGGTGGAGGAGGAGGGATGCTTGTGCTTGCGCTTGCCGTTGGTGTGGCTGTTACTGGCGCTTTGTTTTGTGAGGGCGGCGACGCATTGGGGGCAGCGGGGGATGTTGCCGGCGCGGATGTCGGGGAAGATGGCCTCGCCGGGGGAGCGGAAGCCGCAGCGCATGCAGGTGGCCGAGCCGAAGGAGCCGTGGCAGTGGATGAGCTTGTCGGCGGGCAGCCCCGCCTTGGTCTCGAGGTTGTCGATGTTCTGGGAGTAGTTGGTGAGCAGCTTCCCGCGCTCGTGCAGCATGGCGAGGAAGCGGTGCGTCGGGGAGTACCGGGCGGCGCCCTCGGGGGGCAGGATGTCCCTGGCGACGGAGTAGAAGATGGAGGGGTCCTCGCGGAAGAGCTCGATGTCGAAGACCTCCTGCGGGTCGGAGAGGCCGAGGTGCCCGAGGCGCGCGTAGAGGCCGACGTCCTTGGAGCGGAAGTCGGGGATGCCGAGGGAGGTGGAGATGCCGGCGCCGGTGATGACGATGATGTGGGCGCTGCGGGCGATGAGGGCGACGGCGTCGTCGACGGAGTTGTAGTGGGGCAGCTTGACGCGCTTCTCGAGCTCGCGGGTGACGGCGAGGGAGAGCAGCGGGAAGTAGGCCTCGTCGGGGGAGCCCTCGAGGAAGGGGGGCGGGCGGATGCCGAACGCGGTGAGGAGCTTCTTGGCTGTGTAGCGGCCGGCGTCGACGGTGCGCTGGCAGAAGACGGAGGGGCCTTGCTCGCGCAGCTCGCGGCGCAGGCGGCATGCCTCCTCGGGGGTGCAGGCGTCTGGGCCGGGGAGGAGGGCGCCGTCTGGGAGGCTGGTGAGCGGGGACGATGTTCTGTAGAGGACGTCGCGGGTGGGTTGGATGGCCATGCTGGTAGAGAGAGAAGGGGAGGGCGGGAAGGTTGATGGATGAGGAACAGGGAGAGGAGAGGAGGAGGAATTCAGTCCTTACCAGAGTGCGTGGAGCTGTCGTTGGTCAGCTCGTCGATGATGTCTTCAAAGAGCGAGTCCGTCTCCCACGAGTCGCGGGTGTCGGCGACTCTGTCCTCGAGCTCGGCGAGCGAGGCGCTGACCGAGGCCTCCTTGAGCTCCTGGACGGTGGGGTTGTCCGAGAGCTTGTCGAAGGCGTTTGTCTCGAGCCTGTCCCTTTCTCGGTCCCTGTCTCTGGCTCTGTCCCCTTCTCTGGCCCTCTCCCCCGAGTCCACATCTGGGTCCCTTTGCCTGTTGCGCTGGCTGTCCCTCTCTCTGTCCCTCTGACCACCCGGCTTCTTGTCCTTCTCCTTGTCCTTGTGACTTGGCCCCCCTTTCTCCTTCATCTTGTCCCTCGCCGGCGTGGCTGCCTTGGCGGCGTTCACCCGCTTCATCTTCTCCAGCTGGGTCTGTCTGTCACGACGCGGTGATCCAACCGTTGCGACGTCCAATTGTCTCGGGAGTGATCGCTGTGAATGCCAGATGGGTACCTTCTGGAACTTCCAATGCGCCGCTCAAGCACGTCCTTGGTTCGGGGCAATGGAACCTGAGGAGTCGCAATGCGTTTCCCGGCGAGGGTGTCTTGGCATCTGTTTGTGTGGATGGATGATGGATAGATGGATGCTTGACACAATTCCAGCCGTTCCAGTTCTGTGAGAAGTACTATGTAGGTAGTAGTAGTTATTCCGTATTCCAAGGACGCTCTGAGAAAGATGGGACCGATGGGACACTCCCAGAACAGATCCAGTGAGACAGAATCTCGAGGATGGTGGCAGAGGACAACAAAGACACGCAAGGGCGCCAGGTCCAGACCGTGCTGCCTTTCCGCGCGGGCGGACAAAGACAGCGAGAGGCGGGAGAGGGAAGATAGAAGAGAGAAGAGGGAAGATGGAAGAGAGAAGAGGGAAGAGAAGCGAAACAAAGAGACTGACTTAGGACTGAATAAATCATGAGCCAACCAAAGCCGCTGCCACCGAATGTTCTTCATAACATTATGTTCACATAGATGCATGTCCATATATGTATGTTTTCTTCTTTCCGATAGACCCTACCCTGGAGCTGCTAATTTCCAGCTGCTCATTGGGAGTTGCCGGCCTATTATGGATTCAATCTCTGTTCGGGTTAGGGTTGTGCTGCCTCTCAATGGATTTCATCCACCACCAATTTCATCCACCACTCTCATCTCAGGCTGGTGCTTACAAAGGCTCTTCTGCCTCAGTGAGATGAG
This sequence comes from Escovopsis sp. TC, assembly GCA_003055185.1. NCBI lineage: Eukaryota > Fungi > Ascomycota > Sordariomycetes > Hypocreales > Hypocreaceae > Escovopsis > Escovopsis sp. TC. The sequence goes on along the minus strand of NIGD01000005.1, from coordinate 2,639,168 downwards.
TTCGAGGAACGATCATCGCCTCCAGTTCCACTCCGTACTCCACACATCCCCATGAGCGAGCAGAGACGTCCATTCGGCAAGCTTTCTGAACTACAAATGAGCAGACGACAGGATCTTTCTGAGACAAGCACCATGAGAGAACGAAGGCAGGCTGAGACAACTGTGGCCTGCATTGTGGTTGCTTTGCCCTGTTGACCATACCCCTCATGCAATCGCTTTTCAACCCTCTTTTACAACGCATCCTGATCACGTCACTCCTCGACTTCAACACCGCCTCGTTCAGATGTCTCAGCAAGAACGAAAAAGGTATTGGTATCTATGAATGTTGGGCCCTCCACTAGCCAAGAGCCATGGGCCCTCCTGCGAGCCTCAAATGGGAGCCAAAAAGGAAAAATGACGAGGGCGTGAGAAAAAGGGCGGAGGGGAAGGCGTCAGGAAATGGTGAGGAAAAGGGGGGAAAGAAAGGGGGAAAGAGGGGGGGGACGGGGTCCAGAGGCGGAGGGGTGAAGAAGTTGAAGTTGAGAGAGAGAAAAAAAAAGGGCCAGATATCATCATGGCCCCTATGCTCGTTCATACACATACATCGTCATGATAAAATAGACCAGCACCCAGAGACCAAGAAGAAGAGAGAAAACAAGAGGAAGAAAAGAGAAGAAGAAAAGAACAGAAAAAACCAAGGAGCTTCATTTCCGAAAGAGGAAGAGGGTATGTCACCATAAATCACACAATCCTGGCCTGTTTCGCTTTCCCGTGTTCTTTTTTTGTGCGCCCAAATAGAAGACTTTCACGCCGCTCGCGCTGTCCCGTCCTTTTGCTCCGATGCACTGTGCCCCGCCGACGTCCCCTCCTCCAATGCCCGCTGCTGCTGCTGCGCGTGGATCGTCGCCGCGACCTCGTCCGCGGACGGCCTCCCGGACGGCGACCACGCCGCCGCCACGCCGGCTGCGACGATGCCCGCCATGACGGTGGGCGCGCCGAGCGCCGAGTTGGACCGTGAGCGGGTAGACTTGGTGCGCTGCCGCGAGATGGGCGTCGGGATCTGCGGAAAGCTGTCCTCCCTGTTGCGCGGGCTGTCCGACGCGTTGACCGAGCCGGAGCGCGAGTGCGAGAGGCTCCGCGAGCGCTGGATGATCTCCTTGGGATGCTGGATCGCGAACTTCAAGTTATTCAGGCGGCCTCCCTTCATCCGCCGGAGGAAGTTGAGCTCGTCCCGCACGTCCGCCAGGGGCTCCGGGTACATGTCCATCTCCTCGTCCGTGACCGTCAGCCCGGGCACCTGGCTGGCGCGTCGCTTGAGGAAGTCCGGGATCAGGGCCACGACCCATCGGTCAGGGATGAGCCGGATCAGCACGCCGAAGGGAATCGAGATGGCGCCGAGGACGAGAGCGATACCCCACATGGCGCCGCCCTGGTCCCGATCCGAGATTTGGAACGCGTCGCCGCCGTAAAAGATGATCAGTACCTGACCGCCGCTCATAAGAGCGCTGATGGCAATGAAGAACCAGTTGCGGCTCAAGCCCTCAAAGATGTTGAACTTGTTATCCAATCGGCGGTTACTATTGTGAAGCCGGTCAGTCATCCATTGATCAAAAAAAGAGACAATCCTCCCTTTTTCAACAAGCCAGAGAAAATCACGATCCTCTCTTTCGGCAGGAGATGGATGGTAAGACTTACTTCCATTGGTTGAAGATCTGCATCCACACAAACGTGTTGAACACAAGAGTGCCGATGTCCTCCTTGGTCAGGGGCTTGTCCGGGCTCACGGCGCTACCCAGAAGCGGGACCACGACCCTGTCGGCGGCGAAGTAGAGCATAAACGTGATGGCAAGCTGGTAAATAGCCTGGCCGATGATCATCTTCCACATGGTCGGGGAGATGATGGAAGATCCCTTGGGCTCGGGCCTGCGATCCAGCACGCTCTCCTGCGGAGGATCCGTCGCGAGCGCCAGAGCCGCTAACGTATCCATGATGAGGTTGACCCAGAGCAGCTGGACGGCCGTCAGCACCGAGCTCTCCGTCTCACTAGACACGGCCGAGACGAAGGTCAGGACGACGGCGGTGATGTTGACCGTTAGCTGGAATTGCAGAAAGCGCTTCACCGCGTCGTTGACGGCGCGCCCCCACTTAAGAGCCTTGACGATGCTAGCGAAGTTGTCGTCCATCAGGATGATCGCCGAGGCCTCCTTGGCCACCTCCGTGCCGGCGATCCCCATCGAGAATCCGACATCGGCCATCTTGAGAGCTGGAGCATCGTTGGTACCGTCGCCGGTCACAGCCACGGTCTCGCCCATGTCTTTGAGTCTCTTCACCAGGATGCGCTTGTCCTCAGGGCTGGATCGAGCCAGGACGTGCAGCTTCGGGATCACGTCGATCTGCTGGAGCCTGCTCAGGTTGCGGAAGTAGGGCCCCTCCATGACGACGCTGTCGGGCTGCAGTATTCCGCATTCCTTGGCAATCGCCTGCGCCGTGAGCTTGTTGTCGCCCGTCACCATGCGGACCACCACGCCGGCCTTTTGGCACATCTGGACGGCGTCGAGGACGCCTTCGCGGAGGGGATCCTGGATACCGACCATGCCGACAAAGGTCATCTCATAGAATATGTCCTCGAAGGCGATTTCCGAGTCGCTGGAGTCGCTGCGGCGGATGGACCGAGGAGGCCAGGCCTCGAAGTCCTTGTAGCAGATGGCGATCGTACGAAGAGACCGGGTTGCGTAGGTGACGATGAGATCGGTGAGGCTCTTCACGGTCTTTTCCCCAAGAGACACGACGGAGGCGTCGACCGAGGGATCGCGAAGAGCCTGCGTGCACTGGGCGAGAAGGATCTCCGAGGCGCCTTTGACATAGAGCCGAGCGCCTCCGCTAGGGAGCCGGGTCACAATGCCCATGCACTTGCGGCCGGAGTCGAAAGGGATAGCCCGCAGGGTCACCGCGTTCTCGCGCAACTCGCTCACAGATCCCATACCCAGATAAGTTCTGGCAAAGAGCAGGAGCGCGGTCTCGGTCTTGGACCCGATGAACGATTTCTCACCATCTTGCTCGCCCTCGAACGCCGTCGAGTTCAATGCAATGGACTTAACGAGCAGATCCCGGACGGGCTCGCAAAGCATCTTGGCAAACTCAGGAGGCGACAAGTCGCTACCGTTGCTGCCGCCGCTGCTGCTCGATTGCTGGTCGAATTCAGCCTCCTGGCTGCCTAGGGGTAATGATGTTGTTAAGGATGCCGATGTAGGGGATGCTTGGGATTCTGACTCCTGCGCCGGCGCCTGCTGAGGGTTGCTAAATCTGTGGCTGACGCCGACCGCACCCGCGACGACCTGCATCTTGTTCTGGGTGAGCGTGCCGGTCTTGTCCGAGCAGATGGTTGTCGCGTTTCCCATGACCTCGCAGGCCTTGAGGTGCCGCACCAGGTTGGCATCCTTGAGCATTCGGGTGGTGGCGAACGCCAGGGCTAGCGTGACCGCCAGGGGGAGACCCTCGGGAACGGCGACGACGATGATGGTGACGACGACGATGAAAATGTTGAGGAACATTTGACCCTTCTCGGCAGGGGTGGCGTGGTCGAGAGTGGGCAGGCGGACCAGAAACTCGATGAAGAGGACGATGAAGAGCAGCAGGCCCGCGGCGCCACCGAGCTTCGCGATGTAGGTCGCGATGACATTGAGCTTGGATTGAAGGGGCGTCATCTCCGGGTCGTCGTTGAGGGCCATGAGCGTCTTCCCGTAGGAGGAGTAGATGCCGGTGGAGGTGACCATGAAGGTCCCCACGCCCTCCATGATCTTGGCGCCAGACTGGATGAAGGGGTCCATTTTCTTGAGGCTCTCGTTGTTCCGAATGGCGTCATAGACCTCGCCGGCCGGTCGCTTCTTGATGATGTCGGACTCTCCGGTCGTCTGGGACTCGTCACATTTGACGTCGAAGCCCTCGATGAGGATGCCGTCGACGGGAATGAGATCGCCAGGCTCCAGGCGAATGACGTCGCCGACCATGATGTCGTAGACGGAGATCTCCCTGGTCTGGCCGGACCGGACCACCTTGACATTGCGATCCTGCTTCCTCTTGTTGAGCTTCGCGAACTGGCGTTCCTTTTGGTAGTCGTTGAGGGATCCGACGACGACGACGATGGCAATGGCGACGATAATGGCAACGCCCTCGACCCATTCCACCTTGGGCTCCCCGGGCAGGTGCTTCTGACCGAACGTCTGGTACAGGCCGACGGCAAGGCTGATGACAGCAGCGATGGATAGAAGGATGAGAACCTTGTCGTTGTAGGTGATCCACATGAGCTGCAACAGGCTCTTTCCTTTCTTCTCCGGAAGTCGGTTATCTCGGAAGACGCGATATCGATCCTGGAAATGCTCCCGATGATGGCTCGCTCGCGAATGACCCCTGGAGAGGGTGTTCTCGGCCGGGACCCCATGCTCGTGCCCGTGCTCGTGCTCGTGCTCTTGCTCGTGTCCGGGCTCCTGCCCCAGCTGGTCTCCCTGCTTCTGCGTGGCCTGCTCAAATGTCACGTGGCCACCGAGGCTCGATTCGTCGACGCTGAGTCCCGATTTGCGGTCTGTCCGCAGGCCCTTCTCGAGGCCGCTGAGGCCACCCAACTGGAAGAAGGCGGAGAGGTTCTTGGGGTTGAACATCTTGTTGAGCTGTCCAGGCGTGAAGGCGAAGGGGTTGTTGTCGATGTCGAAGTCGGCCTCGGTCCCGGCGTCGGCTTTGAGGGCTGTCGGGTCGTTCATGATCTTCTCGTTGGTCTGCGAGGTCTTGTACTTCTCCGTCTGGGTCGAGCTGGAGGCGACGACGGTGGTGTCGCCGCCTGAGTACATGGAGCGATTCGCATCTTCGGAGTCAAGCGAGTTCTGTCTCGATCGCAGGGGGTTTGGCGGGACGGACAAGAAGCCGCGGTCGTTTGCGCGGAGGGTCATGGGCGTGGAGACGTTGTGGGGGCTCGTGGGCCTGCTGTCTCTGCTCTCGAAGGAGGTGTCGACCGTGAGGTCGTGCCGCTGTCCCTGGGAAAGCCCGAAGTTGGGATCGATCAAGGTCGAGGGGCTGACGCCGTCATCTTGAGAATACGAGGTCGGGGACATTGACAAGAGGTGCTGCTGCGGCTCATTGGAGGCCTGGGCGTCGTGACTGCTGGCACTGACGGCCGTTGTGTCAATGGTGATGGTCGGTCTGTACAGCGAGTCAGTTGATGGTGTTGCAGGGGCCGACGTGCATGTGGAGAGAGTCGATGAGTACTAGGAAGGACTGAAATAGGAAAAGGGCCTGCAGTTGGGGATGAAACAGACGCGAGAACAAAGGGTTTGGGGTCGGGAAGGATTGATGAAAAAAAGAGACAAGGGGAGGACAGGAAGGGAAAGCAAACAAGAGGAAGGGAACTTGAAGAGAAGAGCAAAGGAGATATTCATACGCTCGTCTTCTGGAAGGCGGCGGACTGGGTGACGAGCTCGGTGACGAGGGCGAGGACCTGGGGTCAGCCATGGTTGAGACAAGGCTGCCTCGTCGAGGCCGCAGTCGTTCCTCCTTGAGGCTCCGTGGTAGGACGCGTCTCCGATGAGGCTATGCGGGAGGCGAATCTCTCTAGCACCCGGTGAGGGCGGCGATGAAGGCCGCCGTCTGGAGATCCGGGCTGACGGTGCCACGCCAAGAGGCGAAGCAGGAGGAGAAGTCGTTGAAGCGCGGGAGGCTATGAGCGTGACATGTGTTGGTGGATGCTTCTGGTGGTAATGATGGACAGGTATGGGTGTATGGATGATTCGCTGCTGAGAGGGGAAGCGAGCCTCGTGCTGCTTGTCTCTCCCGACGATCGAGGCCGGTCAGAAAGGGGGATGGATGGGTCAAGTGTTGCTGGTGCTCGTGCTCGTGCTCGTACTGGTGGTGCTCGCACTGGTGAGAGAGAGACCAGCAGGAGGCAGTCGACGATGCGGCGCAGGGCGCAGGGAAGCGAGACCCGAGACCGACGAGCAGGGCCCAAAACGGATCTGGATTCCAGATGGATGGGATGGCGAGCCTCTTTACCCCGGCACGAGGTCAAAGAGGAGGACAAGAAGGAAAACGGTAGGTCAGGACTGGGAGGCGGATAGAGAGATGCACGGGGTAGAGAGAACTGGGGATGTGAAGATGGACAGCGTCCCGGCGTGAGTGAGTGAGTGCGAGGGGGAGAAAAAGGAAGAAAAAAAAAAGGAAAGGTCCAGGGGAGAAAGGTGTTTGACGGCGTTTGCGATGAGGAAGAGCGAGGACGAGGAGGGTGAAGGCGAACGTGAAGGGCGAGAATCACTGGAACATGAACGAGGATCCTGGAAGCGTGAGGAAGCGCAAGTACCGGCGACGTGATGCCCGATGCGGTAATTTGGATGAGGCAGTGCTGGCGAGCTCTGTGATTGGCCAATATGGGAGGGGATCTGGACGTACGGAGTCCACGATACATACACTGTACGAGGAGGTGTGCGTTAAGATGGGCCATGCAAGCGTTAGAGCATGTAGCCTGGATGTACAGAATACGGAGCACACACGGCGGGCTCCACACTGCAAATCCAGGGGAGGGAAGGAGCAGGGGCGGGTCGGAGCTGCATGTGCTGCGCGACGACGGCAGGAGCAACTGGTCCATTGGATCTCGATGTCCCCTCGAGGTATCGTCGAGGTACGGAATAGCCCCCGGACACGCACGAAGTAGTGCCAATGCTACCCCTCAAGGACCTCAAGGGTTCCATCAACTCTAGTGGGACCTTGAAGTCCTGATGGATGAACAATCGATTGGCCGAGCCGTCCGGCCTCGAACCATCCTGGACCCGCATTGGATACATGTACATGTACGGAGCACATGTACCCTGGACGACCCCCGTCGGCGGGTGATTCACAGTGGCCCCATCCACTGAAGCCGAAGCCCAGGGAAGGACCTTGGGGGATCGCGGCCCTACAAGCGCCGCCCTGGATCCAGTGGAGGCCCTGGACCTCCAAGGAGCACTCCTGCCTGGTGGAATCTGGATGCCGTGATGGCTTCATGTTCGCACCTCATCAACAGGTGATGGATCGACCCATCGTCGACCTGCGCCTCCAGACCGCGATCCGGCGTCCTCCCGCGGCAATCTCCTGAGCTCTAGCAGCCAATCACGGCTTCACTTCGATTCCCTGTACTCCGTGTACGGGTTGCTGTGAGCAGGCAGATGGATGGGTTCGACCACACACCGCCGACCGTCACAGCATCGAGAGGATCATTCGGGCCAAGAAATGGAAAGGGGCCGCCTCCCGCCGAGACAATCTATCGCGATGGCGGAAGCGGGCTCGCCCTGATGATGATGATGGCCATCGCCGGCTCCCTGCCCGCCAGATGACTGCCCTGTGGCTTCTCTGGAGTCGCACGGGAGCGGACAGCTACTACGAGTACGAAGGTAGAGCTGCTGCCGCTCACGGGCGACGGCCGGGCTGATCCCAGACATCGACGGCGCTGCCCTGAAGCGGCAGGTCCTGGAAATTGGACGAAATTTCATCCGTCATTCGATCAGCCCGATTCCAAGGCTGCCTTCGAGATTCGATACACGCTACGGGTATGCCGCGCACGTCCATACCGGGGAGGACTGTGGTCAGGCCGCAGCCTGGCTCGAAGTCGCCGTGGCCATATCACGCTGAGATGGAGATGGACACGGAGTGCTCCGTATGGGGGGAGGACATGCATATACGGCATCAACTTGAAGTCTTGTTGGCACCTTTTGCTAACGTGTGTCATGTCAGAAGCAGCAGAAGCCGGAACGTTCTCGAGGGAAGCTTCACGATCAGATCCTCCAGCTGCGGGAAAATCAACATCAGTACTCGTGCGAGTACGAGCAGCGCCCGACGTCCAGGGTCCAGAGGGCTCCATGTCGACTTGCCACAAGCGGCAAAATCGCTCCATCGTTCCATCGATGGGCACGAGCACAGATCCGGATACAGCACGTCCTGGTGCGGAGTACTGGTACGAGTACGGAGTACGACTCTGAGCTTCCGGCGCGCAGGCATCACCCGCATCATCGCCCGGGGCCATGGCATCATGGCATCATGGCATCGACCACATGCCGACGTGCGTCCCCTACGTGAACCCTTCGAGCAAAGGGAGACCAGAAAATCTTGCCTTCACGCGCGTGGTGCTCGAACGAGTACGAGTACTCGGACTGGAATTCGAGTTGGACATCAAACACGCACAAAGAAAAGGTTCCAGACATGATACGCTCAGAGCCAAGCATTTGGCCAAGCATTTCGCTAAGCCTCTCGCTCGGACCGGGATGGCATCCATTCCTGCGATCTACGCAGAAAACTGCCTAGTCGATCAGGTAGCATCCCATGCGAGTGGCCATCCGCATCTGATACAAGCCCGGGCGCTTTCCAACCGCCGAGGACCAGTGACGAGTTTTTTCTTCTTCTTCTTCTTCTTCCTCCCATTCTTCCAACGACATCCAGCCCATTGGGCCCCAACGGCAGACGGGTATATCTCCGTACTCGTACCTAAATGATGTACGGAGGCATACGGAGCATCGCGTACGGGTACGCTCTTCCGAGTCGGGGGCGATGGCCCGGGTCGAGACGGGCTCGAATCCCCTTCCCTCGCCGTTGGCAGCTGCGCCCTGAGGGGGCTGTGCAAGAACAGACTCAATGGATCCATCACGGGCTGCATTCTCGACACCGATGAACACGCGGGAGAAAAAGCTGGGAATGCAACGCGCGAGCAGGGAAATGGGCATGTGAATGGATGGGCACACCCCGCACCGGAAGCGACACCCATACGCTTTCGAAACGCCATCATGTCGTCGCCATGCCTGCCTGGCCCCAACACGACCGTCCGGGTCCATCAGGGAGGTTCCAGCGAGCAGTTGCAAGGACCCGATCAGCAGAGCATCCCGTCGATCTGATAAAACGGAGGAGAAACAGCGTCCTGATTCGCCCACATGGGGATCGCAATGCGCGGCTCGCCCCTCGTGCGTGAGGCTTAGCCTCGCGATCCGTGAGATTGGCTTCCCGCCTGCCGGCATGCGATCGGGAGGCCGAGCTGGCCACGCAGACGGCCGCCTACGCGAGTGTTCCATCTTGCCTCCTCTCTTCCTGTTTCCTTGACCTAACCTTCTTCTCCTTCTGGCCCCCCTTCTCGACGATCGAAGTGGCTTCCACTTTCTCTCCTTCTTTCTCTTGGCACCCCTCTCCTCGAAGAGTGAGGTGACTTCCACTACTTCCCCCCTCGAAGAGTCAAGTTACTTCTACTCCTACAACTTCTTGATCTCTGTCCTCTTCCGGCCCCCGAAGTCCAGTGACGACACAGAAGAGAACTCCACTCCCCGTACCGGTGTCCCCTCCGATGTCGCATACTCCCATCTACCCATCCCGCATCATGCATCAGACACAGCATCAGACACAGCATCACACACAGCATCACACACAGCATCACACACAGCATCACACACAGCATCACACACAGCATGAACAGACGCAGATTGCATCAACGGATCCCTCCCCGCACCATTCCCGGGCCCAAGGACCACAGCATCTCGAGTCGCAGAATGCGTCACCGATCTGCCCCCCTCCCACCCGGCTTTTGCCCCTGAGTACAAGTAAAGAATCCCTCTTTCCCCCGAGTAATATATCCCTCTGACGCCCAAGTTGTAGATCTCTCTCCACCCCGAGTTCTGAACCCCTCGTCCCCCCCGAGTAATCGTAATGGACCCCTCACAGATCAGCACCCTGCACTGCTCCATCACACATCAGTATCAGAGCGACCTCGCGCTTCTCCAATCCCACATCGAGAGCAGTCCCCTCAGAGGCCTCATATAAGCCTTCACCGCGTGCGACCCTCATCTCCTCGTGGACACCCTGCCCCTCTCGCTTCCCTGATTTCCTCGTCCCACGCGGGCACCATCCGGGCCCAGATGGACTTGCGTCGCACTCAGACAGTGCTGCGCCTCCTCGGTGTCACTGCTGCTCTGGATATCAGTCTACTCGTCCACGTATATGGATCTGCCCCGTCCATAGCCCCTTTCCTATGTAGACTCCTTTCTTCAATGCGAACCTGCCTGTGAGTGAGCTTATTTGTATGCAACCTCTAGGCCTGCACGCAACCTCCTTACTCCTCACCCCTCCCTACATTCTCCATTCTCTCATCGAGGTCCTTCCTCAGCGCCGCCGTACAAGAATTGACCAGAGAAAAGCCCCCCTCCGATGGTTCCCTTCCCATCGTTCCAGGAGCACTCCTCCATCCATTCCCTCCCCATCATCCAGCAAAATCCCCTTAGTGTCATCCCCCACTTCCTCCGTTCCGCCTCATGCGTCTTCAAGAGCATCCAACAGACCCTCATCCACCGACCTCTTTTTCCATGGGTCCTCCCATCGGACGAGGTATCTCCCTCAGCTGTTCACACTGACACATGGACAAGCCACTCCCCTGATATCCACCCGGTCTCAATCTCCTAGTCAGGACTCAGCCTCCTTGTGTGCGCGGAGGGTCCCCCCCCCCCCCCCCCCCCCTCCCACCCCCCCCCCCCCCCACCCCTCCAAC
>NIGD01000005.1:2578056-2628633 GCA_003055185.1 Escovopsis sp. TC | reverse complement strand
CGCGGGGGGTCCCCCCCCCCCCCCTCCCCCACCCCCCCTTTTCAAAGAGCGACTCATAATTCCGTAGAGATTTGGAATCGCATCCACGTGAAGCCGTCTGCATCGAATTGAGTACGCCCTCACCACGCTGCCCGGATACATGCTCATACACAAGACCTGGACTGTATGCATGTAATGTCAGCCCAGACTTTACTGCCCATGATGCCCAAGCCAATCCCAAGGCAACCCCAACGCCGCCGTTCACTCATTGCCCTCCCGGTTCAAGAGGCTGTGCACTCACATTCATGGATGGATCTGCATCCGTCCCGTGGCATCCTCCGCATTAGTACACGTTAAGCAGGCCGCCCTTGGCATCAACTCGCACGGAAATGTCCATCATCCCCGGGCCTTGATGTGCTCGAATTCCCCAAGTGTATTCGTCTCCTCGGCCCGTGTGCGGTCTTGAGCCATACCAGGGGTCTTCATCACCACGAGTCATTCATCTTGCCCCTTGTGGTCGTGAACCCGCAAACAATCATCAGCCTCACCTGCCCCTGATCACAATCCCGTAGTGACTCGCTCGTATTGATGTCATCAAAGATCATGAAAAGCCTGCTTGGAGAGCAATCACACCCCAGCTGACTCGTGCCACACGACCAACTGCAATCTTTGCATGAAGCTCTTTATGATCCGCGCGATCATCATTGCAGACCACGAAAAGCCTTGCAGAGGTCATGAATGGGCTGTAAGTCTCCTCGTTCTATCGAATTGAAAGATCCACACATGAGTCGTTGCAGACCACGAAAGCCCTCTCTGCATATCATCTCCGTATCACAGGAGTCGTGCTCCAAGCCCAACCAACGGCATACATCGTCACAGGCTATGATGAGGTCATCCTCGTCCTACAAGACTCTTGTAGTTCATCGCCGGCAGTGATTTTGAGCCCTGTATGTTACGCACATATGGATGTCATTGTAGACACAGAAGCCTGTTTCGAGATCATCCCTAGGATTCAAAGAGAGTACTCGCGCCCCGAGACCATCTTCCATCGACTCGAGCCTCCACTGAAGTTGGATCACAACGGACGCAGTCCGTACCTACTCAGACTGTCCACAATCAAGGAATTGCTGCTTCAACATTCTCCTCGATTCATCAACATCTTGCCCAGACGACCCACAATCGAAGAATCGTTGCTTCAACACCCCTTCGATCCAAGAAAACTGCTCAGGCTAGCCCCCATCCGTGAGACTTTTGCTGGAAGACAAGTGGTATCATATCCCACGTAAACCGTACTTGCTCAGGCAACCCACAATCAAGAAAAACGTTGCTCTATTGCCCTCTGAGAACCATCGACATCTTGCGCAAGCTATGTATGACCTTTCCTTGAAAAGCACTCTCGCCCGAGGAAATCGGATTGTCGCTGGAAGCCCATCTGAGATCTATGCTATGCAAGACCCGTGGCAGAATTTAGATAGATGGGGGCCCCTCGCAGATAGATGGGGTAATATGGGATAGATAGGGGGACATGCTGGATCAACAGTGGTGATGTGGTGATGTGTTGATGTCGGATAGATGTGGAGATTCCGAGCATCGACGTCAACGCATGATGCTCAACCCCATCACCGCCTCCCCAAATCAATATCCCTCACTAGCACCATCCCCCCCTCCTCCGTCCCCTCTCGTCCCTTGCCCCCATTCAACCTCTTCCCACTCTCCCCCTCCGTGCTCGTTCTCTCCCCCCCCTCAAAAAATGGCACCACGGCACACCGCACCACCCCCCTCCAGAACCCTTCCACCACACCCCTCAGCTCCCCCCCCGTCTGCTTAAAGTCCGGAAACGCATTCACCTCCAACAACCACGCGCAACCCCCCTCATCCACCAGGAAATCCAGCCCGAACACCTCGAACGCGTTCGGCAGCGCCTGGAAATGGATCGGCATCGCCCGCACCGCCGCCTCGAACACCTCCCCCGTGACGTCGCAGATCTGCGCGAAGATGCCCTCCTTGGTGGGCCCCGTGGATGCCGTGCCCCCGTCTTCGTTTTCATCCTTATTCAGGTCTTCCCCCCGCTCGGCCTCGTCGGGGAGTTGCAGCCCCCAGAACCGCCGCACCGCATTCTCCCCCGGCCGCTCCCCCTGCACGCACGTATTCGTCAAATACCTCTCCGCGTCCTGCGCCCCGCCATCCGCCCCCGCCCCCTCCCACGGCGCCTCGTACGGCTTGCCCGCAAACAGGGCGAGCATGTCCCTGTACACGTACACCCGTAATCCGCCCACGCAGAGCACGTACGTGCGCACGTGGAACTTGTGCCCGCCGTGCGGCTCCACCAGCAGAGGGGGGTGGATGTACGGCTGCGCGACGAAGTGCCGCAGGTGCGAGGTCGTGATGTAGTCCACGGTCTTTGTCACCTCCACGCCCACACCTTTCTCCCCGCCCAAAGCCTCACCCCCGTCTTCGTCGTCGCCGTCGTCGTCCTCATCCCCACCCTCGTCATCGCTGTCCGGCCGTTCCGCCTCCCACCCGTCGAAGATGTCCTGCAGCTCCTCCATGCTGCTGAACAGGCGTATCCCCTGCCCGCGGTCACTCATCCCCGGCTTCAGGATCCACCACTCCCGCTCCGAGCAGTCCACCCCCTCCCTCGCGGCATTCCGCTCCATGCTCTCCCGCAGGTCGAACGCCTCGACGAGCGCATCGTCCAGGAACTCGGCGTAGTCCAGCTCAAACGCCTCGCTGCGCTTCACGTGCCGGCCCAGCACCGAATCGGGGTGCTTCGCCGTCCAGTGGTCCACCGTCGCGGACAGGTAGTGCTTCCGGATGAGCGCCTTGCGGATCATGTAGCTGTTGACGAGGCAGGTAGTGGGGCGCTGCGCGGCGAGCTCGAAGTCGATGCTCTCGTAGGGGAGGATCTGAAGGACTTGCTCCTCTTCTGCTGCTGATGCTAATGATAAGGATGATGGTGGAAGGTCCGTGACGATGTCGAGGTTTCCGTGGGGGAATTCGGCTTTCAGGGCCGACAGGATGAGGGGCTGGACATAAGCATCTTCGTAGGCCACGACTGCACGTATCCTCCGGCTGTTCTCTGTCTTCCCTGCGGCGGGCGCGGGAGCAATCTCCTTTGCCGCTCGCAATGCCAATGTCGGGTCCCTTGTGTCCACCAAGCTAGAGCTAAGAGAGAGGAAAATCGGTGTAAGAGAGGGCTTCTATTTTGCCAGAGGTTGATCTGGCTTGATATATGCATACTCGTAGTATACACGGCAAGGCCGTCGCCATCATGAACGCCAAATGCCCAACGGCCTCGAGAAAGAGGCCTCGAAGAAAAGAAAGAAAGAAAGAAAAGCTATGCACAAAACCAATGCCAAACGCAAACACACAAGACTCACAGCTCAAGCTCCTTCTGCGCGTTTGCGCCCGCGCAACTCGCAAAGTTCGCCTTCATGGGGGTGACACTATTTCATCCCTGTCAGTATCTCGCGAGGCTCAACGTCTTCGCTTCTCTCGCCTCCTCTCTCTCTCTGTTTCTGGAGAGCTCGTCCCTGCGACATCTTTCAGCCCGCCTTCTCACTCACCTGGTATGCCCCTCCTTCACCCACCACCCGTCGCTCCCCGGCCCAGCCAGGTCGACACTCTTGTAAACATCCGTAAACCTCGGCGCCCACTTGAAATGCTTGTGCGTGTGCCCCCTCGGCGCTGCACCCGCCAGCTCGGCTACCCGATCCGCCCCCTCCACCTCTCCGAGCGGCCCCTCCCTGATCTTCTGCTCCTCGACGCCCACCTCCCCCGACTCGCAGTCCACGGCGACGAAGCATCCCCCCTCCGTCCAGTAATTCTGCAAGATATCCGTGAACACCGTCCTGCGCCCCTCCACGCCCTCCACTAGCGGCACGTTCACGCTGTACAAGTCCGCGCTCCGGTCCGCGGGCCACTGCCTGCACAGCGCCTCGATGACCCGCACGCTGTGCCGGCACGCGCCCTCAATCACGACCGGGTCGTGGTTGCGCGTGAAGAAGGCGAAGCTCAAGGCTATAGCCCGGCGCCCGCACACGGCGGCCTCGAGCGCGCCGCCCAGCGTGCCGGAGCTGAGCGCGAAGAGGGCCGTCGTGTTGCGCCCGTAGTTGGGCCCGCTGACGACGAGGTCCACGGGGCCCCGGTCGCCGAAGAAGTGGTTCAGGCCGATCTGGACGGCGGACGCGGGCGTCCCGTCGACGAGGACCCACTCCTCGACGTCGCCCGAGGGGGAGGGGATCGGGTGGATGGAGCCCTCGGAGTCCTGCCCGAAGCTGTTGGCCGCGGGGCGGTAGTACGTCGGCTTGAGCATCTGCCCGATCATGTGGGCCTTGCTGATCCAGGAGCGCTGGGCGTGGGGGAGGCAGACGGAGACGAGGTGGCCGGCCTTTTGGAGGTGGCGGACAAGGCAGTGGATGTAGGGCGAGGAGGTCGGGCACGGGGGCCCGTCGTCGTTGGTGATGAGGATGTGCATCCTGGATGTGTGTGTTCGGCGTGCGTGATCTTCAGGTCGAAAGAAAGACGAGCGTCTTGCAGGGATCGCGAGAGGAGCGTAGGGACAGCGAATGACGCTCTTGCAAGTGAGGGACAGGAGGAAAAAAGAGAGAGGGGAAGACAAGGACCGTGAGGGGAAAGAAACTTGAAGGGGGGGAGGAAGCGAGGGGGACGCGAGGAGGGTGGGCGAGGCTGCATGTGAAGAGAAAGAGCAGGAAGGACGTCGCTCGGCTTATCAGTCGTTCGGGATATGCATTCTTGGTCCCGGGAAGGAGCCGACACTAGACGCGGGGCTCTCCAGCCACAAACGTGGGGCAGCCTCAGTGAGGCTTGCGCGGTCCGCGGCAATATCATGCCCTAGGGATCAAGGCCCTGAATCTAGAGGGCCGAATAAGGGTGATGGGGTGGGGGAGAGCTTAGCCGGCCGAAGGGAGCAGCCGGTGGCAACATGAACTCGGATGGACCAGGGGGGGGGGACCACAGAAGGACTAGAAATTGTAGTGCTCAAAGACTCGGAGGCTCATCATTGTCAGTCTCTCACATCACGCATACATACATACAGCTCCATGACCCTGTCGCCCACTACCTAATGAGAATGAGAAAGGAAACCCGTCGGATGGAATATATCCATCCATCCATCCATTGCAATACAAAATCAAGAAGGAGTGGAGGGGGGGGGGGGGGAAGGGGCAATTCCCTACTCCCAATCCACAAACCCAGTTCCAACTCCCTCGCCCGGATAGAGGTAGGTAGGCTCCCCCAAGGCCTCATCAGCCGGTGCCAAATCCAGGCCACAATGTCCACCTCCCCAACGCCTCAAGACAAAGAAAACCGAATGGATGCCTCCCTTCCCTTGACTTTCCTCCTCCCTTGCCTTTCTCCCCACGTCCCCACATCCCCACAACCCCATGTCCCTACATCCCCACATCACCCTATCCCTTATTCCTCCTTCCCTTTGTCCTGCAAGAGAGCGAGCAGTTTTCTTTCCTCTTTCGTCGCATTGTTGACAAATGCAAGATGAGCGAACCTCGTGCAAATGGTCGATAGCACAACGTCCCTTGATTTTTCTCCCTCCCCTCTTGGTCCTGTAGCGGGCCACAACAACAACACACACACCACCTGCCCATCCCGTATTTCTTCATCCGAGGGATCGCCACCGCAGCAAGGAAATAATTATCGTATCCTGGAAAAGAAATAGGAGGTGGAGGAGTAGAGAGCATAATCAACAACAACACAAACAAAAAAAAACCACAAGAGAAGAAGAGGGCGCAGTCCAAATGCTGATGCCGTGATGCCGTAATGCAAGTCTTTTTTCCATTGGTCCTCGCCTCTCCCATGCCCCCTTCCATCAACAGCGGCAGGCTCAAGGAAGACTTCAGGCTCGTAGGGTTTCTAGCTCGTTCATTCGGTTCAAGCGCGAGCTCGCTTCAGGGGGGTCGACGCAAGGGGGTCTCCCTGCCGCTTGGCCGCCGTGGGGGTGGCAGAGGATTCCTTGGTACGGCGCCACGAGTCGAAGGGGCTCTTCTTCTTCGCAATCTTCAGGGGCGTCGGCGGGTCGGCGACCTTATGGGTGGATCGGGTGATGCGCTTCGTATCGGGGGGAGAGACGGGCGCGAACTTGGGCGCCTCGGGTGTCTTGGCCCTCCCGGGCTCCGCCTTGGTGGGGGTCTGCGGCTCGTCCTCGTCCTCGTCCTCGGCGGGGGAGTGGCCCTCCTCGATGTCGGTGGCCGTCTCCTCTGCTTCGAGCATCTCCTTGGTCTTCTCCGCCTTTTTGACGGGGAACAGCAGCCTGGGCTTGATCGAGGAGCGGGTCAGGGCGCGACCCATCTGGGTCTCCGAGTCGTTCTCGGATCCCTGGGGCTCTTCGTCCCTGGATTCCGCGAATTTTCGGAAGAATTTCTTGCCGCGACTGCTTCTCCATTAGCTAGAGCCTTCAAAGAAAGACCCCGGATGGCGCGCGCGCGCGAGAGAGAGAGAGAGAGAGAGAGAGAAAGATGAACAAAGAACAAAACATAGGGGGAAAATGATACTCACAAGACGTAGATCATTCCGTCCTCACGGCGAGAAGCTTCTTCAATGGACTGGAATCCCTCTCCGGGGATCATGATCTGGCGGCGCTTGCTGCGCCGGGGCGTTTCGTGCTGTCCCACGTTGTAGAACGGGTTCGAGTCGCTGTCGTCCTTCTTGGGGATGCGATCTTGGGAATCGGTGAAGATGCGGATCGGCTCCTCGACCTCGTGGCCTGCAAAGGTGTCCAAGCCCAAGCCGGGACCTTTGCTGGCTCGCTTCTTCCGCGGGCTGGCGATGGCGGATTCCTCGGACGGGAAAAGGTTGCGTGCGAATGACTTCAGGCTGGCTGCGGCCTGCTCCGACGGCGGCTTCTGCGGCGTCTTGGAAGGCGTGGGCAGCATCGCGGCGGATCGCGCGACCTGGGCGGCCTGCGACTTCTGGACGGGAGGCTTCATCTCGCCGTTGCTGGAGCTTGTTTCCTTTGCGGTGTCCTTGGGCGCCGATGCGGGGGCCAATGACGATGCCGATGTCGATGCCGACGCAGAAGCTACTGATGCGGATGCGGGAGCTGAAGCTGATGCGGGCGCGATTGCTGCTGCTGCTGCTGGTGATGTTGACGATGATTCGGAAGCCGACGCCGACGCCGACGATGTTGCTGATGCGGGGGCTAGGGCGGCGGAGGGTGCGGTGGAGGGTGGCGCGATTGAATTGGCGTCCGAAGTGTGGATGCGACGAATGGAGTCGAGAGTCGTCTGGCGCTTCTTGCGGGGTGTGGGCGCCGGCGAGGCCATTGCGGCAGAAGTCGAGACGAGGGTCTTCTTTGTTGTGCGCGGGGAGGCAATCGGCTGTCGCGCTGTGGGGAGAGGCGAGGGCGTTCGCGTGGTGGTGCGCTGTGCGGAGAGTCGGGACGATTTGCGTGGTGAGAAGGGTTCCCAATCGTCGTGGAAGCCGAGTCGAGGTGCGTGAGGTGTTCGGACGATGGTGGAGGGAGAGGGTGTTGCGGGAGTCATTTTCGTGAAGACCATTTTCTCCCGCGCGAGGTGGTTTGAGGTTCGAGGGGAGGCCCAGAGAAAAAAAAAGGAAAACAAATGAGGGAGCCGAGCCGAGTGGAGTGGGAAAGTGAGATGGAAAGCGAGAAAGTGAGAAAACAAAAAAAAAATGAAAGAGAGAGTGAGAGAGAGTGAGAGAGGGAAAAAGGTACGAGCAACGGGCAGGGTCGTCCTGTCGAATGAGGATTCGTGTCTGATTGAGGCCCGCGCTGGTCTCGTCCGTCTCTTTGTTTTGCTTCTGTTCTGGCCAGGACTCGCAACAAGCGACAGATGAGACACGCCGCGCAAGTCTGAAAGAAACGAGAGGAGACGAGAAGAGGAGTAGGTATTCACTTATTGGTAGAGACGACAGCAGCACAAGGGCAGAAGAAGAGTGAGGAGTCAAGAGAAGAGAAGGAAGGGGGGGGGGGGGGGGGGGGGGGGGGGGGGAAAGGGAGGGTGCGGGGGGGGAGGGGGGGGGGGTGCGGAGGGTAAAGAAATGTCACGTGCAGCGGCGCATAACTCTGAGGGGGTTTGCGAGGTCGAGATCGGGGGACGAATTGATGCTCGTGGTGATGGGGATGGTAGGAGGGGAGGACGAAGCAAAGAGAGAGAATCGATGTACGGAGTAGAGTGAGAGAGAGTAAGAGAGAGAGTGAGAGAGAGAGAGAGAGAGAACACCGGGACCGAGAAACATGAGGCAGCATGGAGGATGGGAATGATGGATCCAGGGATGCGAGGGGGCTGGGCCCGGTACCACCTCGTGCGTGCTCCTCCTCTCCTCCTCCTCCACCTCGAGCTTCCATCGATCACCTCCCGGGGTCCGACCGTGCTGATACTCGGGCTGACAACATTGACCTGGGCGACTGGAGGCTGCGCTGGCAACTGGATGGGTTGGTTGTACACGGTGTGTGCGCATCGAGGGCCACGGCCGAGGACTGGGGACGAGTTCTCCTAGGGGTACTCCGTACTGCTACTAGCACTAGTATGCCGTACTCCGTACATGCACAGCAGCCCGTGAGCGGGATCCGAGGACAAGCTTAGAATGTACTCGATACATCATCAGATGTACATAAATCTTGACCTGCCCTGGATGCATCCCACAGCACAGTACAGGACTGCAAAACGCACGGTGCACACGATCAGCCATCCAGGACTCCATGCAAGCTGTGCCAGCCCCGCCCCAGCTGCGGCGAGCTCTGACTGGCCCCGTCCGAACGCCTGCGCTTTCCAACAAAGAATCCAAAAACCCACTGTTGCTCGATGCGGATGCGTCCGACTGGACTCGTGCAATCAGTACGAGTAGTACGGAGTACACTTGATGCGGAGTACAGTAGGTAGTAGTACTTAGTAGTACCTACGGGGCCCTTCGTTTTCCTAGGGAGGGCCTCTAGGACTACTTTTCGTCGGGGAGGTCCCGAAAATACCCTTTGTCGTAGAGGAAAAAAAACTTAGGAGCTCCTAGAGTAGATAGAGTGCTCCCTAAGTAAAGAAAAGTGCTCCTTAAGTAAGGAAAAGTGCTCCCGAAGAGCGTTTAATCCCCTTAGAAAGTGCTTTTATTATGTACAAAGACGATCCCTAAAGTACCTAGTCCCTAGGGAGGGATTCAGGAGGTCCTCAAAAACACCCTGCGGCCTCGTAGGTAGTAGTACTACTAAGTACTCGGAGTACGACCACCACTACGGAGTAGTAGGTACCCAGAAGCAGCCCCACCTTGAATTCCTGTACAATAGTACTCCGTACGGAGTACTCATACTTCGTACTAGTACCTAGTAATCACCTATCGAACCTACAGTAAGTACTACTAGGTACTCCTTCGTACAAGTACCGGTACGGAGTACTCCGTGCTCAGGTTTTTGTTTGCGAGCTGTTCTAGTACGAGTACGGAAGACGGGCACCTAAACGACGCGTCTGTTTCGCGTCGCGTCGCGTCGCGCCAATCAAAAACCAGCCTGCTTCTGCCCTGCAAAATCCACGGATCCATCCAGGGATCCGTCATGTTTTCTTGGACATGCGGGCGGAAGGCTGTTGACGTGCCATGCACGCCCGTCGCCAGGGCAGCCGGGTAGATCGCGGGCGTTGACGCACATGGATCCAATCCTGAAATCCATTCCGTCACGAATGCAAATCGAAATCGTCATCGCAGGGCTGACGAGTGCGGGATCGATGAGCTGCTTGAGGCCGAGGTCTTGCTACCTCCTACTGCGGAGTACCTACGAAGTATAGGTACCTCAGTATGTTGTGTCTGTCACAACCCTCGGGATCTCCATTGGCAGTTGCGACTCCCTAGATTCTTCACGATCTCGAGACATCCACGGACTGTTCGACTTCAAGTTCCTGGCACTTCGCATCGCACAAGACCTCTTGTTGTACCGTCTAGAGCCTGTCCTGACCCCGCCGAGCGCCCTGCAAACCGGTTACCCCCCCCCCCCCCCGTCTCTCCCTTCTTTTTCCACCTCCCTGTGCGCTTGCCAAGGAGCCGGAGCCGTTACGCCTCCAAGGGTCCTGGTCCCCTCGTCCATCTATCCTGCATCTACGGAGTACATAGCACCGAGTAGACTGCCCGCCGAGCGCCTCTCAACCCCGCCATCCATTCAGGCCTGCTTCTCAAGCCGAGCTTGATTCAACCCCGCCATCCATCGCCATCCGCACGAGCACCCATACCCGTACGAGCACGAGTACGCTCACGCCCGCTCCTCCATACTGCGTGCATACCCTCTCTTCGGCACTCCAAATCATACCTGCACCAGGTCGTGCATCCTCGCAATGAGCGACGACACCATGCACGACGACTCCGACCTATGGACCTCCCCCGTCCAGGACGCCCCCCTACCCTCCCGGCCCAAGACGCCCAGGACGCCCAAGACACCCAAGACACCCAAGACGCCGGCTACCAGTCAGCATCAGCATCAGCATCAGCATCAGCATCAGCATCAGCATGCGGGCGCGGCGGGAGGGCCCGTCGACCGCGAGGCCGCGCTGCGGCGGGAGCTGGTCGGCGTGAGGAACATCAATGAGGCCATCGAGGGCGTCATAAGCACTCTGCAGCGCGCGGGGGGGAATATGGAGGTGAGCCCACAACTTCCAATACTACTGTTCTACACCATGCGCCCCATTGTCGTTCATCCATGCATCCATCACCATACAACGCCCATGACCAAGATGTATCATGCATCATTTCATCTATTGGATCTTGAGTACCTCAATTTCTTTCTGAATTGGATGATTAACTCCTGGCTGTCGCAGGTGGTCTCCCAAACCGTCTCCAACGCCTCCACCCTCCTCAACACATGGACCCGCATCCTCTCCCAAACCGAACACAACCAACGCCTCCTCCTCAACCCCTCCTTCAAAGGCGCCACCGAGGACCTCGTCGAGATGGAGGCCGAGGAGCAGCGCCGGCAACAGGCCCTGAATCGCAGGATGGCGGAGGAGGAGCAGCGCCGGGAGGAGGCCCGTCGGCGCCGCGAGGAGGAGGAGCTCAGGAGGCAGCTCGCGTCGCGGGGCAGTGCGCGGGGCGCGCCGGCGGGGACGCGGGCCGCTAGGGGTCGGCCGCGATCCGCGTCGCGCGTCGCGTCCGGCTCGGCGTCGGGGCGCGGGACCGAGATGGGTGGGGTGGGGGGCGCGGGCACAACCACGGGTAGTGGTGCTGGGAGGGGGCGCGGCGCGTCGGGGATCGGGAGGGGTGTTGGTGTTGGCAGGAGTCGGTACGGAGCGGCGAGGTAGCGATGAGGGTTGGGTGGATTTGGCCAGTGGCTCTCTGCCCATCAAGAGAGGAAAATCTCCTTTCGACTTGTAGATACCCCGAGAACGAAAATGACGAGAATTTCGTTTTCCATGATCTGACCTATCATCATCTTTGTTCACTTCTTGGTGAAGAATGCGCTCAGCTTCTTCATCCCGGACGTGTCGACCTTTTTCAGATCCCGCAGCGCCCTACTCCCCTCTGCCGCCTTCTTCTTCTTCGCCTCCTCCATCTTGCGCTTCTTCTCCTGACGCTCATCTTCCTCCTCCTCGTCCCGCCGCCTCCTACGCGAGAAATCCGCCGTCGACGTCGCGGACAGCTTCTCCGTGCGCAGTTTCTCCAGGCGGGCCACAAAGTCGTCCAGCGCAGAGAAGTCCACCGAGTCTGCGCCCTTGCCGTCCTTGAGACACAATTGGAGCTGGCTCGCGAGGTCTGCGGTGAGGTAGGTCGAGCAAATGAAGGCGAAGGAGATGCGAAGCCTCTGGAGCTGGACGACGTCTGGGGATGCTTCCATGGCGCTGACGAGGGTCTCGCCTGGTGTGTCGTCGGGGAGGGATGTCGCGGCCGTGCTGGGCTGGGAGATGGACGATGTTTCGGTGTCGGTCCTCGATAGGGTGGACTGGGAGGGGTTAGTACTCGTGGAATATTCCGCCTTGAGAGTCGCGGGGTCGGCGCCCGTGTCGTCGCTGCTGATGCTGATTCCCGCTATCTCGGTCTTCTTGAGCACCAGCGGCGCTTGCAGCCGCCTCTTCACGAATCTCTCCTCCATGCTGGCGGGCAGTCCCTCGCGGCTCATCCTCTTCGCCTTGGCCAGTATGAGATCCAACAGCTTCTTCTCGCTCAGCCGATACATCGTCTCGTCGCCCGCGTCGACCGTGTCGCACACGGCCGCCATCCTGGCCTCGATGAGGGCTCTTGTGGGTGTCCATCTCAGAACCTCAGACATGTGGGAGTCCTCCTGCGGAAGCCTATCGAGGATATCATCGCTCTGGCAGAAAAGGCGCTCCCGATCGTCAGGCTTCCTGGACGACGCATTGACGTTGGACAGCGCAGGCAGTATGAGGAACAGCGGGTCGAAGCTCGTGGCGACGAAGAGGTCCGAACCCATCGTGACCTCGGTGCCTGCCTCATCCTTCGAACCAGCGGTGTCGGCATCGGCGACGGCAGCCTCGAGAAGCCAGCTTCGCGGTGAGGACTTTGGTGCGGATATCTTGGTGAACTCGTACAGGCCGGACTGGGGGCACACGAGGTACCTCGACGGCTGGGAGTGTCTGGGGTGCGGGAGGGTGACGATCTTGGCTTCGGATGTCGCTTGCGATGGGAGGATAAAGACTTTGGGCGATTCGCCGGGCCGGGATTCGAGCCTGAGTTCTGGTCTGGCGGTGGATGTCTTGATGTCTTCTGCTTCTTGGGCGGCCGGGCCCGAAGCCTTTGCCGGGGCGGCTCTGGTCGACCTTGTCTTGGCCATGTCGCCTCCAGTACTACCTGGTGGTGACCGAGGGCGGATGATCGGGCAGCAGCAGATGCTCAAGGCTGAGTCCACGTAGGCCAAATTCGATGACGACCTCAACGACTCCGTATCGTAGGTGGTGATCCTCAAGGTCGAGATCCGCAGCGTCGAGGTCCGCGGTGATGCGATCTCGAGGGGGGCAAGAAGTAGTACTTGTGGAGTGTTGACATTCGGGCCGCACCTGACAGCCTCGAGCTCCCGCACTTGCCCTGTTTGCGAACCGCCAATCGTAAGTGGAAAGTCGCAAATGGACCTGCGAGACGCGAGCGCCATAACATCTACCCGTGTACTGTAAATCGACACCCGGATTTTCTTCTCTACACCTTAAAGGCAGTGTCTCGAAGGCAAAGTCTACCTCTATAGAAGTATTTGAATTGCTTTACGAAGTTCCCTGTAGGTATCGTCTACTTAGTACCTTAGTACAGAAAGTACTTATAAGCACCTAGATACTTTATATAAGCATAACCTATACGGAGTAGTAAAAGTAGAGTCCTTTTCTCCTTGTACTCTATACCTACTAGTGCTCCCTACGAAGGGGGGGGGCATGTACTCTGTAGTACTCTGTACAGGTGCAGAAGAGGGAGTATAGTAGTACCTACCTGTACTAGTACTCCGTAGGTACAAACTAATTGTACGTCAAAGACTTGTGTCAATGTAGCCGAGCTCCGAAGTACTTCGTCTCAGCGCGTGGTCAGGAATACGTGTGCTGACATAAGAAATCCGGGTGTCGATTTACGGTACACGGGTGGATGTTATGGCGCCCGCGAGACGCGCCTTCCACGCGTTTTTCCATCACGATCGGCTCTAGCCACACCCAATCGCGGCTTGTCTCGCTCTCGTTAAGCGACAAGCCACAATCTCGGATTCCCGCATTTTCGCCCTTCGTCCTGTTGGGCGGCGCCTCGGATCATATATTAGTCCGGCCTTTAGCCTATCTAGGCGTACGCGTTATATTCTTAGTATAGGCGCAGCTCTTAAAAGGAGAACTTTACCTTAGTTAATTAACTAAACTTAGTAAGCTTTTAATAGTGCTAAGATAAGGGTCTATCTACTTTATTATTAAGTAGATTAATACGGTATGCCTCCCTAGGGAATTCCTAGGGATTTCCCTTAGGACTATCCCGGTAAATTCCCTAGGATTTCCCTTAGCCGCTTCCCTAGGATTTCCCCTAGCTACTTCCCTAGGATTTCCCCTAAAAGCTTAATAGTAAAATCCTAGGGAAATTACTATAGGAGATCGTATATATAAATAGCCTATAGGAACAGTTAGAAATAGAAGAAGGTATAGATTTTTACTTAAGCAATTAGTATACTTATATTATAATAATAGTCTTTAGTAAATTCCTTAGGAAAGCATTACTAACGCTTACTTATATTATTTAGTAGTAATACTATAGATTTTACTAAGTTCTAATTCGTAGACTACTTTTTTTTTAAAAGGCTCTTCTTAGCTTAAGAGCTTATGCTAAAGATTAAGAGCTTTTTTAGCTAGATTATAATAAATAACCTTAACAATAAGCAACTTACTTATAAGAAAGAAGCTTACTTTATTAATATCTTTAAGGATAAATACTTGTTTAAGGGCATTAAGGCTTACTATCTTAATGTATACTATCTTCTATAGCTTCTTAACTCTTTCTTTAACCTAGAAAACGTTTATAAAAGCTTTATAAAGTAGTACTTACTTAAGTATTTAGAGAATAAGAATAAGCTATTTAACTAGCTAAGGTGCTTTTTCTATAATACTAGGTACCTAGTATACAATAACCTAAGGGTACTTAGCGTACTATACTACTTATAGCATTTTTAGCTAAGCTTCTTTAAAACAAAAGAATTATTAGTTAAGGTTTTAGGTTACTTCTTAAATAGTATACTACTTTCTTTTAATCTTAGTTAGCTAAGGACCTTTATTAAAATAAAATTTAAGAAAAGTATACTTAATACTTAACGCTAGTTCTTATCTAATAAAATTAATAATATATTTTAAACCTTATAATAAGCAGTAAACACTAAGCTACTAAGAGCTCTTTAATTAAAGTACCTTATTAGTACTATAAGAAAAGGAAAGAAAAAGAGCCTTACTTAGCTAAACTAAGACGTTAAACAGATACTCTTTGCCTATAACCTAAGCTAGCTATTTAGTAACTCTAAGAGCTAGCTTATACTACTAGGCAAGTAGGACCTTAGTATAGGTTTGGCTAGCCTAGAACTACTAACTATTAAAACAGCTAAGCTTAGTAGTAGCAAGGACCTAAGAGAGTTAACTACTTTAGTTAACCTTTTGCTTCCTTTTAGCTTTAAATTTGTTTAAGATCCCTTTAATATAGAAAATAATAATAATAACTTAGTACTAAACAAAAACTAGTTTATACTATTAAACGTAAACGCTTAAGATATACTAGTCTACCTTTTATATAAGCTAGCGCTTACCTTACTTAATAAGTATAATAGAATAAGTTACGCTAAAAGCAGTAACTAAGACTACTTTTTATGCTTTAGCTTAAAGGAAATTAGTAAGTTTAACCTTACTAAACTAATAGACTTAAGCTTTAATAATATTAAAAGAAACGCTAAAATACTAGTATAAAAAAGCACTAAGCGCTTTATTAATACGCTATAGCAATATAAGCAACGTAGTCTTACTTACGTTAAGCTCTTACTAGTTAATATATTAACGCTGCTTCTTAAAGCAGCTCTTAACTAGTACTTTAGTAACCTTAGTAATAATACCTACGTTAGCTTATAGAACTTATATATAAGCCTTTCTAGCTAGTACGCTTTACTTTAAACCTGCTTTAAGATTACTATAGAAGCTACGCTTACTGCTCTTAAGCAAGAAGCTTTTTTTATTTAAGATATTATTAATAAAAAGAACTTACGTAACTAAGTTTTCTACGTTTACTATAAGGCTAAGGCTACTAGCTATAGTAAAATCTATCTAGCTAGAATCTTTTATTAAAAACTAGATTAATACTTTAAAAAGGTTTTCTGCTTACTTACCTTTACTAAGGATATTAATAGATAGATCTTTAAGTATAAAAGAATATTCTTAAACATTTATACTTACTATATTAAAAGAAACTAGCGCTAGTACGTTTAGATTAAAGGAAATAGTAGCTAAAAAAAAGGATTCTTAGCTAAATAAAACTAACTAACTAAAGAGCTATTTAGGTTAACTTGCTTAAGACAGAGACTATAAAGTAATCTTAACTATAACTAAGACTAAATAAATAAGCTATAAAATAAAAGCTTAAGTAAGGTTAACGTTGCTAAAGAAAGCTAGTACTTAATCTTTTGTTTAACGCTTAATAAGAATAGAATGTATACCTTTTTAAAGGAAGATATAGCTAGCTTTTATAAAGCTATAGCTAAAACTAACAATAACAATAAAGACTTAAGGCAAGAACTAGCTAATAAATTATTTAATAATATCTTTTTTATTTTAAACCTTTTACTAAAATAGCTTTATAGTATCCTATGCTTAAGCTATAGCTTAGTTATCCTTTAAGATAAGCAAAAGCACTATCCTTTAGTATATTACTAAACTACTATCTTTAATAATACTACTTTTACTGCTATAAAGGATAAGCTAATTATCCTTGCTACGCTAATAAAGCTTTTAGCTAGGCTTTACTAGCCCTTTAGCTTTATATATACCTAAATATTAGTATATAAGAAAGCAAGCCTTAGTTACTAATAGTTAGCTTACGTTAATAGTAGAGCTAGCTACTTAGTTATCTAAGAAAACTAGCTTAACTTCTTTATATAAGTTAGCATAAACTAAAGTAAGATAGTATAGCTTAGTAGTATTAGTAATTTAAGAACGCTTAAATAGGTAGAATTTATAGCATAGATTCTTAGAACTATTAATAGCTAGCTTTAAACTATAAAGGTCTACGTATTAGTATAGGTTATTAGCTAGCTATTTACTAGTCTCTTCCTTAGATAAGAATTTAGCGTACCTTATTTAGTTAACGTTATTAACTTATAAGTAAAGATTATTATTAGTGCTACGTAAGAACTTTACGTTTTTATATAAATTAAGAACTATAGCTTATAAGTCTACTGCTTTATACGCGCTTACTAAGTAGCTATTATACTACTTAGTTTACTATATTTCTTAGTAGTAAATTACTATCTTATTCCTTATAAAAGAGATCTTTTTTTTATACTTTGCTATGCTTTGCTGCTAGCTACGGTTAGCTGTAAGCTATATTAGCTACTTACCTTTAACTTAAGCTTTAAACTAATCTATATCTAAAAGGATAAGCGTATTAGAGTCTTTGTATATATAGATAATATAATAATATAGGACAATGCTTTTATAATAGATAAGGACCTAAGCATTTTACTAACTAAAGGTAAGATATCGTTAATAAAAGTAACTAAGGGATCTAATAATAAGACTAAAACCTCTCTAAAGGACGTTAACGCGTACTAGCGCCTTAGAATCTTTTAACTAAAGAATATATCTAAAACAGTAACTAAGCATAGAGTTAAAATCTATACGCTTTAGCTAGCTATAGCCTAAGTCTTTTAGAAAATCGTAGAATTATTCTTAGAGATCTAAGAAAACTATAGCAATATTTATATACTAAAGAATAACTTCTTATAAGCCCTTCTTGCTAACAATTAGCAGAACGCTAAAGTATTTTTATAAGCGTACTTAGTAAGAACTAAGGATAAGCAGTTTATTAATAAAACGTTTAATAAGCTATACTAAAAAGGCTGTTTTAAATTTATAAAAAAACTATCCTTATTTACTAGCTTAGTGTTTATTATCTAAAGAATAGTTAACAGTAAGTAGAAGGGATAGGTTATTATAGACCTTTATAACCTTAATAGCGTTGCTTTACTAAACGCTTATCCTATGCCTCTATAAAAGGAAATAATCGCTTACCTAAAAAGGAAAACCTTTATTAGTACTATTAACGCTAAATCCTTTTTTTATTAGTTCTTAGTATACTTAGCGTACTATAACTGCTTTACTATAGTTAGCTACTAAGGCCTTAAGCGCTTTAAGGTAGCGCTAATAAGCTTTTATAACTTACTAGTATATACTTAGCAGTTTATAAACAAGATCCTTTACCTTTTTTAATACTTTGCTACTACGTTTATTAATAATATTATTATCTTTTTTAACGATATAGCTAGCTACTAAAGGTACTTAACTGCTATATTTTAACTCTTCTTTAAGCAAAACATTGCTTTATTATTAGTAAAGTCCTTTCTTAGATATCCTTTAGTTTAGCTCTTTAGCTTTTACGTTAACTCTATAGGGCTAATAAACACTAAATTAAGGATTAAAGCTCTACGTAAAATTTAATTTTTAGATACCCTTATATACCTTAAAAAGTAAATTAGTATAGTTAGTTAGCTTTAGTATCTTATTCCTTAGTTTACTGCTAAGATCGCCCTTTTATAAACGTAAAAGATATAGCTATTAATAGAAAGAAAAGATAACAATAAGATACTTATTAGCGCTAAGAGATATAAGTACGTAAAGCGTATAAACTTTATACTTACTAAAGAAAAGCTTACTAGCTTCTAAGACGTTACTAAAGCTTTAATTAACGTAGAAAAGAGATACTATTTTAATCTTAATAAGAAGCTGTTTATTTAGATTAATACGTTATAAAAGTTTAGTATAGGTACAATATTGTTCTACTTAACTAAAGAATTTTTATATAATTTAAAGAGCTATATTCTATTAGCTATAGTATAACTAATTATATTCCTTAGCTAGAGCCTTAACGCTATAGAAATAAACTATTAGTTAATAGAGATAAAAGTTGCTGCCTTTGTCTAAGTAACAAAGAAAGCGTAAACCTTAATCTAGTTAACCTATAGTAGCTTAACTATTGTTTTAACTAATTATATAGCAACGTATAATATTATTTAATAAAAATCCTTTGTTTTTACTACTACTTAAACTAATAACTACTTAATTGTTGCTTTATAGTAGCTTAGCTAGTTTAATCTTAAGGTTTGCTATATCTTAAGAGCAAGGAACTTAGTTACTAACGCTATATCTTAACTGCTTACTAATAAAGCTAAGACCTTTTATAATAGCAAAGAATTAAAGCTTAAATAGGTATAAGAAAACAATGCTTTAAAGGATTATATTTACGCCTTAACTAAAACCTACTTTATCTTAAACTTATAAAAAAGGATTATAAATAGATACTAAGATAACGTAAAGTAAAAGACTATCTTAGAGCAGCTTAAGGACAACGATGCTAAGCTAAGCGTTGCCTTTATCTATAATAAAGGCTTGCTTTACTTATAAGAGCATAGTAGTAAGCAGAAACTATATATTTTAGAATCTTATAGTAAGAAGATTATTTAAGATGCTTATAAATAGCACTTTTACGCTAAAAGAAGATAGCTAATTAAAGACCTTGCTACTTTTATAGCTATCCTAGGCCTTTAGAAGAAGGTTAACTAACTAGTAAATAGCTATAAGTTATATTAGTAGAACTAAACTAACTGTTAAATAACCTTAAGAAAGATGCTCTTAATTAAATCCTTAGCTTTACTATTCTATACTATTACTATAGATCTTATAGTTAAGCTGCTAATCGTTAATACTAAGAATTTACTATAGTACGAACTACTAAGCAGTTACTTTAACTGCTTCCTTACTATAATAAATAAGTTCTTTAAGATATATCTCTTAATTCTTAAGAATAACTATTACTACGCTAAGGACTAGGCAAAGTCTTTGTATACTAAGCTCTTTTACGCTAACTAAGGACTTCTTTATAAAATTATCTTAGACTAAGACTAGAAGTTTATCTCTGCCTTTTAGACTAGTTTATAGACTATATATAAGACTAAGCTTCTTATGTTTATAGCATAGTATCTATAAACTAATAAGCTATTTAAACGACGTAATTAGATAGTAGAGATCGCCTTCTAATTCTTCTTATACAACAATCTAATAGCAAAATAAATAAACTACCTTATTGCCTTATAGTTCTTTATAAATAACTTATTTATAGCTACTATTAAGATATCCTTAAGTAAGCTAGTTACTAGGTAGCGTATAAACAATAGCTAAAGGTATCTTAAAAAGGGTATTACTAAGGAAAAGCTTAAATTCCTTTAAGAAAAGGCTAAGCTTAGTATTACGTAAGCCTAGGTAGCTATAAAAGTAAGGTATAACTGTAAATACTAGCTAATAGAGTTTAAACCTAGTAACTAGGTATAGCTTATGCTTAGAAAGGGGTATTACGTTCTAGACCTTAAGATTAGTAAGCTTTAAGAGCAACAAGCTAAGCTATTTAAGGTTATAGAGCGCGTAGGTTGTCTTGCCTACTGCTTTAATCTAAAAGGCGCCTTAAACGTCTATTTAATAGTATTAGTAATAGTACTTTGCTTTACTAAGCTACTAGTAAACTAACTAAGCAGCAATGCTTTTAGCGCTTAAAAGGTTAAGTTAATTTTAGATTCTTACGTTACTTAAAAAGGAAAAAGGAAGCTAAAGAAACAATACTTAGTTTTATAAAAGGGCTAGCTAAGCTACTATAATAGCTAGGTAAAGGAAAACGTAATTAATATTAATAAGCTAGTTTAAGCTTTTAAGATAAAAAAGGCTATCTTTAATACCTTTATTAAAGAAAACGTTTAGTAATAAAGTAAACAGCTATAGTAATACGCCCCCTTATAGCCTAAAAAGATTACTTTCCTTTTTAGCACTAGCCTAAGGGAGCTTAAACTATAAAACGTAATTAAGGATATATCTAGCCTAGCTATTAATACGCCTTACTAACGTAAGCGCCCTTTAAAGCTTAGTAGCAGTAAAAGAAGCTAAGGAAATCCTAGTAAAAACTATAGTTTTAAAAGGGCTAAAGGAAATCTTAGTAAAGAGATAGGTAAAGAGCGTAAAAGCAAAAGAAAGCTATACGCTTTTAACAGTAGTACGCTTTTGCTTTAGTTACGTAGTAACCCTTTAATTAAAGCTATAAAGGAAGAAATATAAGTTAAAAAACAAAAAAATAATAAATACGTATTTACTTAAGGAAAAAGAAACTTTTTTATATATCTGCTATTTCTTAAACCCCCCCCCCCTCTTATCTTCTTCCTTAAGCAAAAAAGAATAAAAGAACGCTACTTTCCTATAACTTTAGTTAATGCTTACTAACTCTTTTATTATTACTTATAACTACTATTTAAGTTAAGCTATCGTTTAACTATTCCTTTTATCCTTTTTATAACGCTAACTTCTATACCTTTGTCTATAGAGATCTTTGCTATAAGCCCTTTGTTTTTACGTAGTAAAGGTATACTTATATTATTAAGCTTTTTAGCTAAAAAGACTAATTCTTATTTACCTTAAAGAACCTTAAGAATTACTTTACTAACTAAGCTTAGTAAAACCTTAGAACGCTTACTAAATTTTAAGATTATATTAATACTAAAGAAAGGCTTAACTAGTAATACAGCAAAGTTAACAAAGACAGTAATTATACGTTCTATACTAGTAGCATGCCCTTGCTTTATTAATAAAGCTTATCCCTTAACCTTATCTTTAACAATAAGATGCTTTCCCTTATATACAACGCTTAAGGACGCTTTGCTTAAGGCACTAGCTTTAGCTCTACTAACTGCGTTAACCCCTTTAAAGACGTACTTAAAAACTTAGTATATAAGGCTAAAAACAATAATAATAACGCCTTTAGCGTTACTAGCATTGCTTTAGCTACCGTTAACCTACTAGCTTATAGTTTAAATAACTTTAGCAAAGATCTAAGCGCTTTTACTAAAGACTTAGTAAAAAAGGTTAAGGGTATTAATAGTATACTTAAGTACGTTTAGTAGTTTAAAGAGCTAGCTAATAAGATAGCCCTTGCCTTTACTAGCTTAATTTTCTCTTAGATACGCTTAGTTAATAATACTATAAGCCCCTTAATCTATACTAGCTTTTTTACTACTTTGCTATATCGCCTACGCTTAGCGCTAACTACTATTACTTTTACTACTAGTAAGTAAAGCTATTTCCTTAAAGCGCTTACTAAAAGCTTAGAGAAAGATATTAATAAGATAGTAAAGATTTTTAGTAAAATAGCTAAGCCTTTTATTGTTAAAGACCTAATTATAGTTAAAGGCGTTAAGTATGCTTTCTTTACTATCTACGTTAGCAATAACGCTTTCCTACTCTTTTATTAGTAAATAGCTACTTTGCTTATTAAGTAGTATAATAAGGTAGTTAAGAAGCTTAAGAACTAAACCTTTATAACCTTTATACAGATGCTTAGTATCTTATATAGTATAGTGCTTTTAATGTCCTGCTTAGTTATACTACTGCCCTTAGGTACTGCCTTAGTCTATACTATTATAAAAAAAGGCGCTAAAAGTAGCTGCTTTAGCAAAGATAAAGACCTTAGCGCTTATATTCTTAAAATCGTAGCTAGCCTTAACACTAACAGGTAAACCCTTTATGCTGCCTTGCTCTTATTTAACCTTAGGGATATATAGTTAAATATCCTCTTAAATACTATCCTTTATACGTTAATCGATAAAGACAGTAAATTAATCTTAGCTAGCAATAACAATAATCCTATATTATATAAATAGGTAGATAAAGCTAAGTTCTTTGCTTAAGTTTATAAAGAGAAAAAAAAAGAGCAAAAAAAGAAAAAGCAGGCTTAGGACTAGCAAACCTAGTCTAGCTAGTAGCAGCAATAATAGAAGCTAGCGCCTTTTACTAACGACAGCGATTTCCTTAATAATAAAGAGTAGTATAAGCTAGCTTTTTTTTTTTCTTTTTTCTTTTTTTTTTTTCTTTCTTCTTCTTTTATTTATCTCTTTCTTTATCCTTCTTCCTTTTCTTTCCTTTTCTTTTCCTTTTGCTATCTTTAGTATTTAAAAAAAAAAAAAAAAACCTACTTTTATTATAAGCCTAATTAAAAGAAAAAAAAAATATAAAAAAAAAACAATAACCTTACCCTTTCCTTTATCTTTTTTTTGTTTTTCTTTATTTTCTTAAACTAAAAAAAGAAAAACTTTATAAAAACACCTATTTATTTCTTTTGTTTACTATAAAGAAAATAAAAAAACCTAAAAAAAAGAAAAAAGCTTTACACCTACCCTTCTGCCTTATAAGCTTAACTTAACGTTAGCTTTCTTAACCTTTCTTCTTCTTAACAACTTAACGTTGCTATGCCTTATTATATTTATAGTAGTAAGCTATATTCTTAAGGGAAAAGATAAGACCTTAACTTAATGTTACTTATATCTTTATTGCTTAATAGTACTATAACGTTGCTACTTCTTTACGTATCTCTTTATTATTTACCTTAGCTTTTCCTTTATATAGTACTAAGGACGCTGCCCTTTTTTCTTTGTTCTTTAGTACTTAATATAGTATACCTCCTTAGGGAATTCCTAAGGATTTCCCTTAGAACTATCCTAGTAAATTCCTTAAGATTTCCCTTAGCTGCTTCCTTAGGATTTCCCTTAGCTGCTTCCTTAGGATTTCCCTTAAAAGCTTAATAATAAAATCCTAGGGAAATTACTATAAGAGATCGTATATATAGATAGCTTATAGGAATAGTTAGAAATAGAAAAAGGTATAGATTTTTACTTAAGCAATTAACATACCTACATTATAATAATAGTCTTTAGTAAATTCCCTAGGAAGGCATTACCAACGCTTGCCCGTATCATAGATCTTATCGTTAATATTATAAGCTTCCCTCCCTAAGATATCTAAGTTTAAGACGAACCTAAAGGCATTAATATAGCATAGCTAGACTACAGTTTAAAGGACGCTAACTTAAGCTATTACGTTATAACTATAATACCCCCTCTAAGAGCTACTATACTAAGGCATTTGCACTAGACCTAAGCAGCAGACTAAAGAGACAGCCTAGCTCTAGCTAAAAGACAGCCTAGCGCTAGCTAAAAGACAACCTAGCCTTAGCTAGAAGACAACCTAGCTTTAGCTAGAAGACGACCTAGCCTTAGCTAAAAAACATTACTATAGTATCTAAAGACATACTCTACGTAACTACTTAAGCTTAATACGCGCTAACGTAAAAAGGATAAAGCACGTAAGCTTAATTATACTTACTAACACTTATACTTATTAACGTTCTAGCATTACTTAAACTATACCTGTCTATAGCTTACTCTTGCTTACTAATACTTTTCTAGCTTCTTGCCTACTAGTACTTAAATCTAGTCCTTCCTTTAGCTTCTTGCTTACTAATACCTAAATCTAGTTTAACTATGCTTACGCTTACTGCTGCTTAGCTACCTACGCTTACCTAATTCTAGCTTCTTACTTACTAGCACCTAAGTTTTAGTTTGCTTATACCTACGCTTACCGCTGCTTAGCTACCCTATGCTTACCTTCCTTATAGCTCCTATAGACGTAGAAGGAAGTAGGCGTAGCAAAGCCTTGCCTTTATTTAGATTATTTTAACGTCTTTGCTTACTGCCTTCCTTTTCTTTTTTTTTTTTTTTCTTTTTTCTTTCTTTTTCTTTTTTTTTTTTTTTCCTTTCTTATCTTACTAAGAATTACATTGTTTAAAGCTTTGTTATTTAAAATCTGCTTACTGTTTAAGGCTAGATTACTTAACTTATAACTAAGAGCTGTCCTACTATTTCTTTTAACTTAGAATTCCTTTCTTTTAATACCCTTTTATCCTTTACTATTACCTTTGCTACTAACCTATTAAAGCTTTTATTAAACATATCTTTAGAATCTACTTAAGACGCTTTTAAGCAGTTGTTTATACCTAATCCCTTAAAGAAGCGATTGCTTACGTTAAAACTTACTAATCTTAACTTAGCTAAGCAGACTTAAACTAAACTATTCTATAGCACTTTACAGTTATACCCCTTTTATGCTATAAGCTTTTTGCTGCTTAAGGAGTTAACTTTCTTAGGCTATCTTAAGGATAAGACTACTAAGAACTATATTAAGTTCTATATATCTATAGTTACTATCCTTTATATTATAAACAATAAAGAAGATATTATAACTTACTAAATCTTCTTAAGAGGGCTCTAAGGATAAGCAAAGGCTTAGTACAATAACCTTACTGCTACTAAATAAGCTAACTAAGGGCTCTTTAAAACTTAGTTTAAGAAGGACTTTAAAGAGCTTAACTTTACTATAGCTAGCAACCTAATAGGCTAGGTTTATAGCTTTACTAAGGAGAAGGAAGAGTTACTAAACTACGTTTTTAGACGTATAAAGAAACTTTACTATAAAACGCCTTTATCCTTTTACTAGATCTTTCTAACCTAGTTTATTAGTACTATAGCTAATAAAGACGTTAATTACTATCTTTAAGAACGCCTTATTAACTGCTTTTATAGCGTTAATAAGTAAAGGTTTAAGTTTACTATAAGGCTTTCCTTAGAGAAGGTAGTAAAAGCTTTATAGGAATTCTAGTATAACGCTTCTAAAACAGTTAAGCGTAAGGCTAAGGACTATGTTATAGTAAGACCTAACCCCTTTTAGTAAACTATAATAAAGTTATTTAAGCACTTTAAAGAATAGTCTTATGCGTAAAGAAAACAACTAATTACCCTTAGCTAGAGCCTTAACGCTAGTATTATAGCCCTCTTTACTGTTATCTAAGCTTAGTCTATAGCTAGCTTCCCTACTGCTTAGACTTATCCCGTTTAAGCGCTAACTAGTTTTCCTACTACCCTTAATAACTTCCTTGCCTAAGCTCTTACTAAATATTAGCCCTTTTGCTTTAATCTTAAACTTAATATATGCTTTAAGTATAGTAAGTAAGGTTATATTAGCTTAGTATACTTACTAAGGCATAACTATAATAAGGTTAAATACAAAGAATATTACATAGAATAGAACTACTTTAGCTAAGATATACGCTAAAAGCGTTAACGCTTTCTCGCTTAACTATCCTAGGGGTCTATAAGCTTTGCCTTGCTTTAGCAACTGTTCTAGATCTTACCTTAAGTCCTTACGTTCTAATAGC
This sequence comes from Escovopsis sp. TC, assembly GCA_003055185.1. NCBI lineage: Eukaryota > Fungi > Ascomycota > Sordariomycetes > Hypocreales > Hypocreaceae > Escovopsis > Escovopsis sp. TC. Next base: position 2,602,899 of record NIGD01000005.1, on the reverse strand, counting down.
TATTTTAAACTTTAGTATTTTAATAGCTATTCTAAACTTTAGCCCCTTAGGTTATCTTACCTTAGACTACCCTAGCCCTTACCTCTCTTATAGAATTAGCGCTAGTAAGCACTATAAAAACAACTACCTAGGTTAACTCCTTACTAGCCTACCTACCTTCTAAATACTACCTTACCTTACTAATAGACTAGAAATTAAAGGATCTATACGTCTTAAATTAATCTAAGCTAACAAAGGTTATGCTAACTCCTAAGAAGACTGTTTACTTTTAGTATACTGCTGCTTATAATAACCTTAATAACTTATATACGCTAAAGAAAGCAAGCTTTTACTAGCTAGCTAAGGTAAGCAAGAGAAGGTATAGCAAAGGTATCTTAAACGAATTAGCAAGAAAACGTATCTTTGCTAAAGCTATAGCATAGACCTTAACCCTAGCCTTTACCTTATCTACCTTTATAGTAGCCCTTACGCATACCCCTGCCCCTATCGCTTCTATAGACTCCTGCCCTGCCTAGACCCTAAGCAGCGATAACCTTAAGGCCTTAACCTAGCAGCTTAAGAAGATGCTTCTTACCTTAGTGCCTTTCGTAGAAAAATACGTTATATCCTAGCTATAAGCATAAGCCCTTACTACCCTTACCTTTCCTACTGCCTTAAAAAAGCTTTATTATAAGCTAAAGAAAATCTAAGCTACTAAAGAATATAGCTTCTTAGTGTTTAAGCTTAGTTAGCATCTTAAGGACGCCTTTGTTATACTTTTAGTACTATAGCTGCTATAGATAGCCCTATCTATTTAGCAGCAACTCTTTTACCTTATATAGTATTAGCAGTAGCTAAAGTTGTTAAAGAGCTATAAAGCTATAGCCTTACTAATTGCCCCTTTCTAAGACTTTATTGCGGAGGGGGCTAAGGTCCCTGAAAAGGCGAGTTCTATCTTTAAGGCTCCTCTTAGGCCGGGACCCCGGCGTCCGCGCCTACATCGACGGCAGAAAACTAATTACTACGAGCGCTAGCCTTAACTAGCGTAAGCAGACCTTTAACAGGCTTAATAGTTAAGTTTATTATATAAGTACCTAAATATTTTATAGCTTTAGATAGCCCCTTATATACTAGGGCTAGATTAATAAAAGATTTACGTTACTATAAAAGAAGAGCATAGATAAAATATCTTTAGCTGCTTACTGCTGTAAAACAGCAGATAACTTAACAACGATATAGGTAGTATTATTTATAAAATTTATTGTTAACTTTAAATATAATATTAGGTTTATTAAAGAGTATACTTATACTATAGAAAAGGAAAGTAATGCTAGTAGCAAAAATATAGACGCTAAACTAAACGTCTTTAAGGTCTTTTAGGGGCTAATAGGTAAGAGGATAGTAAGGTATATCTTTATATTATAGTTCTAAGCTAAGCTACTACTAAACTAAAAACTACCGCTGCCTTGCCTACTAACAAAGGCTATAGATAAGACTATTATAAAATAGCTTACTAAGTCTTATATTAAGATTAAAGACATAGCTAAGATAAACAACTAAAGGCTATTTATTGCTTATCTATGCTATACGTACTAAGACTGCTTTATTAATAGCTTAGTAGACCTAAAGACTATTAACCTTATTGTATACTAGATCCTATTAATTAAGAAGGTAAGGCTACTATATATAGGCTAGATATAGTATAGTTAAAAGGAACGTAAGTTCTAAGACTTAATCTGCTTACTAATAGAAAACGCTAAGGTTATTTAACGCTTAGTCTTAGAGTAAGCAGCGTATATAATCTACGTTACTAATACGCTTTTTATACTATGCCTTATTAAGGTAGACCTAGGTATAGAAGGTTGTAAGCTACTTCCTAGCTTTTAGGTTGTATATAACTATTGCCCCTTAAACGTAGCTATAGAGAAATGTAGGTACCTATGCTACGATTTAAAGGCTAATCTTAACTTAATTTAGTATAGCTAACCTTAGGTTTTCTTATAGTTAGATACTTTAAATAAGTTCTAGGGTATCCTTATCTATCCCTTTAATTATTATAAGATAGCTTTTATAGGTTTAAATAAGATATAAGAATATATAAATATAGCATAAGGTTTTTATAGCGCCTTAGTAACCTACGTAAAGTTTAGGGACATTGCCTTTAAGAACCTCTGCTTCTTTAACGATAAACGTTACAAATCTAGCCTAAGATACTATAAGGACTTCTGCTTAGCTTTATTTTTATACGTTAATAACTATAATATTACTTTTAAAACTTTTAATAGCTACCTTTACTTCCTTTAGCATAGGTACTTCCTTTACGTTAAGTAAGCTAAGATAAGCTTATTAAGCAAAAAAACAAAGCTTTTTATATTATTTATTAAGTTAGTAAGCTTTTTAGTAAAAAAAGGCTATATTTAGCTAGGTTTAAAGCATTAGGAAAAGTTTAAGCGCTTAATAGACTACTTCTTTTAGTACTTGCTAAAGTTATAGCAAAAGATCTAAGCGCTAATCTATCTTACCTTATTCCTATAGAAGTTTATACTAAGAAAGGTAGACCTAGTAAACGTTTTAAAGTAGGCATTCTTCGACGAAGCCTATAAAACGACCTCTACGGGCTAGTAGTTAGTCTAGCGTACGTTCGTGCTAAGGGAACCGCCGGTGTAGGGGGACGAGGAGAGGGAGGCCCTAACCTAACTCTGTTAGAAGAATTAGGATAAGGCGAGGGTTATCCTCTAGATGTCCTTCTAGCTAACGGACAAAGAACATTAGTATTTAATGCTATAGAAGGAGATGCTTGCTATTGTCTATGCCTTAGGAAAATGCTAATAGCTTGTCTTTTACTTTCCTTATCTAATAAAAGTATATACTAACTATAAAGGCATAGTTAACTTAATAGCTAACCTTAGCGAGATATATAAGAAGGTTACTAAATAAATAGACATTCTTTAAGAATACAACGTTTACTATGTATACTAACCTAACACAACAAAGGTTATACGTATCGTAGATAGCCTTTCTTAGTTACTAGACGCTTTATAAGATAGCCCTAAGCCTGTGTCCTACTAGATAGGCTTAGGCAGCCCTTCGGTTAGTAAGGCTTAGCTAGTGTTAACGACGGTGCTCCTAAAGTGTAGCAGCCTAGACCTTACGACGATAATACGCCTATAAGGGCTCCTATAGGAGTACTTAACCTTAGAATAGTATAGTAATATCTTATACTGCTTACTATAAAGATATAATAACTTGCTAAAGGGGAAGAAGCAGCTTATAAAAAGAAAAACATTATAGTACTAGATTGTTAATAAGGATTTATAGTATATTAAGTTAAACGCTTTACTAGCTAAATGTATCCTACTAAGCAAGGTCTTAATAGTCTTATAGTAGGCCTACAACGCCTAAGGATACTTTACAGTAGCAGTAACAATAGTAACGCTTTAAAGAGTTTGCTTTTAGCTAACTTAGTTAAACAATACTAAAGAGTACTACTAATTATGCTTAGTATACTAGCAGATAGCCTTATGCATTCTTAAAACCTAACTAAAAGCAATTAAGGTATATAAGCCTTAAGAAATAGTAGTAATAAACTTTATAGGACTAGTAAACCTACCTTTAACGATAAGAAACGTATATATACTAGTAGTTATTAACTATATAATACAATTTGCTTACGTAAAAGTATATAGAAAAGCAATAAGGGAAAAGGTTTATAGAACCTAGAACGAATGCCTTAGGCTAATCTTTAGCTAGCTAAAAAAAATCTATTATAATAATAGTACTTACTTTAAGAATATAGTTTTTACTGCTATAATAAAGAAACATAAGACAGCCTTAATATATAGACTAGTTACTTACCCTACGTTAATAAAGCTTATAGAGCAATACGTTTAGCTTATTAAGAACTAACTTATAAAATAAGGTTTAGAATAAAATAGTAGCGCTTTAGTAAACTAAGACTTAGCTATCTTATATATTGTTAACGTCTTTAATTTAAGGTAGGTAAACAGTATTAAATTAATATTAGCAACTATAATAATAAGGTTTAGCTCTTTCTTTTAGTATAAAGGTATATATACCGCAGAAAGGAATAACTTACTGTTAAAGGATAAGGAAGACAAAGAGGATAAAGAGGAAGGTAAAGGCAGCAGCTTAGCCCTTAAGCAGGAGGTCCTACGCTAAGTAGATCTAAGGGAGGAGAGTTAAGACAAGGTTATAGCTAAGAGGTTAGAGATAGTTATAGTAGCTAACCTAGGATAAGCAAAGGAATTAAAACTAAGATCTTTAGTATAAGAGAAGCAGGATAAGTTAAGAAAAAGGCATAAGAAGTTTAGCTTATTATAGGGCTAGCTTTTAATTGTTAAAGAATAGCTATTATATATAATATACTTAGTAAAGTCCTTAAAAGGGAAGAAAGCTATAAGGAAGGTCTACGTTAACGACCTAAAGCTATTTATATAACGTAACCTATAACTATGCTTACCCTAATACAATTACTAAGATACTATAGCTTAGGATAAGAACTAAGAAAGCTATAGTAAGATAGCAGAGAAGGGACGCTAATAGTAGCTAGGCTACGAGCTATAGGGACTGTATATAGGGAAACAGAAGACTAGTATAAGTGTTAAAGGCAATACTACTTAAAGGCTTCCTTAGTTCTATTAAGCAGCGCCTTAGATTATGTATTAGTCTAGCCTTTAGCTTATCTAGGCGTACGCGTTATATTCTTAGTGTAGGCGCGGCTCCCGAAGGGAGAACTCTACCTTAGTTAATCAACCGAACCTAGCAAGCTTTCAGTCCTCCTCCTCCTCCTCCTCCTCCATTTCCCCCTCCATTTCCCCCTCCAACTCCCCTTCCCCTCCTCTTCCTTTCTCTTCCTCATCTCCCAAATCCTTCACTGTCTCCACGCCCTCTGCACCCTCCACCCTTTGAGGGTTCCTCCACGACGACCTCCACTTTCCACGAGCTCCCCGGTCCATCAACGTTGGTCGCCAAATCAGATCAATCCTTCCATCATCCCGCCCTGCGCCAACAGCTCCAGCCTCCTGCCTCCCCACACCACTTCCGCGATCCATCGAGCTGCATCAATACCTTATCCAGTGCACCACGACATGCCCAGGATCACGGAATTCTTTCCATAAACAGGCAAACGCCAAGTCGAGGGAAAATAGAGGTGCAGCGGCCTGCCTGGATTCGCGAGCATCCGGCCGGGAACAAGGCTTCCCTTGTCCTGCATTGGATCGGCTTCTGTGTCTTATCTGATTTTAATTGGTTTTTTTCTTCCTTTTTTTCTGCATCTTATTTTGGTCTGCTTCTTCCCCTCGGGCCTTGCTCGTGTCTTATATGCCCTTGCGAACCTTGGGCAGCACGCTTCCTGTTGTGTTCGTCGCCGCCGCCGCCGACCGTGGCCGTCACCTTTGGCCCGTTCGCGCATTGCGCCGCTCTCCCTCGTCCCGCGCATGGCCTGAGTCGTGGTCAGGGATAACGCCAGCAAGGGCTTGCTGCTCCGGCGCCCCGACTGTTTGCGCCTCCCAATCCGGGGCCTTGCTCGACTGCATCCTGCATTATCTGGTGGCCGGACCCGCGCGGACAGCGAAAGCTCTGCCACCAATGGCTCCAGGTCAGCATGCCTCTTGCTACCCGTACCGTAGCTGACAAGTCCAGCAAACCCATCGACTGATCGCTCTGCAGAGTTCCAGAACACCGAGCCCTCGTGGCCGCCTCGGTCGCCCCACGAAGCCCTCCTCAGCACCCCCGGGGGCCGCCAGCGCTACCGCGAGATGATGAACCAGATCTCTCCATCCTCGTCCCCATCCCGATCACGAAGCCGACCCGCCGCGCCCGCGTACCCACCCTCCGGAAGTATGCGTGATCCGATCCCCGATGCCGATGACGATGACGATGACGAGGAGACGCTCCAGCTCAAACTGCAAGAGATCCAAGCGCGCCTAAAGCTGAAGCGCCTGCAGAGGGCCAAGGAGAGGCAAGCCGCTGGATCGAGGCAATCACCCGATGAGATCCCATCTTCGCCGCCCGCCGCGGCGGCCTCGGAGCCTCCCGCGCGACGATTCACCCGCATGAAGACGCCCGAGATGGAAGACGGCCCCCGGCAATCGATGCAGTCGCTTGTCCAGGTGCCCGCATCGCCCGTGAGAAAACCAGACGCTCCCCTGCTTCCCAAGTCGCCAAGCAGGGTGCTGTTGGGAATTGACAAGGGATTGAAGGCCAAAGACATCTCGTTGAAGAGGGCGCCAAGCTTCCGGCGAGCGGTCCCCTCCACCGAACCGGCCGGCTCGAGAGCTGGTGTGCTCAATCGCGCCAAGTCATTCAGCTCCGCCTCCGGTCCTGAGGAGCCTCGAATCCTGAGTTTCAATGAGAGGCTCGCCGCTGCCAGGGCTGACGAGACAAGTCGCGCGAAGAGAGCAGAGAGGGTCCACAAGGCCAGATCAAATGCATTTGACATTGGCAAAGAGGAGATGGAGGAGTACAAACAGCAGGCGATCGACATCCCCGAGGAGCCTTTGGCATCGCGATCATTCACGAGAGACGAGATCATTGGCAAACCCAGATCCGAGTCGTCGACTGGGACCCTCACCTCAAGCCAGACCGCACCCAGCTTCCGCTCCGTCTCGGGAATGAGTCATACGTCTGACTCGACCAACAACACCTCGAGCGATCCGAAGAGCAGCGCAGTCACGGTCGACTCGATCGGCGAGCAGTCGACGTCGTTTGAGCCCTACTCCAGTCTTCATCTGTCCAAGCGCATTCTACCCCATCGAGTCCTCGCCAGGCACGTTTCAGGCAAGAAGACGATGGGCATCAAGGATCTTCTGAGGACGGTCAAGGCGCCGGACTTCGCGCTGCCCGATATCGAGCAAGACCTGGTGGTCTTTGCGGTGGTGGCCAGGAAGTCGGAGCCTCGCTCACACAAGCCCAGTGCGGTGAAGAGCAATCAGCCGCAGGAGGATCCGAGGAAATACATGGTCCTGAACCTGGTGGATTTGGAATACGAGCTGGACTTGTTCCTTTTCAACTCCGGGTTCAATCGGTATTGGAAACTGACAGAGGGCACGGTGGTCGCAATCCTCAACCCCGGCGTGATGCCTCCTCCCCCGGGCAGACAAGACACCGGGCGGTTCAGTCTGGTCATCAACTCGGACGAGGACACCATCCTGGAGATCGGCTCAGCCCGCGACCTGGGCTTCTGCCAGGCGATCAAGAAGGACGGGAGTCTATGCAGCGCGTGGGTGAACAAGAGGAGGACGCAGTACTGCGAGTACCACTCCAATGAGGCCCTACGAAAGCAGCGATCTACACGCATCGAGGTCAACTCTCAGGGATTTGGTGGCCGCGACCGATACAAGAATCATCCCCACCCGTCATCGGCGTCGAAGGATCCGTTCGAGTTCGGGGGCCAGAGCGGCAAGAAGAAGGCCGACAGCAACTATGATTGGGAGACCAAGACACAGTGGTTCGTGTCGAAGACGCACAGCGCTGCCGACCTCATTGATGGTAAGGATCGAAGCGCCGCGGATCGCAGGGACAAGGCTGAGTTTTTGCAAAGGAGCCTGGAAGCGAAGGAGCGGGAACGCGAGATGATGAAGAAGCTCGGACAGATTGGCCACGCCGCCGGAAAGGAGTACATGCAACGGTCGGGGGCGCCAAGCAGCAGCAGCAGCAGCAGCAACAACAACAAGAATAGCAGCAGCGGCACCGCCAACGAAAACAGCAATAGCAACAGCAACAGCAATAGCACGATCACAACCCAAGTACCAGGTCAGAGCCACGGCCCCCTTGGGGGCGGCGTCCTGCCCGACGCCGCGGACGAGCCCGTCAGGCCCGGCATCGCCTCCCTCTTCCTCGACAAGGAGCGCGAGATCCACCTCAGCCCCATCAAGAGGAAACGCACGGGCAGCTCCAACGCGGGATCGCTCTCCGGCGCGGACCAAAACAGCGCGGGCAGCGCGGCGGCGTCAGGCGCGGCGGGCAAGCCGAGCGGCGCGCGGGGGCTCGGCTGGGGCAGCGGGCTGAAGGTGAAGCTGTCAAATATGCGGGACGGGGAGAAGCTGAAGCCGGAGCAGCCTCCGCTTAGGAAGAAGACGCGGTTCGTGACAGAGAAGGGGATCCGCGAGGCTGGGAGGGAGAGTTTGGGGAACTTGGCGGAGAGGCAGATCATGCTGGGTGATGACATTGATGATGAGTTGATGATTGTGAGATAAAAGATGTTGGCACGCATCCACGCCACTTTCTGGGGTTCTTTTTTTTCACTTTTCCCTGTGTCCCCCTTTTGTCGGACTGCACGCAGTCCTTCGCGACTACTTTTCTTTGTCTTTGGTTGACTGGCCTCTTGATTACTGGGTACATGGTTTCTTATTCCCTGGTTGGAGGAAAGGAGCAGGCCACGGCTGGATATCCGGCTTTCTTTCAAGGGTCCTTGATGGAGGGGTTTCGAAAGGAGCATGGGTTGCGATGGGGAGGGGGGTTGGAAAATGGAACGAATCCAATGCCTTTATGAATTCATGACGGAAAGCGGGGGGGAAAGACATGTCATGGACATGATCGTTGCTTGTTTGCTTCATTCTGATGCACGTATTTGCATGACATCCATCATGATGTGTCTCGTGCTGCGCCTTCAGCTTTTGCTGTGAGGGGAGCTTGCTGGACTTCGATGTGTCTGTGACGATAGCGGGGTCACGGACGGGCAATAGAGACTTGCATTTCTTTTACGAACTACTGCCATAATGTGTGTGGTCGATTCACGCCTCTTCTTCGTGTCCGTGAGCCAGTGTACGTGTAGGTGGAGTGTTCGTTTCTGGGCCTCCTCGTGTGTTCGTGTGTGAGAGAAAAATGTGTGAGGGTGTGGGAGAAAAGAACACCAGGACCACGGTTCTTTGACTTGTCTCGAGCACGAAGAGCATCGAGGCTTGTCGTTTCATGCATGTTGCGGGACAAGATTGAGCCTTGAGGATTGGCCGAGTGGTTTCGAGTCTTGCTTTCCCATTTCTCTTGCGTGTGTGATCCATCAATCCTTGACGGATGACTTCTCGTGTGTTTTGTGTCAAAGTTCGACGTGATCTCGAACCCCCCCCCCTCTCTCCCTTCTCTCTCTCTCTCTCTTCCTTCTCTCGCTCTCGCTCTCTCTATTCTCTCTCGTCCTTTTCAGTGTGTGTGTTTACTTGTGAGAGACAAAGACAGGATTCGTGTGTATGTCTGACCTGCATCAATACTCGACTCGTCGTTTCTCGTCATCGCGGGGCGTGAGGCTGACCGGCTCAAGAGACCTGCATATTGCATCTGAAAGCGTGGTTCCTTGCGTCTTGAGAGCAAGGTACGAGAAACGAGGCGCCCCAAGTGAGACAGACGGGAGGGAAGGGGGAGCAAGGGGGAAAGCAGCGGCGGGGGGGCGGCGTTTAGCTGGGTCTTTTTGGCCATCTTGCCTTATTTTTGTCTTCAAAAGGGCAACGTGTATGCGGCCTCGAGCTGGTCTTTGCATGCCTGTTTGGAAAGTGAGGAGAGCCTATGTTGGCGCGGAGCCTGCTTTGAACCATGACTTCGAGGATACCAGTACCCTTTGTGTGTGAAGCTGGCTTTCTCATGGTCCCGAGGGGAACATGTATGCGGTCTCGAGATGGCTGGTTCATGGAAACCATGCGCGATCCAGCCGGCTTGCTCCCGAATTCTGAGGACATGCGGCGTCGAGCTGGCTCCTCACTGGCTCGTGAGGAAATGCTGTGTCGAGCCGGATCCCCTATAAATTCGGGGGTAGCACGCATGCAGTGTTGCTGGCGTCTCTATGAGTCCTGAAAACATGCGGCGTCGAGCTGATTCTCGTATTCCCGAGGTCCTGCGGCGCCAGAATATGCAGTGTTGCAGACCAGGACACGAGATGTGATCTGATGGGCTTGAGGGACAGGGCAGGAGGAGAGGCTGCTTGTGAAGACAAGGCCTTGCGGGTATCTAGAGGACGTTCGAGCCCTCGAAGACGAATGATCGTGGTGGTGGTGCGTATGCGTCAGGGTGAAATCGACGTATGCTCGGAATCTCAAGTGCTGGGCGTTTTTACGTCATGTTGGGGGGGAGCTGATATTAGAAGGATGTTGCACGACGGCAGCCTTGCCGGGCGGGGGCATGGAGATGCAGTATTGATCGCGATGCTGTACGGCATGACGATGTGCCATTCTCGACATGGTGATATGCATTCAGCAGAAAGATGGGTACCATGAGGGTGCACTCCGGGCGTCATGCTGTTCGAGGCAAGGACGTACATACGATTGGTCGAGGGAGGGTCGCGCCGAATATGATGCTGCATGTCGCGGAGGTCATGATGGGCTTGGGGAAAGCACTGGAGCTATCGAATGGGAGGCCTGCTGCATGCTCGCGAGGCCAGGCAAGGCAAGGCTCAGCTGGACCATGCAGGGCGTGCATGGCGCGCTCGTACTCGTATTATTGCTGAGGAAGTGAATCTGAGAGACGGAGCACATGAACTTCTCGCGAGGATGAGGACGAGAACGATGTACATAGGGGGTGGTGGATGCAAGGACGTGGGCTTGGATGGGAAGTGTAGGAGTGTGGGACGAGGCTTGTGTGAGGTGAGGGCGGAGGGGGTCTGGGGATCGAAGGGTGCTGAGAAAACGGTTTGCGAGTGGAGGATGGATGGATGGATCTTTCGGGCTGGAGCTGAGATGAGGAAGGGACTGGGAAGGGATGTTTGGATGTTTGATTATGAGAAGTGTAGAGAAGACAGGAGGGATGCCCGGAGCGTTCGGAGCGTTCGGAGCGTTCGATGCAGGGATGGGGATGCGGCTGGAAAAAGGGGCGGGAAAAGGGGCTTGGTACAGGGTAGGTGTGGTGTTTGTTGTGCGTGCATTTCCAATGGATGTTTACATCAACACGGGGGGAGGATTCAGCATCAAGATGATGAGGGTATTTCTACGGATTCCGGTTAGTAGTATGGAGGTTAGAGGATACGACCAGGGACGTCAGTTCTCGGGCTTGCGCAGGACCTTCTAAGGGCGCCAGGGGCCAGGGATGGAAATTGCGGGCGAGGGGCGTGGTCTAGAATTTGGAGGCGGAGGGTCCGTCGATGAGGGGTCCGGGTGGCCAAAGCCAGAGATGGAGGACCGTTCGATGTGCGGATACGGTCAGTCCATGGCTTTCCGTTATGCCATTTCATTGGAGCACTCGGTGGATTGGGCAGACGCCCCTTTCTGGCCACCTTGGGGTCTTTTGTTTTCTCGCAAGGTCTGCGTGCGAGTGAGGCAGATTCATGCCACTCGCACCTGTACAAGTCCACAGATGAGCATCCAAGTGGGAAGGATTGGCAAGGTACTCCGTATGGCGTCACGAGTTTGGAGATGACGGAATATGCCAATGACGAATATGACAGCAGGAGATGAGATTGATCGACAAGAAGATGCTCGGTTGGACGCCGCGGGAGCGCGTGGGGCTCTCGTTTGCGCGGTCGAAGGAGCCGTGTAAACGACATGAAGACGGGTGGGACGGGCAGTGACGATGCTGAAGGAAGGGTTGGCCGCGAGGAGATCGATCTCCTCCGTACATACATACGAAGTATGGGCAAAGGTCTCGTTTGTATGATGTATTGAGGCGGAGCACCGGGCTCGGAGATTTGACCGTGGCTGCCACGTTTGCGATGATGCTGCTATGATGATCCTATGGTCAGATTGACGGGACTACGGAGTCAATACGGAGGAGATCAAGGTGAGGATGTGGAATGAGAGCATCTTGGAGTACGAGGTGCGAGATGGGCAAACAATAAGATGCTGATGAATCTGCGGTTTCGATGCAAACAGGCCAATGAGCGGTGCCGCCTCGTCGCAGATGCAGGCTTCGATGCATGCAGGGGGGAGACGACCGATCTGTCAATGAAATTGGGGCGAGACAATTGGAATGGACGTTGCGGAGGTCTGCCAGGTGCAGGATATTTTTGTACAGAGGATGGTGTACGAGTACGAGTACGGGTACGAGTACAGATTTAGTGCGAATACGGAGTACTCGTGGAGGGAGTCGATGTGTCGACGGAGCAGGGCGACGTGCCGCGCAGCCGGTGCGATTCGTATCGCGGAGGCCTCTTTCCGATCTGTGCCCGGTGCGACTCGGCTTGTGCGAGGACGATATTCCGCATGGTATGCATGCATGTGATATTTGTGGCCGTGGTAATTGTCTAGTACGAGTACTCTGTGAATGAGGTGGTGAGCCGGTGAAGCAATCATCATTATGGATGTCTAGGACGGCTCCGTGTTGCCGACGTGATTCATCCATAGATTAGTATGGACAGAGCGAGGGCGTTGCTCACCGAGGTGCTTGACGAGAAGCTTGGAGACATCCAGCCCTCGATGTGGCCCACGCGATTTGTCTTGATGTCGATTATGGCTTCCCGTTGCTGATGTCGAGCCCATGACCGATTCGTGATGCATTGTTTCCCCTGAACTATCAACAATGGATCCTCCAACCAACCATCCAACCCTGGAAGAGCCCCTGAAGCGCGAACCGAGCAGCAGCGCGCCTCTACCGACCGGCGTGCATAGATGCAGTAATGCAAGTCCAAGTGCTCGCACTGGATTGCCGCGGTGCTCGTGCGGGGGGAGCTGGAGGCCGGACTGCCGACGCAGGCACCGGATGCGCTAGGGGCACGCCCCGGCGGGGGATCGTCCAGGGGATCGTCCAGGGGTCGTCAGGGGGGCCCGTCTGGCACGTCGCCCACTTCGAGTCAGCTGGAGCCGCCGGGACGATTGCTCGTGCTCGTGCTCGCACGGAGTACTCCGTACTGGATGGGGGGATCGATGGATCAGGGCTAACCTCATTCAAAGGATCTGGTATGCCGCTCTTGGTTAGGTCGACGCTGGAGCTGGCCCAGCCGCCGCCTGGCGCGCCCCCGTTTCTCGCCCACATGGCAGATGGATGGATGGATGGATCAGGCATTGGATGGAGCTGTCGTCTCCGGGCCAGAGCTGTCACATTTCCGGACCATTCATCCATCCATCAATGAGGCTGGATGCGATGGATCCGTCGGAATCGGAGTCTCTCGAGCTCTTCCACAGGCCTTTCTCGAGGAGGAGACGAGGAGGTAGTCCAGAGGATGACTAAGGCACTGCACTCTGAATGTGGAGAAAACAGAAGGAAGGCAGGACCGTCCGGCCGAACGTGGTTGGCGCCTTCCCCAGACCAACGCGTGTCTTCATGCTCTTGCCTTTTTTTTCTTTCTTAGACGAAGAACGGCTGGTCCAGGGAAGGAGCGAGCGGTACACTGCGATCGTAAAGATGGCAGGCGCTGACAAAGATCATGCAAGAATCCATTGTGGGTTTTTTGGGGGGCGCAAGAAAAGAAAAACCCCTCGAGGCGACGACGAGCTTCACGTTCGATGGATTCCTGGATTCGTTGGGAGCTGAACCCTCACGCTGCGTCTCTGCGTCTCTGCGTCTCTGCGTCTCTGCGTCTCTGCGTTACCGAGCGAGGTCTCGATCAACTTGGCATCCATCACGGGGGCGCCATAACATCCACCCGTGTACCGTAAATCGACACCCGGATTTCTTATGTTAGTATCTAACCTATAGGTACGTACCTAAGGGGATTCTGCCCCCCCTACTTGTATATGTTCTAGTACTTAGCGGAAAGTCCTTTGCCCTTCCTGCTAAGTACCTGTCAGGTGACCAAACGACCGGGGGAAGTCACGTAGGGAATACCTAGCTGTCGAACCTACTTCGACCCCTCTTTAAGGTTGCAGCGAACTATATATAAGGGAGGACAGGTCCGCTAAGAGTATAAAGGGGGCTTAAAGATTAATGCTTCGTTAACAATACCCTTACCTTAAGGCGTGCTGTACCTACTATAGTAAAGCCTTCGCGACCTGCTAGTAAACGACCTTTAAGCTTGCTTTATACCTTACTACTCTCCTTACTACCTAGTCTTTAACAGTTTAATCTCTCTTTATCCTTTCTATTAAGGTAAGGTAGACTAGTAGGAGGCGATACGAGCAACGAGAAGTTTATCTTAAGCAACTACTATCTCCTATAACAATAACTTAAAGATAGTTTAAAGCTAAACTACTAGAGGTCCGTAGGACTCGCAAAGCAATAACCCTTACAATAGACCTAAGGATACCTTAACCTAAGACGTTATCCCTAAGACCTAGGACTAGGTAACCGCTAACTTTAGCAGCCTTACTAAAGAAGAGCTAGATGTATGTATCTAGGTTATAGCAAAGGAGCTATGCCTTTAATAGAAGAGAGACTACTTAGCTGCCTTTAAAAGAGGGAAGGCGTCTATCTTAAATGCTTTCCTAAGCATTACCCCCCTTCTTATCCCTATAAGCAATAAGCGACCCCATAGAAAGTTAGCAGCGAGACTAAACCTTCCTTTAATCCTATAGTATAAAAGAGAAATATACGCTAATTTTTAGTCTTTCTTTACAATCCTAAGAACCTACTTTTATATTTAACCTAATACCTTTAAAGAAGAAACGATAAAGGTCTTCTACGTAGTCGTAGCCCTCTTACTAAAGGTTCGCTAAAAGTAGGAGACGTACCTTGCTACTAGTTACAATAGCAAGATTATAAAGGTTACGTTTAACGAGTTTAAACAATAGCTCGAAAACGGTATTAACGATAGTTTAACGCGCTACCTTAATGCTAGCACAAAGCTTGCTAACTGCTTACAGCGGGCTTACTAAAAGTTTATATCGTTCTTAAAGTTCTATAAAAACATTAAGGCAAAGCTCTTAAAACCTATGCTACCCCTTTACTAAGTCTATAACTTCCTCCTTTACCTTTACCTTAAGCTATACAACTAGATACTCTACGGCAAGGTTTTAGCGAACTAGGTAGAAATAAAGAAGGCTAGGATTATTGCTAAGACTTTCCTTAACAAAGAAACTAACCTAAAGCTAGTAGTAATATATAGTTAGCAATAACAGTAAGTAGTACCCTCTGTAAATACTAATTAAGAACTCTATATTAACAACGCTAGCTCTTTGCAAAGACCCTATAATACCCCTCGTAAACTAATCGTTTACTTTAAGTGCTAAGGACTAGGCTACTATAAGTTAAGATGCTTTACCCTTAACTATAAAAAGTGTTCGTTTCCTTTGTATACTATAGAGTTTTATAGTTAGCTACCCTACTAGCGACCTAAGGGGGTAGCCTTTACGGACTCCTTCCGAATTCGTAGCAGTGCTAACGAGGAGCTATTAAGGGAGCCTAGCTAAGGATAAGGGCACGCTAGCCCTAAAGCTATTATGCTTAGGCTAGCGCGTATCTAGTTTAATAGCAGATAGGTTGCCTTAAAAGCACTCTTTAACTTAAGAAGCAAAGTTAACTTAGTTAGCAAAAGGGTTGTAGGGAATGCGCCTTTGCTTCTAGGACTTAAGGTCCTTACTACGGTAAAGGACTCCCTTCTTAAGGTCTTTAAAAGAACTACAAAGCTGTTTAAAATAACTAACAACTAAAGAGTTGCAAAGAGGTATTTACTCCCCTACGTAGTAGCAGAGATTAAAGAAGACGTAATTTTAGGGATGCTTTAGTTTAAGGCAATAGATCCTTGTATTTGTTAAGTAAACGATAAATAGAACTACCCCTTATTAAAGGAAAGTCTTTCCTTAGTCCTTATGTCTCTATAGCTAGCTCGTTCTATAAAATTCTATAAGTCCTTAAGGATTATTGCTTTTCCTTAGCTACACAACTATAAGACTTAAGATTAAGCTCTTAGGGAAGTTACAGCAACCTTGCCCCCTAAGTATTATAACTACGCTAAGGTCTTCGACGAGGAAGAGGCAGCTAGGCTAGAACGTCTAGCTAGACGTACACACGCTATCGACCTCGTCGAAAACCCTTCAATGCTCTAAGGACCTATCTACTTACTCGTAGAAAAGGAGCTTTAAGTTTTATAGGATTACTTAAACGATGCTATAGCAAAAGGTTAGATCTAAAGGTTAACAAGCCTTTATAGCGCCTTAGTACTATTTGTCCCTAAGAAAGGAAGCAA
Source organism: Escovopsis sp. TC (assembly GCA_003055185.1). Taxonomy (NCBI): domain Eukaryota; kingdom Fungi; phylum Ascomycota; class Sordariomycetes; order Hypocreales; family Hypocreaceae; genus Escovopsis; species Escovopsis sp. TC. Next base: position 2,586,926 of record NIGD01000005.1, on the reverse strand, counting down.
GCTACAACTCTACGTTAACTACTATACACTAAACTAAATAACCTACAAAAATAAAGCACTACTCCCTTTAATTCTAAAAATCCTTAATTAACTATAAAAAGCAATAGTATTTACAAAGCTAGATCTAAAGGATATATACTACTAGATACGTATCCGTAAAAGTAATAAGTAAAAGACAGCCTTTTAATACAGATACAGCTACTTTAAGTACTACGTAATGCCCTTTAGACTTACGAACGCTTTAGCAACCTTCTAAGAATACATTAACAATGTCCTATAGAGGTTAATTAACTACGTCTACATCGTCTACCTTAACAACATCCTTATCTATAGCTAAGACCTTACTACGTATACACAGTACGTCCGCTAAGTCCTTAAAAGGCTATAAAAAGGAGGGCTCTTCGCTAACCTCTTAAAGTGCAAGTTTAAGGTTAATACAGTCTTATACCTAGGATTTATTGTCTCTCTAGAGGGGATCTACATAAAAAAGGATTAGGTTAAAGCTATTACAGACTAGCTGCAACCCTAAAGCGTACACAACGTAATATTGTTTTTTAGCTTTATAGGGTTCTACTAACGATTTATTAAGAACTATAGCAAGATCGCAGTCCTTTTAATAAATATTCTTTAAAGGAAACAAAAAAGGAACTTTAAGCTAAGCCTTAGCGAACTCGCAGCGTTTAACAAGTTAAAGCAAGCCTTCTTAGAAGAACCTATCCTAACCTACTTTAACTTAACACAACTAACTTAAGTCTAGACTAACGTATTACAATTTATAATTAGCGCGATCCTATCTTAGGAAACGTAGGAAGGTTACTAGCACCCTATAGCTTACCTCTCGAAGAAGCTAATAAAGCTAGAAATCTAATACTTAATACTAGACGCAGAGATGTTAGCTATAGTTAAGGCGTTTACTACGTAGCAATACTACCTTGTATACGCTAACAAAGAGATCTAAGTTATTACTAACTACCTTAACTACAGTTACTTTACAAAGAAGTTAAAACTAGCTACTAAGTAGGTTATAGCTATAGAGAAGCTATCCCCTTTTAACTTTTAGATCGAATACTAACTAAGGAGAGTTAATCTAGTAAACGGCCTATTAAAAAAAGTAAACTATAAAGACAAAAGGGTAATACAGATAGAACGTAAAAGCATACTCTTTATATTCCTTTAGCAATTTATAAGCAAAGCAGGATACGCTAAGGATAAGAAGACTAAGCTAAAAGGCAATACTACGTATAGAGTAGGGTCTTTGCTACTGCTATAGAGCAGAGAGGTTACTATAAGCTTATATAGTTTGCAACTATTAAACGCCTTGCTTACTAAACGAGGCATACTTATAGTATAGGTAGCCTGTCTTAGGCAAAGGCTTTAGAAGGAAAGGACTAAGGATAGTAAAGAGTTAGACTTAGGGTTGCTTTAACCTTATTAAGAGCTTGCTATAACGTTAAAGGTAGACCTAGTCTCTTTTAAGGAGGTACTCCGTTAAGCGTAAAGGAAGGACGCCTTCCTTACCTTAGATAAAGTTGTAAAAGAAGCTTAAGACAGTTTAAAGGGAAGTTAAAGTTAGTTTAAAGGGGTTAACTAGCTTATCTAGTTTAAGGGAAAGATTTATATACCCTTTAAGGTAAGACTAAAAATACTAATGTTGTTCTATAATAACTTAATAAGTAAGCATTAGGGGGTTAGCTGTACACTTACTAAGATAGCAAGGACGTACTACTAGCGCAGCCTAAGAAAAGATATTAAAAAGTACGTTTCTATATGTGTTAAGTGCTAACTTATAAAGCTAAGGCACTATTAACCTTATAGCGAACTTGCTTTGCTGCTTACGCTAGCTAGGCTATAGGAGGAAATCTTTATAGACTTTATAATAGACCTCCTTAAGGTAAAGGGATAGTACTAATTCTACGACTTAATTTTAGTAGTAGTTAATAGATATACGCGTTACGCCTTCTATATACTAACCTATAAGCAAATTACTAGCAACGGGCTAACAAACCTCTTCCTTAATTACGTCTTTAAGTTCTTTAGTATACCTATAGGAATTGTTATAGACAAAGGCTTTGTCTTTACGAGCTAGTTCTAGCAAAGCTTCTGCTACCTCTTTGCAATTAAGCAGCAACTTAGCACTGTATTCTACCTATAGACTAATAGCTAGATAGAACGCTAAAATTAACTTATTAAACACTACCTTTAAACCTTCTATGCTAAAGACTAAGCTAACTAAGCTAATAACCTTTTGCTAATATAATTCGCTTATAACAATGCTGTTTACTTAGCTACTAGCGAGACACCTACGTACCTACTTCTAGGTCTATACCTACGAGCCCTAGGGAACATGCCTAAGCAGTCGATCCCGTTAAAGGACGCTTAAACCTAGCTTAACAACTTATAAGCTTCCTGTAAGCTTACAGTAACTTTAATAAACGAAGCTAAAGAGAGCTATAAGAAATAGTATAACTAAAAAAAGGAAAAAGCAGACTTTAAAGTAAGGGACTAGGTCCTACTTTCTACAAAGCACTTAAACCTTTAGCGACCTAGCTAGAAGCTTGTATAAAGGTATATAGGACCTTACTAGATTAAGAGACAGGTTAAGACTAGTAGCCTAGCTTTCTAACTCTAACTACCTTTGTCTATTAAAATCTATAACGTGTTTAACGCTATAAATTTAGAACCGTTTAATAGCAAGGAAGGCAAACTAACTAAGCTAATAGATTACCCCTTCTCCGCTAACAAAACCTTTAAGATTAAACGTATACTTAACTATAAACACAAAGGCCGTTGCTATAAATACTTAGTTAAGTAAAAGGATTACTTTAACGATAATAACTTATAGCATACTAAGGGCAACTTTACAGCGACTAACTTACTAGCTAACTATAAGGTAGCATTACTAGAGGAGGAACGCGTAAAGGTACTAAAGGAAAGAAGAAGGAAAAGGAAGTAAGGAAAAAGAGTTAATTTCCTGCTGCTAAAGCAGCTGCCTATTAACCTAACGGCGAACTACTATTAAACAACTAGCGCAGCATTATCCTTCCTTATACTATTAGCTATATATAAAACGAATTTTTTTTTTTAACTACTTTTCTTTGCTTTATCTATACCCCTGCCCTAAAGCTAAGAAGATAGCAAGCTCTTAGCGAACCTATTACAAAGCCTAGTTAGTATTAGTATTGTCTTTATAGTTATTAAGGAATTTTAAAACGCTAGCTAAAGACGTAGGGCTAGCATAAGCTAGTATATAGATCTTATCCTGCTTTAGAGTTGTACTGCTAAGGGCTAGCTTTGCGTTATACGCTTTATTAATAGCTTATAAACTATTAGCGAAAGAGCAGCGAAGCCTATAGTAAGTAAGGACTTACGTTCTGCTTCTTAACTTTAATTAACGCTGCTATAGTAAGGATGTTAGCTATGTTAACCTACGCGCTTAAGAGCGCCTCCTATACAGCGTCCCTACGGCGAACTACCTACTCCGCTAAGCTATTACTCTTTAACGTACAATAAAAGCCTTTATAGCAGTAGACTTAGTAGGCGCAGATAAGGTTCTGCAGAAAATTAGCTTAGTAAACGCTTAGCGAAAGAGCTACGACCTACTAGGCGTAGCTTAGCCTCTTCGCAGAAGCAACGAAGCTTAAGGGCATCTTTGTAAAGGGCGCTATAGCATAGGTTGTATAGCTTGTTGCTGCTAATACAATAGACGTACTTAATGCTCCTGCCTATTTAAATTATTAGCAAAAGCTTTATAAGGAAAGGGTAAGTACCTATACTTTAGTCGTTAATGTAAGGCAGCAGAGCATTGCTATAGGCAGGGTCTTAGTTACAATAATAAGAGAGGCAGCGGTAGCAGGGGACGTAACAGCTATATAAATTAGCTTTAAGCCCCTAAAGAAGAAGGAAAAGGGTATACACAGCTTATACGCTAACAGAGGGTTAATATCGTTGTTACTATTAACGTTAAAACTAAAGTAGTTAGAATCGTTAAAAACGTTAAAAGACTTAAAGGGACTGTACAGCGGCTTACTGCTAGGCCCCTTAGGGGTTAAAGGGGGAGTGTTGTTGCTAACAAAGGCAGCAGCAATAGCAGCAGCGTAAGCTACTGCAGCTACTTAGCTTGCCTTTATAACCTTTTTTTTTAAGGGTATTACAGTAATCTACGAAATAATAAGGATAAAGTTAAATAAATCTTATAAAAGTTAGTATATACAGTAAAGCAGCAGTAAAGGAAAGGATAACGTATAGAAAGGTTAATAAGGGCTTAGGAAAGGCTTAACGAGGCGATAGTAATAATAAAGGAAGAAGAAGGAAGAAGGAAAGAAAGAAGGAAAAGGAAGAGGAAATAAGTAGCCTAAAAAGGTAGGCGTTTATAAGGGGGCTCTAAAGGACAAAGGAAGTAGCCTAGGCCCTTAACGCGTCGCGCTGCCTAGAGTAAATAAGAAGTAAAGGTATCTAGCTACGTTAAAAGGGGAACAAAGAAACGGTGCCTTACAGCTCGCCTACCCCTAACTACAACAAAGGGTTACAGTAAGGTCGCCATAGGGTTGCAAGACAGGGCAGCTCTAGCTGTTTAAGCACTAACCTTAAGGACAAGGTCGCTAAAAGAGGGGCATCCTGTTAAGTAACTAAACGACTAAGGGAAGTTACGTAGGGAATACCTAGCTGTTAAACCTACTTTAACCCCTCTTTAAGGTCGCAGCAAACTGTATATAAGGGAGGACAGGTCTGCTAAGAGTACAAAGGGGGCTTAGAGATTAATGCTTCGTTAACAACACCTTTACCTTAAGGCGTGCCGTACCTACTATAGTAAAGCCCTCGCGACCCGCTAGCGAACGACCCTTAAGCTCGCTTCGTACCCTACTACTCTCCTTACTACCCAGTCTCTGACAGTACCTTAAGGTAGTTTTACGACCTTGCTATACTACTATACTATTTCTTACGCGTCTTTAGCAGTTACGTAACTAAGGAAATTTATAACACTAAGGGCTATATCGCAAGATTTCTTACGATCTAATTCTATAGTATATAACGTATAACTTGCTGCTGCTGCCTACCTACCTTCCCGATCCCTTCCTAATCGATTATTTCTCTATCTCTTATTATAATCCCCCTTATTAAATATTTTTCTACTACTAAGGAGGCCTTTAATGCTTTTGTACGCTCCTAAGCTAAGCAGGGCTTCTACGTAGGCATTAAGAGATTAGATATATGCGCAAAGGGTAAGCAGATTATTAACGTAGCTTACTAAGCTAGTAAGAAATACAAGAAGTAGGCAGGTAACGCTAATAAGTACTAAACGATAACAAAGAAGATAAGTTACCCTTTTCTTATCTTTATTTAGTACAATTAACAATTAAATCTTTTCTTTTATAACTTTAAGCATTAAAGTTATAGTTATAATACTATAAAGACTGCTTCTGCCTCCTCCTTCCTCTGTAGGTAGACTTAGTCTAACTATAGTTACGATCGCTTCTAAAAGCTTGTTAAGGACCTTTCTAGGTCTAGGTATATAACAGCAAAAGAGATTTCTAGCTAAATTATAAAGGGGGACCTTTCTTTAATCGTCTCCGTTAATAACGTCTATTATATCTAAAAGCAACTTTAACAAGGTCTCTATAAGCTGTACTCCTTTACGTAAGCTTTTCTAAAGATTCTATAAGATAATAAATAGATATTTTACTATAGCGTAGACTAATCGCTGTTAAGGAAGCTATAAAGGATTTTCTAGATTTATAAGATAAATATTAAAGACTAGCAAAGGAACCCTAAGTTAATAATAATAAACAATACCTATAAGGTTAACTGTTTTAATATGCCTCTCTTTTAAATTATAGGCGTTATAGCGTTGTATACGAACTTTAGTTATAGGTTTAGACTTGCTACTAAAAAAGATTATAACGCCTTTATCTAGCTTCTTAGTTAACTTTAACTTGCTAAAGAAAAGGCAAGTATCCTACCCCCTTAAGTTATCTTTATAGACTTTAATTAGGCCCTAAAAAACGCCCTAAGAGGGGTATTTCTAGACTTACAGCAGCAGCTTTATACTTAGCATATTGCAAAGAACGTTACTCTTTATATTAAGAAGCACTAGGTTAGTACTCTCGCTAGCTACTGCCTAATAGGCAAGGCAAAGGAAGATTACGCTTAATAGGCAGCTAGACAAGCTATAAAGCAACGCAATGCTGCAGCTATACAAGATTAGGAGTTTAGAGATAAAGATAAAGCTAATAAAGCTATTAACAAGGCTAGCCTTGCTGCCTCGTAGGCGATTAAGATCTCCTTAATAGTACTAGTAAAAGAGCTAGGGGGGGGGGGGCGCTAATTTAAGGCTATAGCGGATAGGATCTTTGCTACGTAGGTATACCTTACCTACGTTAGCACTAAGGAGGATTTCTTTAAGCAGTAGGCGCGCCTTAAGAACGAATTTCCTACGCAATCTAGTATATTAAGCTTAATGCTACTAAGCTTCCCTTTAGCTTTTTTTTTAAGGGTTCCCCCTTAGAAATTAGTGTTTTTTTTAGCTAATAAGGGTAAGTAGGGATTATTAACTACCTTAAGCGTATATACCTCCTTAAACAACTCTAATTTACTAACTTTGCAATAAATAAATACTAGAATTACAGGTTAACTGTAATATTACGATTAGAGAGCTCTTACAGCAAGTTAAAGGGGTATCTCTATAACCGCTTCGCTAACCTCTTTTAGCTCTATATACGCATCTAGGAAATACAAAAGGCCTAGCAGCAGAGGTTTAACAAGGCCTTTAAGCGCGATATTAATACCTGCTTTATTAAATACAATTAATTCCTAATCTTTATAAAGTTAGTGTATTAAATTAGCTAAGTACTAATAAAAAAATTATTAAAGCAGTATAAAAAGGCTTATAAAGCTTTTTAGAAAAAGAAGCTTTTGCTTTCTGCGTATACTAGGGCTTTTTAGATCTAGTAAGGTTTCCCTTACTGCTACTATATTCTTATAGCACTTAAAGCAGTTAAGGAACTTAAGATTTACGATCTTAACTAGCATTAGTACCTTAAGGCATGCTTAGTAAAGATCTAGTACCTAAGACCCCCCTTAAAGCCCTAAAATACATACTAATTTACGTAGGATAAGCAAGAAATCTAACTTCGTAAGCACTATAAGCTTAACCTTAATACAATCGTCTATTAAGTTAATAATAAAGCTATTTAGCTGCTACCTATTAAGGCGTTAATAGGGCGTATTCTTAGCGCCTTTAAAGTCGCTAAGCTTAGCAAGGCCTACGTAGCAGCAGTAGCAAGGCCTACGAAGAAGAGATTAAAGAAGCTAGTAGCTATAAAACTAATAAAGCAGCAAGCTATTAAGCAGTCCTAATTTAACGCCCTATAAAGCTAGGTACAAAGTCTTACGCAGCAGCTTAAGCAGCGTAATAAGCAGCAGCGCCTAGCTACGGTAGCCTTGTTGTAGCATTTCTTCCCCTAAGAGCCCCCCCCCTTAGGCTAGGCCTAGGCAGGCGCGTAGGCGATCCTAGGAAGCTGTTAGCTAACTCTTTAGCCCTAGATCCCCCCCTTAAGCTTAGTATAGTATACTTAAAATATCCTTATTTCCTATACAAATTTATACAATTTACAGTTGCTGCCTCCCTTATCGCAAAGGCAGCTGCTGTAGCTAAAGTAGCTAGGCTATGTAAAAGGAATGTAGCCGCTGCTGCTAAGTCTAGGGCTATAAGGAGAAATTAAAGCTTAAAATGTAAAAAACGTAGCCTTAACACTAAGAGTAATTATCGTAAGATTTTAACTTATACGCAACAACGCAGAAATAGTACAGCAGTATAGCAAGGTTGTAAAACTACCTTAAGGTACTTAGTAGAAAAGGCAAAGGACTTTCTGCTAAGTACTAGAACATATACAAGTAGGAGGGGCAGAATCCCCTTAGGTACGTACCTATAGGTTAGATGCTAACATAAGAAATCCGGGTGTCGATTTACGGTACACGGGTAGATGTTATGGCGCTCCCATCACGGTCCCTCGTGCCGCTCCACCGACACTGACACCGACGGCGGGGGCTGCCATGGCCAACGAACACAAGTCTTGTCTCCAATCCTCCCGCCCCCGACGATCCATCCATCCATTCCTCGGCCGACGGCCATGGAGGTCGACCGGTCGACATTTGCAACGCCTGCGTGCTGAAGAGCATCCTGCCCCTCCCGACGAATGCTAGAGTTGGAGCACTACGACAACCACGACTCCCATTCATTCGACGCCCCCGCAGCCTTCCTGCCGATCCACGTTTAGCGCCGTCTCTACAGAGTAGCATCAGGTCCCATATGTATGTTGTCGGCGAGGTGGCCTCCTCCATACGCTCGCATTCTGCCTTCCCCCAGCGTTCATGTATGTTTTGCGTGCTGTCGAGACCTGCCGGCCGATCACGCCGGCTCTCCTCCAATCGATTCCCAACCCCAGCCCCGGCGGCGGGGAGGAAGAAAATAGTAAGAGACATTGATCACACCTCATGGACCGCAGCCTCTTTCTTTACGCAACCTTCATTCGAAGCCCACAATTTGGATTCCAACTCCGTCTCTTGCCCCATCTTACTCTTCTGACTCCTCTCTCTTCTCCTCCTCGTCTCCGCATTCTCGGGTTCCATCTTGGTTCTACGGCGGATGTGGCGTGTTACTCCGCTAACGCCTGCCCGAGGGATCCCGAGTCCTGGACCCAGCCCGGGCTGCCCTACTCCGTGCAAACGAGGCCTGATTTGGCCTCCCGGCATCCTGTACCAGATCATTGATGCTTGCCTCCTTCGTGTCGAAGCATACGAGTACGACTCCTCGTCATGATCGGGGTCGCAGTCCGGGTCAGCAGCAGACTGTCCCGAGAGATGCCATCCCCCAT
>NIGD01000005.1:2541224-2564989 GCA_003055185.1 Escovopsis sp. TC | reverse complement strand
GGGGGGGCTGGGGGAGACGGCCACCGAAGAATGTGTGACGAGTCCCAATGTCCCGAGGGATTGAGCATGAAAGGGAAGGCATTCTCCGTTGGACAGCACAACGGGCCATGAACTATTCATCAAGGATGAAAACAATAGAAAAGAGGATCTGCCATCAAGAACGCATCGTGAGGATGGAAGGGTGGTTGAGAGACTTCCAAAGGGAGGGGGGAGCCGCTGTTGAACAGTACGGTCCTTGATTTCATCCGGGTTCAAGAAGGGTTCAGTGGAAAGGCCGCTGGCAAAGTATGCAACACGAATCCGGCAGCTTTCATTATGATGTTCCATGGTCGGAGAGTAGACGAGGAATGCTGCAAGTCGATCAGGAGTCAGGAGAGAAAGAAGAGAGTCCGCCGTGAAAAAAAAAAAACGGTGTGTAACAGGTCCTTCGGTGTTTTTCAAAAAGTAAGGGGGGGAGAGCATGAAAAGGAGAGAACGCTCTGGACACGGCTTGCGCGCGTCTCGATGTCGTGATCAGCAATCGATGATGTTTTGGCCTTCTCGGATGTCGCAATCCTCGAGCCCAGGCTCGTCGTCATCCTCCGACAGGGGCAAGGAGGGAGTAAACAAAGCGGGAGACGAGGATGGCTGCGCCACATTCCATCTGCACAGCCACATATCTCGCATGCACCGCCACATGCAGGGGAGACGACGACACATGGCAAAACCACGGGGGGGGAAGCTCGTTCACGATGGGAAATCCCCCCCCCCCCTTCATCCTCTTTGCATCACCACGAGCCGGAGGAGATATATATCACACAGTCACGTCATCAATGGGCACGCCAAGACCCAAGCAGAAGGGCGGCAAGCCGGAGGCTCCCGCGGCTGCGACGCCGGCAGTCCCGCTCCTCACCAGGGCCGTCCTCCTCATCAGGAGCCTCGCCCTGCTCCTCCTCCTCGGCGCCTTCGCCCCGGCCTCCCAGCTCAACCTCTCCCCCGTGTACGGCTCCATCCCCGCCGCCCAGTGGCACACGCACGTCCTCGCGGCAGGCCTCATCGTCGGATGGTCCGCCGGCCGCGGGTGGGCGCTCTTCGCGCCGCGCCCCCGCCCCGCGCGGCTGCTGCCCCTGACGGCGCTCAGCGTGCCCCTTTTGCAGTGCACGCTGTTCCGGTACAGCGCGCTGCTGGGCCCGCGCCTCGGCCCGCTCATCACCGAGCTCCTGACGCTGTTCCCCCTCGCCGCCCTCACAGGCGCCTCCGTCGCGGACCACGCCAAGGACGTAGTGCTCCCCCTGCTCGGGCCGCACCTCACGCCTGGGCAAGATGAAGCGGGCCTCATCAGCAGGCTCACCCCCCGCCCACGATCCGTCGTCCTCCCCGCCCTCGCATGGGCCGTCGTCCAGCGCGCCCGCGCCCTCTGCGCCGCGCACGTCGCCGCCCGCGCGGGCCTCGCGTTCCACTACACCCGCGTGGGCATGGAGCTCTGCCTCGGCGCCGCGTGGGCCGCCCTCGCGCCCTCGGCGTACCTGCTCCTCGCGCTGCCCGCGCTGCTGCACGCCGCGCTCGTGAACCCGCACGTCGCCACCTTCACGGGCAACACGGCGCTCAACGGCACCCTAAGGGACGAGGGGTGGATGCTGCTCGACCGCAGGGAGAGCGTCACGGGGTACATCAGCGTCACGCAGAACATGGCCGACATGGCGCGCGTGATGCGCGCGGACCACAGCCTGTTGGGGGGCGACTGGGTGGACTTTCGCGGGCCCATCGTCACGGAGCCTGTGTACAGCGTGTTTGTGATGCTCGAGGCCGTGAGGCTCATTGACAGGCGGGAGCCGCTCCCGGACGCCGACGCCACGGCGCTCGTCATGTGAGTAGGGGCCTGCCACGATCACCACCAATATGAGGACTAATGAGGATTCAGCGGCCTCGGCATCGGCACTGTCCCGTCCGCGCTCGTCGCCCACGGAATAGACACCACCGTCGTCGAGATTGATCCCGCCGTGTACGACTTCGCCAAGAAGTACTTCCGCCTGCGCGAGTCCCGCCCGGCCGTCATCGAGGACGCCGTCGCCTACACGGACCGCCTGGCGCGGCAGGGGGCCACCACCTTCGACTACATCATCCACGACGTCTTCACCGGCGGCGCCGAGCCCGTGGATCTCTTCACCCTGGAGTTCTTCCAGAATCTCGCCTCGCTGCTCAATGATGATGGTGTCATTGCTGTTGTACGTTCCCCTCCCCTATTCCCCTTTCTACCCAGAACGGCTTGCCGCCTCCCTCTTTTCACCGCCTGTTTGCAAGACCCAATTTCCAAGGCCAGGACACCCGACTCCATCAGTCCCCTGTGTTCCAATCCCATAGCTCAAAGCCGAATGCCAAATTCATCAACCCCTTTTCCCCATCTCCAAGCTCCAAACTCGGCAGCCCCTTTTATGCTGCCATTCCCTTGCAGGCAAAAAAGAAACACATACTGATATTATCCCCCAGAACTACGCCGGCGACCTCGCCCTCCCCACCCCCAAAATCATCCTCCAAACCATCCAGGCCGTCTTCCCCATCTGCCGCATCTTCCGCGAAAGCCCCCGCGACGAAGCCTCCTTCGCCCGCACCGGCACTGACTTCACCAACCTCATCTTCTTCTGCCGCAAGATCCCCGCCTCTGCTCCCTCGGACCCGGATTCAAACTTGAGCTCCCTCTCCCTCGCAGACACAGGCCCAAGCCCCTCCTCCCCCGCGCTCACATTCAGAGCCCCCATCGACCAAGACCGCCTCAAGAGCAGAGCCCGCTACGCCTACCTCGTGCCCCAGATCGAAGTCCTCCCCGCCGACTTCCTCGCGGACCTGGCCCCATCTCGCCCTCAACCAGGCGCGCCCGATAATTCTGACTTCGGCGTCCTGACCAAGGCCAACACGTGGAGGGTCCAGGAGTGGCATAGGAAGAGCGCGACGGGACACTGGATGATCATGCGGTCTGTCCTCAAGAGCTCCTTCTGGGAGAACTGGTAGCCCCCCCGATCACATACACGACCACTATCACCCCACTGCTATGCACACCATCGAGGGAGTCGAGAACTATACATGAATGAAATGCTGCTTGCCCGGCTCCCCTGCCCAAGATATTCACCATAGCCTTAAGCATCCTTCCTCCTGCCCCTCCTCCCTGCACTCGGCATATCCTTCCCCCAAGGCCTCAGCACACAGAGATCGCTGGCTCAACTTTGTCCCTGATCATGATCATATCGACAACGACATGGCCCACCGCCATCGCCCATCCCACTTGCGTCTTGGAGATCCGGCCTCAAGATCGCAGTCCCCAGCAAATGCCATCAGTCACCGAAGGCGCGTGTCTCATCCACGAACTGAGGTGCGCGCACAATCATCGGGACGAACTCGGACAATCAAGGTGCCGACCCTGTTTGACATCTTTTGCGCCTGTCGCCATCGCCGCGGAAGAGGTATCACCCAGGCCGTCTGGTTATTCCTCAAAAAGATAAAATATCAGCCGGCAAGGAGGTCGTCATGTTTCTTGTCGACTCAGGTGGAGTATGGCATCTTGGTCGGAACTTCAGGAGGAGGAAAGAAGAAGCTAGGGCTTGACATGGATCATACAATTGAGGACACCGCAAAGGACGCAAGAATGTCTCAGCGCCCTCTAGCAAGACATCATCGCCACGGCCGATATTCATCCAAGGACATGAGCAATCGACTTTGATGAGCTTCGTTCCTGCCATAGCTGAATAAAGACAACACTCGTTAGAACGCATGAGCAACCTTCCACCGCATGCATTGGAATCTGTCTCTGAGCGCAAAGTTACAGCAAGAAGTCTGATATCTTCTCCGTTCCGCCCCCCCCCCCCCTTGTTGCCTCGAAGTTGAAAAGCACTCTCCGCATAAGCGGAATCGACTCCGCCTCAATGGCGGAGGTGCAGGTCTGAGTTTCCCAGCCCCTGTTCCCTTATGGAAGCAATGCCCGTAGCCCGATAAGCTTTCTATGTAGGGATTCTGGACGAGTTGGGCGGGGGTATGCTTGGCGCGAGGGATTGTTGCTACCATGTGACGACCTGGAATAGGGGGTCACCACGACTACAGACCACGTAGTAGGTGACTGGTGTAGCGCTCGTGCACTTTGTCTGATGCATTTCCTCCATGGATCTGCATGGCCCGATGTAGTCTCGATGGGGAGGCGTGAGCTTCTGTGATACGAATAGGAAGAGACTCGCAATGGCCGGCCGAAGAAATAAAGGAAGATTCTCGCGGGGGCGATCATCGTCTGCTTGTTTTCAAGGGGGAGCTTCCCTTCTCCTCGCTTACTCATCAATCTCAACGTCAAGTCTTAGAACGAGATCTCCCTCTCTGTGCAGTCTATCCCATACGATCGCACATACGAGTAGTAGAATCCTGAGATTCCAGGAAGTCGTCTAGTCTGAGCTTCAAGGCGACTTGAACTGATTTCCAGGGATTGTAGAAGGAAGGCTGGACGGAAGACGAAATTCGTTAGTCGTAGATCAAAGACTTTGCCGTTGCTAACGCCGAAGAATCCCCTTTGCCTGAAGTGCCCTCGTCTCATCTCGCGCTCCCGGTGGGAAAGATTCCCTTCCCCTTCGCCGGCAGAAGGGGTTTCAGCGCCGTCGTGAAAGGTCGGAGGTTGGCGAATCGTCCACAGCTACCTCGGCTCGACCCGGACTTCTGTTCAGTCCCAGCCCGCCCGGCCCATTGCATGGCGTGCATCGAAAAGCTCGGAAATGCCCCGATTCTTCAGGGGCGCGCAGAGATTAGGTCGTTGCGCAAAGCACTGCTCAAGCTGCCCCTATTGTCGCTGGAAAGAGATGCGTAGACTTAGAAGTATCTATTCGATCTTATTACTTCGTCTCATTGAAATGTGGATCTTCGGATTCAGTCTGCTGTCTTGTCTGACCTACGAGAAGGACAATACGGACGAAGCTGGCTCATGAAAACCTTGCCTGATGGTATTCAACACATACTCCGTAGAGAGAGCCTCATCCAGCCTTGCGTCTGCGTCAAGGCCGACAACACCAGCGATCAGACACACATTGTCAAGGCCGGCGGTGGGTCGTCGATTTGTGACTTGGGGCTTGGGTCTGAATCAAGAACGAAAATCAATTCTCTGCGCACCACAATCTAGATCCTCGATATCACACTCCGCACGTATCCCTTTGCCATCATGCTACAGTAGTCCGCTCCGGATCGTCCATTCTCCCCGCAACTATCTGCCGTGCTCAAGGGTCTTGGCGATTTGCACTGCACATCCCTCAATGTTAATCGCCTCGAAGGAATCAAAAGCGGCATGGTCCCTGTCTAACCGCCGCTTATTCTGATGCGATCTAGGGGATCAAGTCAACCGTCAATGGTCGACGCCCTCGCAGATTCGGATCCCTGATTCAACAGCGCATTTCTAGGGGATGAGGGTACTTACTACGTTCTCTGAAAAATTGAAAAGTTTCGACGGTTGCGACGAATCGTGACGTTCTCAGAATTCCCCACAACATCATCGTAATCTTCATCATTCGAAAGTGCCTTGCGCTTTTTGGGGGGCTCCGTGTCGCTCTCAATCGGGTCCTGCTTGCCTACCGGTTGGGCGCCAGAACCGCCAAACCCTCCATCTTCATCCGAGCTGTGCTCTGCTGTATGGCAGTGAGCAGCTTGAGACATATGCGAGGGATCATCAAAATTGGTCAGCGCTGTTCCCGGAACGAGGGCCGCGAGGGCGTTCTCAATGGACTGGAATTTCTCGTCGAGAAGGTTCGAAAGGTCAGTTCTGTCGTTGCTGACTTTTGCAAGAATGGTTTGGACTGTAGAGACCATTTTGCAATGGAGGCTGATATTTCGAGTTGCATTTGCTTTCGCATCCTCCATAAGATTCTCCTGGGAGACCGAGATCTTTAAGACCGAATCGGTCAGGGTCTCAGACAATGCTTCGAGGCGTTCAAGGCGTTTCGAAAAATCTCTCTCGAGATTGCCGTAACTGTCGACCGGCGGGCGGGTCACCGTGATGTCAGATTTGCGAAGGAGCTTCTGAGTTGACCAAAAGCCATGCACATTGTCCTCTTCTAATTTTTCCATTTGCTCTAGCAAACGCTCCTGATTGCGCAGCAATTGGGACCCCCAAGCGGGGATCTCCTTCTCCGTCGAAGGAATAAGGCTGGCAGAGATGTCCCGAGTCGTTGCGAGACTGGGGCAAATGCCCGCCGGCTCCTTGATAGAAGCATCGTCCTGAACGATATTGAGAGCAGAATCCGGATTGCCTTCGGCCTGCGAATCCCGTAAGACACAGAACGGTCAAGGGATCTCGGAAAAGTACCAATTTGGAGCCCTCTTCTCGCCCATTGAGGGGGCTCAGGGTTGTAGGTGAGCTCAGGCTTTCAGTCCCGGAACTGTCGCTGGGTAAGGACATGGCCAATTTGCACGCCTCGTGTGGATGAGGAGAATGATCATGTGATGATTGAAAGCGTCTAGGAAAAAACATGCGTCGATTGAAAGCGCCAGGGAAGTTGTTTGATTTCGGACTCTCCTATCCTAAATGGTCATCTTTATATCTCCAACTTCCGGCGAACGTTGCTGTCCTGCTTCTTGACGTGCACGATCATGGGAGGGAGATGGCATTGGACGGGGAGGAGGACCAGACTGCGCTTGACTGACCGCTCTCGATCATGGAGACGTCTTGCATCAAATGGCAAACGACACAAATACTCGACCCAGGGGATCATTCCTTGGAAAGCCGACGTGAACGAGCATGCCATGCAATCCTGTGAATTGGTGCCAACGGGAGCTGCACCCTGCCCAGAAAGTCGAAATCTCACCGATCAGGTTGCGCGATGATGCAACGAGCCTGAGGTTTGAGCTCTGGTCGATTGTCGGTCACGGAGAGGTCCAGAACCAACGGCCTCGAGACTTGCATTGCAGCAGCAGGCAGATCGTCTTTGACAACGAGACTGGGCCGTTCCCATACATGTAGGCTAGTGACGAGAATCTGCGGCCGCGAACTTGAGCTCCATGGCCTTTGGGAGTCTGAAAGACACGGGTTCGCGGGGAACCAAACCTGCTACTCATCTACCGATCCATGTCACGGGAGCGACGGCAAAAGGTAGGGGTCTTTTGGCGATTCTTTCGAATTCCTCTCAAAGCCTTGAAAATCGGTTTTCCTTTGCACTTCTACTCCGCAGATGTAGAGTTACTAGGACAGCAGATAACATGTCATATTTCTATGAACAAGGTGCATGTCCTTCGTTGCCGTGGATCGAAACACACGAAGGCGCTTACACCGATGCAACATGGTTTTTACTCCGTAGTCGCGGGAAAATACTCCGTAGATCGGAATTGCAGCATGTCCTTGTCTTAATTCTGACCTACAATTCCGTATTCCGTGCATGGTGCTCAGAACCAATCTTTACCATTACCCCTACTCTGCTTCTTCCCTTACCCCCCCCTCCCTCTCCTGAACTTGACCGCATACTGCGGGTTACCAGTATGCCAGCTAGAGCCAACCCGTCCAGACCAGGACCCCTTGTCCTACGACGCTGGCATTGCGGCCAGGTAGACATCCAGCTTCCAAGACCTAAGGCGTCAATGCATTGAGCGTAAACGACGTGAGACGCTCAGGGGCGGGCAAGCATAGAGGAAGGTTGGAAGGAGGGTGGAGGATGAGTGGCATCGCCCTCCTGCAAGTTATCTCGTGACGCGGCAGATTCCTGAATTCTCACATGTCATTGGCACGCTGCCCTTGTAGATCAAATGAAAGACATGATGACGCAGTACTAAGGGATTCTCAACGGAGTGAATCCCTTAGTTCGCACGCCCTCCAGCTCTAGTGGAGGGGTCGTGTTCTTGGAGGCAAGGTGCTGGTTGGGCGAAGGCTGTGCTGGTCGACGGCCATCTAGGCAGAGATGGGATGACATTGATCCATGTTCCGGCCCATCGAGCCGCACTTGAAGCTACTACGAGAGTATGGATGTAGTCCGGGTCCTCTGCGGGACGGCCACGAGTACTACGGTCTCGCGAGTCGGATCTATCCACGTTGCAGGGGCATGGCCGGGCGGGGTAGTGGTCGCGGCTGGGGCGATGGGTGCAGGCAGGGTCTGAACCGGGCAGGTAGATCGATTTGATGGATTCCCATTGACTCAGTACTTGTACGTTGCCTCTTGTAAAGGAAAGCTACGGAATACGATTTCAAGCTATAGTTTAGTAGCTTCTTGTAAGTAAGGGAGGTGTAAAGGCTAGATCTTAGAACAGAGCAACCTTCGTCTAAGACAGAAGGAGACAGATAGCTTGCCTATTAAGCTCCTCTAAGAGATAGGATTCTTCTTTCTTCAGAGCACTTGATTTATCTTCTTCTCCTCCGTAGGAAGTCGTTATTCCACTCTGTAACACTCCCGCCGCAGTGTCTAGCAGCACTTGCTGTTCGTCCTTCGCACTTGGCTAATTGATCTACGTGATATACAGAGTCGTTAGAGAATGGTCTTTCAGCGCCGACCACGAGACTAGACTTTTCTTCCTTCTTCCTCTGCCGTTGACAAGATCGATACGCGCACCATGGCAGAGGACAACGCCGCTCTCCCGGTCTTTGTTCAGGTCCTTCAATGCCTGCTCCGAGACGATACCTTCGAATCGATCCTTCAGCGTGAAGATGCTTTTCAGCTGTTTTCTCAGCTCCTTCCTCGATTCTACACTTTCCTCGAAGCACGTAGACGCGAGTGCAACGAAGAGCTACCCAGTCGGCTCCCGGGCGACCGCTGGATCCAGCATCTAAGAAGTAGGTCAATGGATGAAGGCGCATTTTTGCTTCGTCCGCGCTCACAATCTCCAGGGGCACCCCAATCAGCAGTCAATGGACATCACAGCTTTATCTCACCCTCTTCCTTCGACGTTTCACGCACCTCTGAAAGGCTACACGAAAGCTCCATCGATCGATTGAACGATGGCTTTTCTCCCGGAGTAACGAATACAAGCGACCTCAGGAATCTACAAGAGGAATATCACAATCGAGCTCACAGCGATCCGCCTCTTTCGTCGAATGATTCTTGCCCTTCAGAGAGCCTCAAGGACACATCTTTCGACCGATCGCCTGGCTCCTCCCCATCTCTGCTGAACGACTCATGCAGCTCAAGAAGTCAGGGTTCAAACAGTAGTGGCTCCCCCAGACCCGACGGAGATATATGCTAAGTAGTTTGCAGAGGTCCGGAACACGCGCAATTTTCGGGCACCATTGCCTGCTGCCCTCGACGCAGTGGCTCGCCAAATCAGAATCTGGGATGCAAATCCTGCGATGTTCTGGACGCAAGGGATCCAGGGCTTCCAGCAACCTAGTACAGTCGAGACGCCTCACCGATTTCGAAGCTTCCTTCTCTACGCTATGCGCGAGAGATCCCAGCTCGATTTCCAAAACATACATTTCTCATTCACCAGTGTCGTAATCTTTCTAACTTTCTCAGAGCGCTTTCAATTGAAACAGCCTCGACTTAAACGTGTCCACGAATTTCTGAAAGAGTTTAGTATACCAAGCAACGATGCGCAGTGCTGTTTACTGCTTATTCAAGCCGGTTACAAACGCTGGACTCTTTGCGCCAGACTCGACCCTTTCCAATCAGATGTTGACTACAGCCCTCTTCTTCGCCCCGAGATCTTCTCTCTCCCAAGGTACGAAAGACGAAATTCATGTTCTTCGCCGGTATACTGATCGTTCCCTCTCTCTTCTAGTTGGGATGCCAGGGACAGCGCCAAAATTATCAACCAGTACCTAGACAGTCCCCAATGTCAAGTAATGATGGACTGGCTCAAGAATTGTCAGGCTCAACCTGTTCAAGCCAAGATCATCAACTATGCTAGACAGTTCTTATGGCCTCGAAGGCCGCAAGGCCCTCGACTTTCAGCTTTCCAGCGCCTCCCCCGAGGAGCTAGCCAGACCACGCCACAATTGCAGCCTCCACAGATCAGCGGGCCAAGATTCCGTCATGATCTTTTGAATATTTGAGTGAAGGTCAAAACTTGCACTCGATCGTAAATCAAGGCAATACGGACGATTATTGGAGAGCAATGGAGATTTCTAGGGATTTGCTTGACTAGCTTTGCTTGTTCTATGGATGAGAAAATTGAATACCTTTTGGATTGATTGTTGATGATGAATACCGATGGAACACGCTGGTGATTCGATGATATTTTGATGGGGCCTCGCAATGGCCACAAAGATGACGGACTTGTCAAAGACGAGATGGATCTGGTTCAAACCCAGGCGCGATTCGTGCGAGTCCCCCGAAGAAAGGTCAAGTGGTCTGTGGCCCCAAGCCTCGCGATAGAGGACATACATCTCTGGCAATCCTTATTGCCTCTGCCTCGGTCGTCCCGTTTACAATACGGGCGGCACTGCGAAGAAAAGGAGAACCACAAGAGTCATCAAAGAAAGCAGCCACGACACGGGGAGAGTGCGGGAGACGGCCAAGACGACCGCGACGACAGAGACGAGGAGCTCAAAGTAGCAGAGAGATCGCAAGTGCGCGAGAAACTTGTTTGGCAAAGGGGAGGAGACAAGTCCCTGAAGATGGGGGATTTGAGACCGTGAGTCTCGACAGCTGCAAGGCGTTCATCGACTCGCAATTGGCGTTGCCGCTTCATCAAGGTCATCGAGTAGGAATGGAACAAGGTTCGGGATCTTGCATTCGGAGGTGAGGCCTTGAGGGTCGGTGCCGAGGGAAGAGGGAGGACCACAATCTACTACCGGACATTTCTAATGCTCGAAATGCCTGCTATGTGATGATACGATTGACTCCCCAGGTCCCCATCTTATGCGAAGATGCTCAAGGACTCGAGAAACCGATGTCGCGGATCACAAGCATCAAATTCTACGCTCTACTGCGGGCAATGAAGAAGAATTTACGATCCATTTACCCCGAGTGCAGGCAGGCACAACTCTATGACTCTAGAAAGGAACGAAAGGGTCTGTTGACCCAGACGATCATCCAGGAAATGCCTTCAACATCGACGATAGCACGACCATCTGCGGCCCAGATTATAGAGTAGTGCACGAAGTGCTCGAGGGTCGGAACGGGAAACTACTAGAAAGCTAGTCGAGGTCAGAAAAGAGCCCCTGAATCTCGAGCATCAAAACAACAAAACCAACCAACCCAACCCGAAAGACAAAGCAGCCTAGGTCATTCTCTCAGGGTCGTAGTACAGGTCTAAAGCGGCCCTTGTTATCAAACACGAATACTCGTCCTGATACGACTCTAGTCCGCACGTAGATAAATTTGTCAGTCCAATGTGTTGATGAGCGATGCTCAGGCAAGCGCCCTGCAGAGCGAACGCCGTCACACTCAGCACGTGCTGATGCTGCTCGAGACGTGAAGATCTTTTGTTTTAATGACAGCAAGAATGAGGGGGAGAGAAAGACTTTTCAGCCTCGACTGATCTTGGAGGAAACGCAGTCTGCGATCGTGCTCGTTGAGGATGTTGACTGTTGATGCAAAGGATGAAAGTTTCCTCAAGGACGAAGGATCAAGGACAAGTGCGGGGGAAAGCCAGTCATAGATACCCCGTACGGGCGACACCGAGAAGCGCGCCATGCGCGGGATGTGCCAATCCAAAGTTTTTCTTGCGACGCGTTTCGCGAGAAGGGGATGGAAACTCTTGGGTCGATCCGCATGGCAAACGACATCAAGGAAGAGCGGTCAAAAAAGATGGCCCCTGTGCCTTGGATTTTCCATTCCCCAACCATGATGAGGACCATCGAACAGCCATCAGACATCCAATCCTGCCTCAGACCATCCAAGCTCTCCTCCATTTCAAATGCTAGGTCTTTTCCTTGAGAGCCTCGCACTACGGAGCACTTGTGTTCCTAGGTGGATGTCAGAGACCCAGTACTCGTACGGGTCTCGGTCAGGTTGGCGGCTACGTGCTGTCTCTGACTGGATCAAGGGGATCACATTGTACGGAGTACGGAGCACTCCGTGTAGTGCTGTGGAATACGAGTCCTCCGTGATATCGCTTCGGGTGATTGGCGAAGGAAAAGGTTGGTTCTTCCCAAGGCCAGCCCGTATGCAGGTTGAATCACTGGCACACCATGCTTCACTGCGGATATTGAATTCAAAGAATGGATGAAATTGATGATGAATACATTTGCCCCCAGTGCAGGCAGGCACAAGGGAAGACGGATTTGCTGGTCAAGAGCATACAGGAAAATCGCCTCAGCAACAACGACCACACAAAACTCCAAAGATTAGTATCCAATTCTTGCACTCAGGGTGCTCGAGGATGGGCACAAGAAACTAGAGACAGTCGGGGTCAGAAAAGGGTCCTTCAGTGTGAAGCATTCCAAACAACAAAACCAACCAACCCGACCCAAAGAACTTAAAGCAGCCTTGGTCCATCCTCCAGGGTCATGGTGCGGGTCTCACGCGGCCCGCGGTGATGGATACGATGATCCATCACATCTACATTCCACACGTCTGAGAATGGGACTGCCAGTTCAATGTGTCGATGAGCGATGCGAAGCGGGCGCGCTGCAGACACGAACGCAATCGCACTCAGCACGCCCTCCTGTGACTACTACTACTCCGGAATAGCAGTAGTAAGAGGGCCAAGGGCAGCGGACGTGCTGATACTGCCCGAAGCGTGAAGACTTGGTTGTTTGAACGGGCAACGACAAGGAAAAGACTTTTCTGCCCCGACTGACCTATGGAGAAAAGCACTCTGCGATCGTGCTTAAGGGATGTTGAATCTCGATGCGAAGGAAGCTTCTTGGATGATGGGTGATGGGTGATGGGTGATGGGTGATGGGTGATGGGAGATGGGAGATGGGTGATGGGAGAGAAAAAAAGTGCGGGGGCAGGCGATCTGAAATAGCCCGTACGGACGACTCGATCAAGGAACGCGCCACGCGCGTGATTCGTGTACTCTGTACTCTGTACTCCGTACTCTGTACGCGTTGTCGGGAGACGGTGATGGAAACTCGTGGAGAGATTTTCGGGTGCATTGTGAAGCCACGTCACAATGGATCCATCTCCGTTGTCATGGCCAACGGCATATGCGGAGGAACAAGCGGTCAACCGGATGCAGAGTACTCCGTAGATCCCCCTGTGCCTTGGGGTTTTCAGTCCCCCACCCCCCCCTCCCCGAATCCCTCTCCCACCCCTCCCCCTCAGCCCCGACTACGAGTACTCGTACTCGTACCAGTATGATCCAGGAGCCTCATGATCCAGACCATGCAATCATGCTGAGAGCGTGTCCGTGCGGAGCAATTCGCGCGGAGTCCCGGCAGAGACAACATCAATTCATCCATAGCGGCTGAGTGCTGTCTATGAATAGGATGACAGAGATGACGTATGTACGGAGTACATGTACTCGCACTCGTACTCGTACAAGGAAGCTTGCCCCCTCATTCGACTTCATGCTTCATATACGGAGTATGTGCTTCGCAAGTGCGCCCCGAGTGATTGGCGAAGAAGGTCCTTGATGGAATAGGGTCGCAAGGGGGAGGGGAGGGGGGGTCGTCTGTGAGGACAAAATCTACGGAGTCGTACGGTCATGGATATCTGAGCTGGTCGTCCGCCACGACCTCAGGGTTGCCGTCAGGGTTGCCGTCAGGGTTGCCGTCAGGGTTGCCGTCAGGGTTCAGGGAGAAAGAAATAGGGTCAGGGTCAGGGTCAGGGTCAGGGTCAGGATCAGGATCAGAAGCAGGTACTCAAGCCTCCCCATACCGGTTGGTTCCAACAACTTCGCCCGCTTGGCTAAGTGGTATAGCGTGTCACTAGTAAACACTTGACATGACAAGGTCATCAGTTCGATTCTGATAGCGGGCAGTCATCACGACATTCTTTTTTGTCTTCTTCTACGGAGTACGGAGTAGAATTTTCTTCTTTTTTCTCTTTTTCCACGGAGCATCTTTCTCTCGTTCGCATTTGTGAGACCATCTGTTTCGGCATTCTGTTCGCCTCTTTCAATCAACACATGCAATGTGATCGGCGGTCGCTGCATGCCACGCACCGGCAAATGCAGTGCCCATGCGGGCCAGGGGCACCATCACGGTCCTCACCACCATGGCCACCATGGCCACCATCCATCTCGGAGAACAACATGGATGTCCCACTCGCTCTGCAGACCTGAAAACTATCTATTCATCTTTTGCCTGACGTCCTCTCCCTCATAGGATAGATTCGTCAGGATCCAACTCGAGCACAAAAGCCCCGTGGTAGAAATCAACGGCAGATGGATCACCAATCTCGACCCCAAAGAATTGGCCCCACGATAGACCTCAACGGCGAGGAACTTGGCGGCCCAAAAAAAAAAGAAAAGAAGAAGAAGAACGTTCGCCCTTCCCATGGAATAGACAAGAGCAATGGGGGAAGGACAGAAGATTGCCTTTTTTTTTAGACAGAGAAGGAAGGGGAACTTCAGTCCACCACAGCACGAGAACCAGCGCACAAGCTCATACACTCACTCGCAGCCCCCTCCACAGCAATCGGGATACCCATCCACACTGATACAGCTCCTAGGCATCACATTCTAGGACCCTCTCCATATTGTCAAAATTGCGCATCACACCGGAAGCAGCCCTAGAACGGCACGCGCTCACAGCAGCCCAAAGTTTCGCTCGAAACAGCTCCAATCGACCCCGCTCACAGACAAAACATTCACCTCAAGACAGCTCTTCAAGGCATCCCACTCAAAACGCCTCCCAGGGATCACACTCTTTCGAGACCAAGAATTCAAACAGCTCCAAGTCGGTGTCACACTCAAGACTACATGGACTCGAAGGCATCATCACACCCACTGAACAAGTCCACTCCACCGCATCACACTGACAACTCAGGGGCACCATACACTTCCAAGGTCGCAACACGCATCACATTCATTCCTCACAGTCGACACCTACACTCGAGACAGCTCACGGTCGGCATCTACTCAGAACAACTCCAAGGCACCACATCTCACGCTGACACTCGGCACCAGACTCAAAACGCCTCCGGGTATCACACTCACAGACCCCTACAGCATCGGGACTCCAACCTCTCAACGGCCTCACACAAACAGCGTCAAGGCTCCCCTCTCACAGATCCCCACAGCATCGAGACTTGAGATGCTTGAAAGATATTCGCAGTATCCTGCGTAGCATCAGCACTTGAAACGTTCAACGTCAGTCATCATACAACAACTCAACGGCATCACCCCCAACAACTCAAAGACATCACTACAACTCAAGCAATCACTCAAAACAACTCAGTAACATCACTCACAATAACTCAGCAACATCGCTCACAACAACTCAGTGACATCACTCAAAACGCCCAAACGCATCGCTCAAAACGCTCAAGGTCATCACCCACAACAGCCCAAGCCATCCATCCATAACGGCTCAATCCATCACTCACCACTCCTCCAAAGCATCACCCCCACCACCTCCAAGACATCACTTCCCAACACCTCAAAGGCTTCGCTCAAGAGCCCAACGGCATCTCCCACAACATCTCAAAGGCATCAATCACCACAACATCTCGTCAAAAAAAAAATCGCACTCGCAACACCTCAGAGATAAGGTCATCACCCACAACAGATCAACAGCGTCCCCCAAGCGCCCCACGGCATCACCCACAACCGCTCGAGACCTTCCCAACTCAAAGAGCGCAGGGGCATCACCCACCATATCTCAGCCATCGCGCACATACCAACCACCTCGCAGGCATCGACACGCAAAACGCCGAACGCTATCGCTCATCAATACCTCAACGTCATCATCACTGACATCTCCTGAAGACACTGATCACAACAACAAGAAGGCATTTCCTACAGCCATCTAGTACGGACAGTACTTCCAGCCATCACACACACCTTTGAGAGGCATCACCCACAACATCCACCCCTCACAACACTCAAAGCCATCACCCACAACATCCACCCCTCACAACACCCAAAGGCATCATCACCCACAACATCTCAAAGACATCCCACAACCCACTCCAGGTCCGGTCTGAAACCCGACCCCCCCCCCTCCTCCAAACGCCCAAAGGCAGCGCCCCCCGCACCTCAAAGACACAAGACAAGGCTGGATCAGGCATCATGGTCTTCATATTACAACTACTCCTACCAGTATAATACCTTCTACCATCCAATCCATCAATCCAATCCATCGATCCAATCCATCAATCCAACCCATCAATCCAACCCATCAATCCAACCCATCAATCCAATCCGTCAATCCAATTGATCCATCAACCAATCCATCGATCCCTCGTCAAATCCCAGCCCAGCCAGGACGTCGACCCCCTTCTACCTGTTCACAGCTCCCCTGCTCCCCCGTCACCCCCCCTCGATCACAGCCATCCCCCATCCCCCCTCAATCAACACCGCCCACCTCTTTTCCCCACGTCCTCCTTCCCAACACCGCCCACCTCTTTTCCCCACGTCCTCCTTCCACATCATGAATGCAATGCGAACAGAAACCCCCCCCCACCACATTACAACCATGTACACCCAAACCCTCACACCATGGCACATCCCATGCATCGTCATGCAAGTAAGAAAAGAATCACACATGAGCCCACAAGGTGCATCTCCACACGGGTCCACACACGCCCACACACGCCCACATGATGCCAGAATTCAAACGCACTTCAAACGCACTTCAAACACTTCAACACAATTCAACTCAAACATTCGAAGAAAAAAAAACCCCTAGAACCCCCCCAGCACCAAGACCATGACCAAGACCATGAAAATCCCAGACCGTACCGCGCAATGCTATGCTATGCTGATGCCTTTGATGGGAAAAGCCCATTCTTCCCCCCAAAGGGAAGAGGCCGCTCACGCCCCGAAATATGAACAATCCGTCCCCTTTCCTTTCTTGAAAGACCCCCTGAACACCGATTGCTTTGATGAAAGCCGTATCCCGTATTCCGATGCGACCAGAACACCTGCCCCGTCTTCTCTCCAACCGCCTTGTTTCCCACCACCAAGCTCTCCCATCACCATGCTGACGCCCTCATCCCCATGCTAATTTCCCCAACCCCATGCCCTCCCCTTCTTTTTGACGCTTTTCTCTCATTATGTATTTGCCGGAGCAAACCTCACCGCCGATCCTCTGCCTCACAGCCCCATCTTCCCAAATATCAGAACAAAGGAAAAGGGAAGACAGGCTTCGAGGCAAGAGAATCAACGGCTCAGAGAAGCATCCGGTGACAAAGGAAATGTTCGTTTCTCCCTGAGAGACGGAGGAGTTTCGAGCAAATTAGGAGGAAGCATCTTTCTCCCAATAGCTCTCACCATCCTCCCCGTCATCTCCTCTTTCCTAGGATGAGGCAAGCAAGCAAGCAAGCCAGCCAGCCATAGGAGCCATGATCAGCAAGCATCGGGACCAAACTCGAGAAGGATTTGCGTCGTGTTGCAATCGAAGCGCATCGAGACCTTGAATCTGCGATTGACCCTTTCATGAAGCAAAGCCAGGTACCAAGTCATGATCAAGTAGGACGATGAACTCGTCACACTACCTTGCCGGTAATGAGAAGAAAATCTCAACTCGGACGAGTCTCATCCTACTCGACCATCATCGAGGTTGGTAAGGCGTATCATGGGCGACAGTGGTCGACATCTTCTCGGTCGTAGCATGGCAGCGTAGTGTAGCATCCGGCCAATCCCCCTGTCATAGCCAGCATCCTCAAACAGCACCCCCATTCGGGTCATCAAACACCCTCGTAAACGCCGGACTCGGCCCCCCACCACTCCTCTCATGCCTCGCCGTCTTACACGGCGTATGCGCCAAATTCTCCGCATGCCGCACCAAATCCGACAGCGAATCGCGGAGCTCCCCCGCCCTCTTCACCAACACCTTGAGGCTGTTCGTGTCGAAGTGCACCTTCTTATCGTACCGCACGCCAGGCGAGCGGTGCCGCGGCAGCGAGCGGCTCATCGCCTCCATGACGGAGCGCGTCACCCCGGCGGCGTCGTTGGTGCCGTCGACTTGGATGACGGGGGTCCGTGGCCGGCCTGGGCGACTGGGCTGCAGTCCGCTACTGCTGTTGCCACTGTTGCCGCTGCTGCTATCGCTGCTGTTGTTGTTGCTGCCGCTTCCGTTGCTGTTGCCGTTGCCGAGGGAACCATCGCCGCTGCTGTTGCCACCATCGTCGGTCAACGGCCAATTAGACCCGCCGAAGATATCGTCGTCCGCGGAGAATACCGACCGCCTCTTAGGCGAATGCCGCTCCCGAACCACCTTGATCTTCGACATGGCCGACTCCAGCACAAGATCATCAATCCCACTCCCGTCCTCGAATCGTCCAACGGGCAGCACAGTCGTATCCCCTTCGTCACTGTCGTCGTCGTCACCCCCGTCGCCGCCATCGCAGCCCGTTGATTTGCTCACATCGTCCGCGGATTCCACATCGTCATCCTCGTCCGGCGAGGCAAGGGCAATGACGCCCTCCGCCTCCTCCCAGAGATCCTTCCGCGGGCCCTCGAGCATGTCCATAGCACGCCCGTGGCGGCACAGGCGCTTCAGGTCGTTGACGAGGAGCGACAGCTCCCGGATCTGGCCCGAGTGGGCCTTGACGCTCGGCTGCGAGGCGCGGATCGACTCCGGGACCAAGAACGAGGGGCTCTTGCCGAGGCTGTCGACGCACCCGCTGTCGCTCTTGCCGCCGCAGTCGAAGTCGAAGTCCTCGTCCCAGTCCTCGCTGACAGGCCTCGTTCCCAGGCCCCAAGTACCGTACTTGGCGCTGCTTGATTTCGTGTTCCCGTCGCTGTCCTGCGCGATGGGCACGCTCTGACTTCGTATGTGGGCCGGCGTCGGGCCCTTTCGGAGACAGCCCCGGCCGCCCCGGGCGTCAACCTCTTGCTTGCCAAGAGCCGACTTGGACCGGGGGAACGGCCCGTCGGGGTCGGTCTTATCGAGGGCGGGGGTCTCGATCCAGTCGAACAGGCTGCTGAGGCGCCGGCCCCCTCGAGATTCCCGATGGAGACCCTCGAGCTTTCTGGAGCCCCCCACCAATTCGTCGCCGCTGCTCCCGTCGGCCAGCGCCAGGCGAAGCTGCGCGCCAAGGCCTCTCGAGTGCAGTGAGCTGTTCTTCGAGGGAGGCGATAGGGGGCTGAAATCGACATCCTCATCGCCCCAGTCCTCGTCGTCCAACTCGTCGTCTAGGCCTAGCCGGCCGAGATCATTCGCCGTCGACGAAAGATTGTCATGAGAGGATTGAGGGCTCAGCCGCGACACTGACAACGTCGGATGCAGAGGCAATGCTATGCCGT
The DNA here is from genome assembly GCA_003055185.1 of Escovopsis sp. TC. NCBI lineage: Eukaryota > Fungi > Ascomycota > Sordariomycetes > Hypocreales > Hypocreaceae > Escovopsis > Escovopsis sp. TC. The sequence continues at coordinate 2,545,771 of NIGD01000005.1, read as the reverse complement.
CGTCGTCGGTCGTTCGGATCGCCGTCACGTCGTTCTCGTCCTCCTCCTCCAAGATCCTGTCGTCGTCGTCCCACACCCGCCCCAGCATCTCCTGCACCGACATGCGCTTGATCTTTCCATTGCCTGCTGTGCCCGGTGGGGAGTCGTCGTAGACCGAATCAAGGGGAGTCTCCAGCGCCCTGACGCAGCTGGACGCGGCGGTGCGTAACGAGTCGTACATGGTGTCGCTCTTGAAATCCAAGTCATCGTCGTCGCCGAAGATGAAGCCGCGCGTGTCGCTTCCCGACATGGACATGGTGGAAGATCTATCGCAGCGGGAAGAGGGTCCCAGCTGTGACATCACCCCGGAGCTGATGGAGCTCCCGGAGGGCTGATGCGGCCGACCTACTTGAGCGCCGGTGACGGCGGTAGCAATGATGGCGGCGGTGGGACTGGACGAGGAGGTGGAGGAAGGCGAGGAGGGGAAGGCGGGACTGGCCCGCGGCGAGTCGATGTGCAGGGTGGAGATGCGAGGAAAGACGAATAGCGGCGACGAGTGACTTCTTCTGTGCGATAGGAGCCTGGGGTTGGTTGATCTCGCGCCGGTGGCGATGTCGCGGGAAACCTGCGATGACGGCATCACCAGGCGGTGATGCGTGGTGGACGACAGCGTCAGGGCATGGAGGGTCTGATCCATCGGCCATTGCGCGCCATCGATGGGGGCTGACACGTGCCGCGTGGAGCGGATGAGAGACAGGCGCTCCGCCTCTGAGGCGGCATCCATACCCTGCCCCTGCTCCGGCATATGCGGCCCATTGTCTGACTGAGGCGTCTCGTTGGCTGGGCGAGGTGGGCAGGGCAACGAGATGGGTCGTTTTGATGGAGCCGAGGGTTCGGATGAGCCCTTGGACTCATGCGCGGTCTCGGCGTCTCCCGATGCAGAGCCTCCCTCGCCGGCGCGGCCGGCGGCTCGATCTGGGCGGACTGTCAGGACAGCAGGGGCCGAAGCCATCGTGATCATCCTAGGTTTGACCAGATGCACCTTCCTGCGGGCGTCGTCGCTAATCAGGGCGATGCGCTTCCCGGAGACGCGGCCGAGAGGTCTCGCCTCATTCAGGCGATTCGTCATACCGCCTCCGCCGAGCGCCGATCGTCTAGAATGGAAGAACGAGATCCATTCAGGAGCTCTCAGACCTTTCTGTCCCGTCCGATCCGTACAGTGGTGGTGGTTGTGGATGAGGTTCTCGCTGTCGGCCCGCTGGTGGTCAAATGAAGGGCTGGTGGAATGAGGGAGGCTGCTCGGCAGATCTGCATCTGCACGGATATGGCCGAGCGTCTTCGATCGCTGGTGGCTCGTCGCCGGCCGTCGCAGCTGAGGGAAGTAGGAGACGGATCGAGAGTGGGAGGACGCTGATTGATCCGTCTTGACGGAGGGGGAGCGCTTGACGAGCTTGTTTCGGGAAAGGGAGAGGATCGGCAGGCTGAGGCTGTGAGAATGCCTGCTGGAGGAAGCTCCGACGGTGACGGTCGAGCAGTCGCTTGCCTCGTCGGAGGAGGTTCGGATGGAGAGCTTCTTGATCCACGAGCCGCTCGAGGAGCTCGAGGCCCTTTCTTCGGTGACGTTGGACGCGGAGGCGCGATGCTTGCTGAGCGAGAGCTTTCTCCGGAGAGCTTTGGTCGATTCGGATCTGAGGTATCGCGGGAGGGAGGGCTTGGCACTGTGAGATGGTGGCAGCGTTGGATCGTCTTGCGGGGGCAAGGAATCCGGGAAGGCGGCAGGGAATTCGGCGATGGGATCCGCTCTCGAGGCCGGCGAGCTGCCAAGTGGGGCGCCGATGGGCAGGTCTCTGTCGTAGGATATCTGCCTCCGGGGCTTATTATTGTTGTTGTGTCTTGCAAACGAAAAGGTCGCCGACGATGCAAATGTCGATGTGGATGCGGAAGATGTTGATGTCTTCGTTGCTGGGAATGTTTTCCTCTTGGCCGCCACAGTCGTCGATGTCGATGTCGTTGTCCTCGTCCTCGACCTCGGCGTCGTTGTTGTGGATGTGGGTATGGATATCGGTGTTGTTGTTGTTGTTGTTGATGTTGATGTTGATGTTGTTGCGGTTGCTGCGGTTGCTGCGGCGTCTGGTTCGACGGGCTGAGCAAAGACCAAGCCGGTGGCCGCTGCAGCAATCGCAGTGCCCGAGCCAATGAGCTGTTGCGGCGCCGGGGTCAGCAAGAGGGGAAATGGCGAATAGAAGGGGAAGAGAAGGGAAGAGAGACAGAAAAAGAAAGGAAAAAAGAAATAGGTGTCAGAGACCTCGATGGGCAGCCGGCAGGGGATAAATTGGAGAGCAGGGAGGGGGGAGGCAACCGGGGCAGTGGATTCGCCGGGACTCGAGATTGAAGTTGCGCCGGCGTTGTCTTCAATCCCGGGATGGGCTGGCAGCATGGGTGGAAGAGAGGGCGAGAGTGGATGGAGGGGAGGGGGTCGACGACCACGACGGATCGATCCGGGGTGGGAGGGGGAGGGGGAGGGGGAGGGCGGCGCGAGCCTCGACCAACTTGAAACCAGATCCCACCGGGCGGCAGACGTGGGGGAGTGGGGGATGATGGGGGTAAATGATGGTGATGGTGGTGGATAGATGGATGAATGGTGATGAATGTTGGCTGAAGGCAAGGATGGAGCAAACAATGACATCGATGGGGACGTATGAGCGGCAACGGCAACGGCCACGAGGAGAGATGGAGGAGATAGAGGGCCGAGCCGATGGATCAATGGATCGAGGGACGGATCCAGGACGGATGTGGGACCGGGGAGAGTGGCACGGAAGCTGCTCGGCGGCTCGGCCTGCGCGAGGAGTGCCTGGAGTGCGGATGGAGGATGGAGGATGGAGGGAGGGATGAGGGGATCGTGGATTGGACAATGGGGGGTGAAGCTAGACGCCCCGGGTGGAGGCAACGAGACGGACGGATCAGGGCTGGAGGGCTCGAGGATCCAGCACGAGCTTCGAGGTGCTAAGAGGGTGCTAAGAGGGTGCTAAGAGGGTGCTAAGAGGGTGCCAAGGGGGTGCTAAGGGGTCGCTAGACAGGCAGCTAGAGCCCTGTACCTGCATCCATGGAGCCAAGTGCCAGGGGCATCGGGGGGGCCTCCAGGCACAGCCGGGGGGAGGGCTCCAGCTCCGGGCAGCTCCATCCATGATCCATCCTTGATCCATCCATCCATGGAGATGGAATGGATGGAATGGATCCAGTCCATGGATGGATCATGGGCCAGCCCTGCCCTGTCCTGAAGAGGCTTCTCATCCGGCGGGTCGGCTGTGCAGGTGCAGGTGGAGGTGCAGGCGCAGGCGCAGTCGCAGGTGCATCGAGAGATGTAGGTGGAGGTGCAGGGCCATCGACAGGCATGGACAGGCATGGATGGGCAAGGATGGGCGCTGATGTGCAGACGCAGACGCAGACGCAGACGCAGGCTGGAGTCGATGGAGGGACCCAGTCCAGAGATGTTCCCTTCCATGCAGCAAGCAGCTGGATGCAGCTGGGAAAGAGATTCGGGTCCTCTTCACGAGCTTGCTTCGCGTGGCGCCAAGCGTCGACGGGGGGGAGGAGCTCTAGGCTCTGGACAGAGGGCTGGAGGGAGGAAGCTGGAGATGAGGACGAGGGAGACGGTGCTGATGAGAGGAGCACCAACACCTTCAGGGATGGCTGGATGGGGGTTGGGAAACAGAATGGAGGTACCTGTGCTCTTCGACGACGGGGCCACGATGGAGCTCGAGAGCGTGAGGAGTGGCCGGGGAAGCGGAGACGATGGATGGAGGGAGGTTGGGAGAGAAGAGAGGAGAGGGGAAATAGGGGGGTGGCAGCTGGAGAGGAGAGGGCGGGAGGGGAAAGAGAGAAAGGAGATGAAGAGGAGATGGGAGAGACGAGAGAGCCGGGAGAGGGGGGGGGGCAAGAGAGACAGACGGGAGGATCAGGAAGAGAGAAAGTGAGGGAGACAGAGAAGAGACGAGAGAAGAGACGAGAGAAGAGACGAGAGAAGAGACGAGAGAAGAGACAAGAGAAGAGATCGAGACTCACACTTGGGACAGCCTGCATGGTTGCGGAGAGGAGATGCTACTCCCACAACGACCCCGTCGTGTCCGACCCAGCTTGCATCGAGGAACCCTCTGTCGTTCGACCGTCGTATGTGTGTCCGCGGCCGTGGCTGTGGCCGTTGAGGATGAGGTAGCACCCGTCCTCGGCAGAAGATTCGACGAGCTGTCGTTATGTTCCTCGAAGGAATAGATATCTCCGGGGGATAGACGGGTCGATGGGGTGGGTGGTCTAGGTGGACGGCTGTATTTCGATGGAGCGACCGGATGGTTGTACTCCGTACTCGTGCTCGCAACTCGAAGTCGAAGCCCTCGACTCGTATCTCGGGCCGGGAGAGTCAGGCAATTAACGGGACTCGAGATGAATCAGCTCACGGACAGAGAGACTGAGCCCACGGCGGACAGGAGAAGATTGAAGGCACGTGTGCGTCATCAAGGGCCCCGGACGATCCAGGGGGGGGGGGGGGGGCGGGCCCCGAATTGGGATGCGGG
>NIGD01000005.1:2518879-2539936 GCA_003055185.1 Escovopsis sp. TC | reverse complement strand
GGGGGGGAGGGGGTCGTGGGTGGTCCGGTAGTACGAGTCGGGAAGAGTACGAATGGGAACGGATCGGAGCGGGATCGAAACAGGATGGATTGGATGAGAGGAGGGCAGAGGATGGCGGAGGGTGTGTCGCAGGATCGTGGGTTCGCGAGAGGCGCTGATGGAGATGGGCGGGATTCGAGTCGAGTCGGCTCGGGTCGTTTCGAGTCGAGGGTGGCGGTGCCGGGGAGCTCGGATGGGAGATGGTGAAGCTGGAGGATGAGGGTCGAGGTCGAGGTCGAGGACGAGGTCGAGGTCGAGGACGAGGTCGAGGTCGAGACCGTGGCGCAAGCGAGAGAGGAAAGAGGAGGAGGACGAGGAGGAGGACGAGGAGGCGCACTACTCGGTCGAGGTGGGCGATTACGATTTTGTAGGTGCGATGGACTCGGGTCAATGGACTTGGGCGGTGGGGAGGGGGGAGAAAGCAATGGGACAGACGTCTCGAGAGGAGGAAAACAAAAACAGAAAACAATGGAGGAATCGAAGAAAACAAGGGAGGGATGGAAACACGACGCTAGAGACGGGGGGGGGGGATGGAAAGAAAGGGGAAGAAACGTGGGTGGATGTGGAGGATGTGGTGGATGTGGAGGATGTGGGAGAGGAGGACTGGGAGCTGGAGCACTCGTGTGCTCGTCCCTGTGCTCGTCCCTGTGCTCGTCCCTGTGCTCGTCCGGGACTTGATGTTTCTACGAGTGCGAAGAGTACGAAGAGTGCGAGTAGTACGGCAGTAAGTCCACAGCCAGGAGGGGAGCCTCCATCGGTCGATCGGAAGGGGTCTGTCGCGGGATGGAGGGGAAGGGAAACGAAGCCATTCCCTTCCTCGCGGCCGGCACTACTGCAGGTTCGCAGGCCGGGCTCCAAGGGTCAGGCCCGCGCGGTCGTCGTCAGGCACGGATGACCTACATGAGGTCTAATGCAAACAATGGATCAGTATGCTCGATGGGATGCATCGGCCAAGTACGAGGACGAGATGGACCGGGCGGAGGCGACACGAGGCGGAAATGCTGTGATTTCGGTTTCCTGGAATGCGCTGTCTTGGGTTTGTTTTGCGGTGTCTTGCATGGGCAGGAATGGGCAGGAATGGGCATGGATCTACGGAGTACAGAGTACAGAGTACAGAGTACGGAGTACGGAGAAGGGCATCTCGAGGTGGAAGCGGGAGAGACTGGGGGTGGATAGGTACAGGTAGGCGAGCGAGTACGAGCTGCGAGGGGAGGCGGAGCCAGAGGAAGAAGGGAGAAGAAGAAAAGAAAGAACAGGAAGGGAAAGAAAAGGAGATGGGAAAAGAAAGCGAAGATCGAAAAAGAAAGGGAAAGAAGGGGAGATCCTAGTGCTCCATATAGTACTTAGTACTATGTAGGAGGAAATCGAGGCAACCCAATGCCGGCAACGGGTTGTGCCCGCGCATGCACAGCTGCCAGTACATGTAGAGGACGGATCATGGAGGAGGACGTGGACCATGAATCATGCGAGGCAGAGGGCGGCGATCACGACGATGGAGCTCGATGTTCGATGTCGGTTCGCATCCACTGAAGCATTTGCACGGATCACGATGTGCCAACATCGATCATGCATACATGTTATGTACATGTACTCCGTACATACATGTGTGCACTCCCGCTCCGTGGCTACCCTGCAGCGGCGTCAAGGTGGACGTCGGGTGCCTCCCGAATTTCACTTCATCGTCATCCAAAGTCCACCCGAATCCATACATGTACTCCGTATCCCATCATGGCATCGTCCATCCGCCAGCAGCATGACCCAACCGCGAGCCCCTCGACCTCCATCGTCCTCCCTACTCGCTCGTATCCTAGATCCTGGACCACGCAACCGACCACCACGAGAGGCTGGCTCGCCGGCCCGTCCCCAGCCCTCCAGCCCGAGCCCCAACACCAGAGCTCCCTCCGACCTCCCCAAGGGGCCACGCAGACGCAAGCAACATCGCCTGAAGGGAAGAAATGGATCCATCCATGATCCATCAATTCCATTGCCTCAACGCCATGCACGAGGGCACCACAGCCTCGGTCCTCATCCACCATCATGAAACCCTGGCGCAGTCATCCAACACCGGTACCATCCCCAGAGACGAGCATCCTCCGGATCGAGTGCATGGGAAACCTCCACCTGCTGACCCGCTTCTCCATCCAGATTCCAGACTCCAGACACCTGGCGAACATGAGCAATGGATCTTGCCAGCCAACGAGCATCGTCAGTCCTCCTGCGCACACCCCCTCGGCGTCATCTGCAGCTGGGCTTCCATCAGGTCCCATCCCCGCCGGGACTGCACCCAGCACCAGCTGCCATCCGTGACATCAGCTCCCGCCCTCAGCCAACTACTACTCGTACGGACCCGTTCTGCGGCATTCCCATCCAGCCATCCATCCACATCAATAGATCCATCCGCAGATGTCCCTCCCTACGGAGTACGGAGTACGGAGTATATCCCTCCACATATGCTCCTCGTCCTCCGTATGCACGCACTGCATTCGAAACGCCCCAGCTTCGTGCCAACCCCCCCACAGGACCAGCCCGACCTATCATCCCCCCGCATCGCAGCCTCCCTCAGACAGACCCAGGAGATCCCTTGCCAGGCCTCGCCGGACAGGATCACATCCATGCACAGGAGACTGTACGGAGTACAAGTCCGGAGTCTGCATCATAAGGCCCTGATTCTTAACCAGAGCAAATAAAATCGGTACAACACGATACAACCGGTGCAGAGTAAATCGTTACCTGCGGGGCGCCCACTTAGCCCTAGATTTAGCGTTGTACCAGTAGCCAAGTACCGCCTCGCGGTAAGGAGTACTCCGTAGCCTTTGCGATTTGCTCTACCGCGATTTGCTCCGTTGCGCCATTTGCACCACCTTTTCAATCGAGCAAATTTGCTCTACTCGAGCAGAGCAAATCCCTAGATCGCTATGCCTCTTCTAGGAATTAGAGGGTCAAAATGCAGGTGCTAGGGACCCTTGTAGCAGGTACTAGGGACCCTTGTGCAAAGGGTACATCGGACGCGAGAGTTCTCTTACGCCTTTCCTTTCTAGTACAAATGCTATACTAAAAAAGGGATCGCGTAAAATCCAGTGTCGATTTGCACCACTCGCCTTTGTACCAGTCGCATTTGCTCTGGTCACTTTTTCATTTGCTCCGGTTAAGAATCAGGGCCTAAGAGCTCATTGACCGCACAACTCCACGCAAGGCAGACTCCACGCCAGACTGGACCGTTGCCCGGCCTGAGAACGCCCGGCCTCACGCTCCGCTCCTGCGTCTCTAGCACTCCATTCGTCAACGGCTCCAAAGGTCATCCGCGGCATGGCAAGGCAAGGGGTCGCGAGCAGATTCCATGCTCGAAGCGCTCGTACGAGCCACGAGTACGGAGTACGAGTGCCGACTACATACGGAGTATGCCATGCATGGATGGTTGGCGACAGGCCGGAGCTGCGTACTCGTACATCTAGATGTCCATATGTCGAAACCCCCAATTTCCCGCCCTCTTCACGCGCAAATGATCGGCCTTCTCGCCGTTGGGTTTCCTTAGGACTCACCCCCCCAATCGTACTGCGTCATACCGTGAGTCCGGACTTGTACTCCGCAAATTGTAGAATGACACCCCCCGAGTGCCGATCCAGATCCCCATTCCCTTTCGTGTTTACCGACCATGAGCCCCCACACTCCGCACGAGTACACGTCCATTCAGCGGGCGACATCCGGCCTCAACGCCACCGCTCGTCCTCATCTCCCTCGACATCATCCCCTTCCTGCGTACTCCGTACCTCTCCGTACACGTAAGAACCTATACGGAGTACGGGTACTCCCTAGTCGTGTCCATCACCACGAAGCATATCCAATGATTTGGTAATTTCGCCCTTTTGTTTCCCCCACCCTTCATCTTGACACCTCGCAGATCCCTCATCTCAATGCCGCCGGGAGGATCTGCCGCAAATTGGACCTCCCCGCCGTTGGATGGAACTGTGCTGCGTAGATCTCGTACTCGTACGGCAGAGTACGGGTCACAGCTTGGAGCTCATGGACCACGCTGCGGCGTACGAGAACGAGAATTTCAAAGGCGTATCAGCTCGGAGCAGTACTGGTGCGAGTATTCGTCGTCGTGCTCGTACATGTACTGGTAAGGGGTGAGGAGTACAGAGGACAGAGGACCTACCTCCTATGGACGAGTAAAGAGGACTCGCTCTCGTCCATACTACGAAGTAGTACAGAGTAGTAGTACGGAGTACGGAGTAGTACGAGCAAGGAAGACGGAGTTCGAGTACCAGGACATTGATGTCCTCCTGGATCTTCACATGGCAATGATCCCCTGGACCCTTGAGCCGCTAGTCCGAGTGCGACTTGGAGCGAGCTGGAGGAGACGGTGCCTGGTCCCTGGCCCTGGCCGAGATCCAAGGGATCGACTCGATGGCTTGAGTTCATGGCTCTGAGATCAGCATGGCTCGCATGTGCAAGTCCCGGATCACGAGCCATCACCGCTCACAGCCGATGCACAAGCTATGGATCCCTACCTAGGAAGGCTTCCCTGACTCGAGGTGCGTCCAACGACTGGTAAAGCACACATAGCCCGTCGTTGCCGTTGATGTTGCCCCTGTTGGGGATGTTGTCTTTGTTGTGTTTCCGTGGATGTTGTTGGGGACGACGTCGTCGTCGTCTCTATTCCCTGCTGCCCTTGTCGATCCTGTTGTCGTCGTCGATGCTGTCCCAGCTTGTCACACCGTCGTACCCGCCAGGGGCACCCGCGGGCTGTTTCGAGACCCGGAAGCCGAGGGAGCGAGCCGTCACGAGGCCGGCGGCGCGAACCCCCCGTTTCGAGACGGCTGCCCTCGGAGGATATCCATCTATGAATTCCTTGCCCTCTAGGGGAATTAGGCCTTCGTTCGAAGTTTGGAAAGAAGGTAGAGATCCACGGGACTCTGACCAGGACTTTTCCATAGAACTTGGCGAAGCGACGGGCGAGATCCGGAACAAGATGCCAACCCTGACCCTGAGCACACTGTCACCCTTCACCCGCCATCACCATCACCCTGGCAACACATTCAGCCTCGGAGCTGGACAACATCAAGACTGCGGAGTACATTGTGAAGACTTGGATGTGAGACGTGACCTCACTGTGCTGATTCGTGCGTCGCTCTACGTCTTCCCATCACGTCTTCTGTCCGTACGTCTTCTGTCCGTACGTCTTCTGTTCGTACATCTTCTGTTCGTACGTCTTCCCATCACGTCTCTCGATCGTTCGTCTTCCGATCGTTCGTCTGCCACACGTACCTCTTCCATCCGTCCGTCCGACATCGCCTTCGCAGTCGTGGCAGACGACTACTCTGTCCAACGCAATGAGCAATCCTCCCTTGAAGGTACATGCACCTAGCTCCCGAAGCTTGCCGCCTTGCCATCTCAGATGCCTGCGCCAGACATCTAGATGGCACTCCCCCAACCGCCGCCGCGCTCAACGAGCTCGATGCTTCTGGTAAGCTTCCCTCGCTCGTGTGACTTGCATCTTCGTCCGGACAGGTCCTAATCGTCCTACAGACCTTACGAACACCTATTTCGTCAGCGCTCTCGTCAGGGTGAGTAGAAGTACGGAGCAGCAGATGACTCAATCCGACAAAGCGCCGGGCAATGAGCAGCTAGGGTTGTCACCGAGAAGCTGAGCTTGACTCCCCTCATCGCCGCCATGTTCGAGGACTAGAGTGACGATGGAAAGGATTCGAGCAGCTTTTCGCTGCCCTTGTTCAAGACTCCCGGGCTTCTCAAGCTGTCGTCGGGGCTCTCGAAGCTGTCGTCGGGGCTCTCGAAGCTGTCGTCGGGGCTCCTGCGGCCCCTCCCGCTCTCCCTCCTCCCGCCGCCAGGATCTGCCCCTTGCCCTCCCTCCCCTCGCCGCCGGGGATGCAGCTCCTGTCCTAAGAACTCCTACGCTAGAAGAAGACTATGAAGACCTTGTATGTCGACGGTATCGAGGATCTATGTGCCGAAACGCGCTCCCTCGAGAGGCAACTGTTTCCTCTGCGATTTGACTACTCGGCCATTCTCGACCGTCTTTTTGATACTCCTCTCGGTCTGAGTAAATTGGCCCGTGAAGCGTTCGCCCGCAATTAACCTCATCCTGAGTACGATCTAGGAGCTTGGGTGCAATGGCCGAAAGATCCGGAGGGGGATGACATACGCCAATGGCTGGTCGACATGACTTCTAATTTCGTGACCTTTTTGGAGGAAACCAACGCTCGCTCTGATCCTCGGCTGCCATTGCGCCAAGTCATGTCTTTGGATCCATCCTTTTTCGCTGTTTCTCCCGACGATCACTACGACGATGACTGCGACCTCAAAATCGACGCAGCATTCGTCGGAGCATGACTTGCAACTCTACTTCCGCGTTGGGACCAGATCTTAGTCGCGATTGAACTTGGGGAGGACGACTCGGATGATCCTTGCACGGTCTTTTCTTGCCTGGCAAAGTGCGTCATACAGATCTTCAGCAACCAACGTTGATCGTGCTGGAGCCGCCGGCTTATACGTGATCAACATCAATCAGAACCTAGAGGACCCTCTCTTTGTCCTCTTCGCTTGTACTGCATGACTCCCGAGGCTTTGGGATAGGATTCGACGGGACAAGAAAAGAATCTGGAGAGGGCGTTCCTCGCATCAATGTTCTAGGCGCGTTCAAAGGATTCTTCCTTTTCGATTGTATCATCCTACCAAGAGGCATTGTTTCTCGTGCGACAACGACCTCAAGGGGTTGAAGGGTCTGACTCAATATGCATTCTTAGACTTCTGGCCTACGCAGCTGCGATTCAACTTGAGGATGTCGCCCACATGTCCCACCATTCGACCGTTCTGGCCGCCGACTCTCAAGCACTCGACATCGAGAGAGCTCTCCGAAAGGGGTTCGACGTTCGCAGGAGCTTACACCAGGTTCTGCCTGAGCCGCAAGCCTTATCTGGAACCGCCTGTACGACACTCCGCACTTGAGTCCTTGAGCGGCTTGAGACGCAATGCTGGCCAAGCCTCTGCAGAAGAATACTCTGGCAAGCGCATCAAGCAAGAGGACCCTGTACCAGATAATCGTGTGCTTCCGCGACTCATTTCTACTACTGGTGGCAAGCCTATCTATGTAGCAGAGTGGCCCGCGATGTTGTTGAAATATTCGATTCAATGCATTAAGGGACACAGACAGCTCTTTGAATCTGGCATCCTGCACCGGAACGTCTCCATCAACAACCTGATAATCAATAAGGATCCATTACTAGCAGACCGACTAGATTGGCATTTCTGATTGATCTCGATCATGCGATCTGGTTCAACCGGCCTTCATCTTCAGGCCTTCTTGTCCCGCAGAGACTCGTCAGTTCATGCTATTCCAGTGAGCAGGTTCGTCGGCAGCCAGTATGCTTGAGTTGGTCCGACTGGGATGATCGGGAACGATGAAGGTCGCCAGATGTGTCTGAGCTTGAGCAAGGGAAAGGACATGAGCGGCTTGAATAGGGGAATGTGTGCGGAGTACTCCGTAGTACGGAGTAGTACGGGGTACAGGTAGAGACCCCTCAAAGTGCAGTGAAATGCAGCGGTTGATCTTCGGGCGGGCGGTCGAGGGCAAGCCACAGTCCTGGCAGGGAGACGCCACGATTTGGCGGGGCGCAGCCACAGTGAAAGTTGGCGTTGGCGTGGACGGCAGATTCAAGATCGTTGCCTTCACGATCTCGAGGCATCATCAATCCTAGGGAAGCAATTTGTTGAGTGGCAAGGTCAATCATCGTCATCGTCATCGTCGCGTCTGAAGCGCCTCGATCGCCGGTTTCGAGTATCCCGATTCTACCGCGAGATTCTCACCGCGGTTCGACAATTGCAGCGCCAATCGAAGGGGGCATGTCAAGGAAAACGACCAGAGAAGAGCAGCAAAGAAGAAGCCTGAAGATCCTCACCGAGGAGGCCGATCGCAAAGATGGAGGCTGATATCCGAGCCGTACTCCCGGACCTCGACCCGGTCATCTCGGACTACTCCGTCGGGTACCTCACGCACGCCTCGACCGCCTGGACGAGCGAGGACGACCCCTCTGCCGCCTCGCCTCTGCATGACGCCGCCGTCGCCATCACCGAGCTTCTCCTCTCTGCGTCCGGCCGTGCGGACACGGACGCCACACTCGGCGACAAGATCCGCCAGCTCGTGGACAAGTGGGCGGACCGGTATGCCGAGGCGAGCGGCGGGGCGGGCGGCGAGCAGCGGCGGGGCCCCGCGTCCGCGATCCGGCGCCTGGACCAGACGATCCAGGTGAGCTCGCAGCGCAACATGTCATCGACGCTGGCGGTGGCGGGGGGCGCCGTCGACCTCGAGTCGGCCAACGTGCGCAAGGTGGAGTCCAAGGTGGACCGCAAGAAGCTGGAGAAGGCGGAGCGCAAGATCGCGGCCAAGCAGCAGAAGAAGACGTTCAAGACGGTCGAGTACGAGGCCTCGCGGCTGCTCGACCAGGCCGGCGAGGCGCAGTCGTACGAGGAGTTCTACATGGCCGTCAACCCGTTGCAGTTGGGCGGCGCGGCCGGCGCGGGCGCGAGCAAGACCAAGGATATCAAGCTCGACAGCATCGATGTGTCCATTGGCGCGAACCGCATCCTCTCCGACACGACCCTCACGCTCGCCTACGGGCACAGATACGGCCTCGTGGGGCACAACGGTGTGGGCAAGTCTACGCTGCTCAGGGCGCTGTCCAGGAGAGAAGTGGCCATTCCGACGCACATCTCGATTCTCCACGTCGAGCAGGAGGTGAGTCAAAATATCCAGATCCCCCACATCCCCCCCTTGGCTTGGCTTGGCTTGGCTTGGCCCAGGCTGCAATCCATGACCTGAAGAAAATTGGCAGAGTTCGAGGACTAATCCTGGGGTAGCTCACGGGTGATGATACACCTGCCATCCAGGCCGTGCTAGATGCCGACGTCTGGCGCAAGGTTCTCCTGAGAGAACAAGAGGTAATGACTCTCTGCTTCTCTTCCTTGCCAAAGATGAGACTGACCTGACCTTCTCAGCAACTGATCGCCGACCTGGCCGACCTGGACGCGAGACGCTCCCCGCTGGCTGATACTTCGGCAGACGCCGCCAGGCTGGACCGGGAGAAGGAGACCAAGGACAACAAGCTGGGCGACATCCAGGCCAAGCTGGCGGAGATGGAGTCGGACAAGGCGGAGTCGCGGGCGGCGAGCATCCTGGCGGGTCTGGGGTTCTCTCCGGAGAAGCAGCAGAACGCGACCAAGACGTTCTCGGGAGGATGGCGGATGCGTCTGGCGCTGGCGCGGGCGCTCTTCTGCGAGCCGGACCTGCTGCTGCTGGACGAGCCGTCCAACATGTTGGACGTGCCGTCCATCACGTTCCTGTCCAACTACCTGCAGGGGTACCCGAGCACGGTGCTGGTGGTGTCGCACGACCGGGCGTTCCTGAACGAGGTGGCGACGGACATCGTGCACCAGCACTCGCAGCGGCTGGACTACTACCGGGGCGCCAACTTCGACGCCTTCTACGCGACGCGGGAGGAGCGCAAGAAGATCGCGAAGAAGGAGTACGAGAACCAGATGGCGCAGCGGGCGCACCTGCAGGCCTTCATCGACAAGTTCCGCTACAACGCGGCCAAGTCGTCGGAGGCGCAGTCGCGCATCAAGAAGCTCGAGAAGATGCCCGTGCTGGAGCCGCCGGAGACGGAGTACAACGTCAAGTTCCGCTTCCCGGACGTCGAGAAGCTGTCCCCGCCCATCATCCAGATGTCCGAGGTCGACTTTGGCTACTCGGCGGGCGGGCCCCTGCTGCTGCGCAACGTCGACCTCGACGTGCAGCTCGACTCGCGCATCGGCATCGTCGGCCCCAACGGCGCGGGCAAGACGACGATCCTGAAGCTGCTGATCGGCAAGCTGTCGCCCCTGCGGGGCCTCATCTCGCAGAACCCGCGGCTGCGCGTGGGCTTCTTCGCGCAGCACCACGTCGACGCGCTGGACCTGACCGTCTCGGCCGTGAGCTTCATGGCGCGCGAGTACCCGGGCCGCACGGACGAGGAGTACCGCCGGCAGCTCGGGGCGTTCGGCATCACGGGCACGACGGGCCTGCAGCGCATGGGCCAGCTGTCCGGGGGCCAGAAGTCGAGGGTGGCGTTCGCGTGCCTGGCGCTGACGAAACCGCACATCCTGGTGCTGGACGAGCCGTCGAACCACCTCGACATCGAGGCGATGGACGCGCTGGCGGAGGCGCTGACCGTGTTCCAGGGCGGGGTGCTCATGGTCTCGCACGACGTGACGATGCTGCAGACGGTGTGCACGTCGCTGTGGGTCTGCGACGGCGGCACCGTGGAGAAGTTCCCGGGAGACGTGCAGCAGTACAAGAAGAGGATCTCGGCGCAGGCCGATGCCGCGGGCGTCGTCAAGGCTCACTGAGGCTTTCAGCGCGGGAATCGTACCTAGTACTGTACCATGTCCTCCGTACTCCGTAGTCCTCCGTACTCCAGGGGACTTCAATTCGCACTCGAATGCCTCCTCTCTTCGCACTGTTTCGACGTCCATTGCTCAGGCTGTACTCGTACTCCGTACTCCGTACTCCGTACGGAGTACAAGCAGCGAAGTTCGTGCGAGATCTTTGCTTTGTGAAGCGAGTCCCAGCACCGCAGGCACTGCTCCCAGGCGAAAAAGAGCCATCTGCACCGTAGATCCCGCAAGGTCACGGTGTCTTCACGATCCCCCGAGCCCAGCCTCTGAGCAGGTTGAGCGTGGTCGTCGTCCCAAGGTCACATGACGCGTCCTGCCGGATCTCCATCTGCCTCCTTCTCCACCGCATCAGCCACGATGACATCTAGCTCCACGATCACTGATCCATGCATGTCCGTAAATCCTCCCCGGCAACGACAAGCCACAGCATCGAAGCACGCCCCAGCCACCATGGCGCCTCCCGAGATTTCCTGGTCGGGACGAAGCAAAGAAGAGGACTAGGCGCAACGCCGGGCACAATTCAATTCAAACAGCGTTTTTTCTCGGATTAAGGCGGCCAGCCCTAGGATTAGATTAAGGCTTTTTTATACGATTTAAATTAGGTAAATTAGTCTAACTGTAGGGCATCTTAGTTAGACGCCTAAAGAGTATCTTTACGTACAAATTATTATGCCTAGCTACCTAGGCAGTGTATCTACTTTAATGTCTTATTATTTAAGGCGTACTATTAGTTAGAAATTGTAATCTAAGCCTTACTAAATAGCCTCTTAGCGTCTATTAATATAGCTAAACAAGAAAAGATGTTTCTTGCTATCTTTAATAGCGTAGGATAGGTATAAGCAGCTTACTGCTACTATGCTAAAGCGTCTAGCTCGTATTGTAACCTCTTTGCGTAGTATATATCGAGTTCTTCTATAGGGCTGCTAGCTTTTTGTGCTATAGGCCTATAGAATTCGCTAAGAATGTAATAAGACTTTACAGCGCTTTCCCCTTCTTGCTATATAACTAAACTTATAATAGCTTTAAGCTACTAACGCTTATAGAAAAATATAAACATCTTATAGATATAGTACCTTTTAGATTTCTTATTAATAAGGTATTTAATAAAGTTAAAGCGCTGTACTAGATAAAGGATTATAGCTAACTAGTACACTAGTATATCTTATATAAGGATACTATATTAATTAATCTTTATAAAAGCTTAAGATATCTTATTTTAGATCGTAGGCGTCTACGTTTACCTAAGGAGAGCTAGCGTCTTAGAGTACTATTAAGCTAAATAAGAGTTTATATAAATTAGCTATATATATATTCTAAAGAAAGGAATTAATAGACTCTTAAGGCGTTTAAAATGCTTCTTAAGCGAGAAGAAGCTATGCATAATATATACGATTAGCGTTAGCGCGCTGCCTTTAAATTTCTTTATTTCTGCTTTATAAAAGCCTAAGATACTTTTAATCTTACTTAAGAGATACTATTCTTAGGGGTTAATCTAATCTAAGAGAAGCATTTAGCAAGAAGGCTAAGGATTAGCAATGCTGTTAGCATAAAATCGATCTAGGACCTGCTGCAAAGCTAAGGCGCGTTTAATTATTGTATACGTTAAATTTTAGCGCGTTTACTAGTTTAGCTATAGTTAAATATTGCTTAAGAGGTCTTATACAATGCGTTAAGTCTTTAAGCTAAGGTTTAAGGCAGCTATAAGTTATAAGAAATGTAAGCAGCGCTATAGTAAGCAGCAGATATACTAAACTATATTATAAAGCCTCTAAACGAGCTTTGCGATAGTAAATTAATAGCTTATATTAGACCTATTAAGGAAGGCTTTAGCGATAAGGTTAAGAACATATCCTTAGCAACGTAGCTAGTAAGTCCTTACTTCTTCCTTAACTAACAAAGAGTAGAGAAGTACCTTAAAATGCTAGAAAATATATATAATGCTTATTGTATTAGACTTAGTGTTATTAAGAATAAAGTATCTTATCTTTCTTAGCGTAATAGAGTACTCCTTAAAGACTTTAATTAAAAGTAAAGTAATATTCTTACTAAAGTATATACCCTTAATCTCCTAAAAAGCAAAGAGCTTTGTATAAAAGTTTAAGTCCTAAGAAATATAGTAATAGAGCACTTTTACTATAGGAATACTGTTTAGTAAGGACTATAGGTTAAACGATAGGTTAATTATAAAAGAAGCATCTATAATGCTTCTCTATAAAGCTTCTTTTTTCTTAAGGTAGGCGGCTTAGACTATCCTTTAGATTATCGTATACAATTATAGCAGGGCTCTTTTAACTATCTTTTGCAGCGTCTAGATTATTTTGTAGAACAGTAAGTCCTTAACGATAAAGAAAAGGACTATAGAAGTAACAATCTAGTTAATAAGACGTTAGCAGAAGGTAGTAACTAATAAGATTAAGAAAGGCTTCTTTAGCAGCTGCTATATAGTAGTAATACTATTAAGAATTAGCGATAGCAAAGGGAAAGGAAATAACGTTAGTTTAGTCTTTTTAGAGTTATATTAGATATAATACGTACTAAAAAGATAAGCAATAGCAGATAAAGATAACTTATTTATATTATAAAGACTATCCTTAAGATTCTTCTGCAAGTTGTATAGCTTATACAGCTAAAGCGTTATGCTTACTGCAAAAGAGCTAAATAACTTTACAAAGATTAAATTATACTTATAGAGATAGATCTAAGATTAATAAGGAATGTATCTATAGACCTATTCTATAAGAACGTACTTGCATTTCTTTCTCTTAAGCTTTAGGAGGTTATTAAACGTAAGGTTTAACCTAGGCAGGGGGGCACTAATCTTAAGAAGTTAGTTAGTAATTAACTGTATTAGGGCTGCTATAGATAAGGATAAAGGAAGAAAGAAAAAAGAGATATCTTCTAATAAAGCTATTATAAGGGCATCGTAGGGAGGAATCTTAATGCCTTATAGCAGCAATTAATAGGAAATAGGATAGTATTAATAAAAGAAGAAAGCAGCTAATACAAAAAGGAAAGAAAGAAGGCTTATAAATATTATTTTTAGTATTATAAGCTAAGTGTAAGTTATATACGCGCTAGCTAATTAGAGCGCGCTGTTTAAGATTAGCTAGCATTTTGCTAAACAATTCAGCTGTCCTAAGATTTAGCTAAACAATTATTATTAGGTGTAACTTATCTAACCTACCCTATACAGTAAAATCGTATTAAGAAGGAATTTTATATAAAGAAAAATCAAGATTATATATAAATACATATAAAAAAATCAATATGCTATACAAATTAAGAGGAAATTAAGTCGCTAGCTATGTTAATTTAAATTAGGTTAATTTAGCAAAATCGCCCCTTAAATTAGAGTTAGATTGAATGGATTAGGCAGGTTGATTTGTGCCCGGCGTTGACTGGGCGTGTTGATCATGGATTTTCGTCAACCAGATGGCTCCTGATCACTTCATGCTGTTTCACCATCATCAAGGTTCCAATCCATGTTGACGCCGTGGTCTATGGGGACTATGTACCCTGTAAGGATGCCAACCGGGAGAAAACACGCTACCAGTACTCCGTACATGCACCGCACGTATCGGCTCCAGCCAGGGGGAGCTTTCATGTATGTACTCCGTACTACGGAGTACATGTACTCGTACAAAGCAACGACTGCTTCCATTGCTCATCGTGCAGCCATTCGCACAGAACATTCCACATACGGATGAACCGCTGGAGACCATCCAAGCGAAGAGGCACGGAGCAGCCAGCGCCGCCTCGCAGCACGCTTGGCAATCGGCGCTGGAGGGCTGCCACGCGTGCCCACCAGGGACGACGTCGGCCCGAGGCCCTTGAGATCGCGGAGCGCGTGGTGGACGGGCCAGTGCTGACTTTGGCGTGGGACTTTGATGACTTGGGTTTCATCCATGAGTTTGGGGGAAAGTACGGAGTATGTACGGAGTATAAGGGAAAGTAGTACGATGCGTCTCCTTGCTCGATTCTCTCCATGATACTGGTACTGGTACCTGGCACTCCTACTCGTGATCGCCCCTGGAAGCAATTTCACTGGGTCAACCGGCGCGATCGCTAGCACGACGCCTCTCCCGAGAGCGCTCTAGCTCGGTCGCGTCCCGGACGAGTAGTACTCGTACGGAGCACTCCAGCTCCTCATAGCACCGTGGGACGGTGCCTGACGCCAGCGGGATGGGGATCAATAGATATCTACGGAGTACTCCGTAGATGTCTCTTAGGGACCGATTCGTGCCCTATCGACACTGTGCGGGGCGTTGCCACCTGGCGATGACCACTGGACCGGCGAGAGACGCTCAGCTTTCCTTCACCCCTGATGGATCCGATGAGGAAGATCATGATTTCTTCCCTTCTGGATCTGAGGTCTACTCCGTCCATAGGAGAGCTCCCTCATCCGTTGGCACGGTCAACGGGCGGCACGCAAACGCTGAGGGTGGTCATCACCTCAGACTCTGTCGACCTCCAGTGCCTCCCCACGAGGAGAGAATCCGGCTAGAGGGCTGTGCGGGGACACGATACCGTACTCCGTATGCATTCTGGGATGACTCTTTCGTACGGTGCAGAAGATGGCAATCGGTACCTTGTTTTGCATGACCTTGCAGCACAGACAGGATGTCATCGGTGCTCTGCTCCATACAGTGCCTGATCTGCAGGGGCGGGTGCGAGTCGACGCCTCTCCCGGTATCAAAACAGAGCCCGCAATGGCGGTGAACCGTGTCCATTCAGCTTTCTCGTCCTCGACAAATCCACCGGCTCCCCTTCGCCTTGCATCCTGTCCCGTTCCTGATTCCCTCCATCCCTCCATCCCTCCATCAACCCCATCCACCCGCCAGCCAAAAAGGTGCTGTCTCGCTCTTCAACCTCTTCCCGCCCACTCCCTACGGTCATCATCTCTTCCTCGTCCACGGCCTCCCCTTCTCACTCTCCACTCCCCCCGTCTCCTCCATCCATCCCGCCAAGATGCGTGAGATCGTGAGTCCTTCCCCCGCCCTCTGTTTCTCTGTTGTTGTCCTCGATCGTCGTCGAGGGAAAGCCCCGCGACACGTCTGGCAAAGCAGGCAAAGCAAGGGCAAAAAAAAAAAAAAAAAAAAACCCGGGCCGCTTCGTCTCGTGCCTTGGCGAGCTGCCCGCTGCCCAACGTGTTTGCTTCTCGGCCAGACAAAAAAAAACAATAACACAATCATTCCTCGTCTCTGATGATGCCATCAGTCGCCATGAATCATCTCCTGCTTGGACTTCATTGCTGACCTGAGGCGTTTTCTCCAAATCAACAGGTTCACCTCCAGACCGGCCAGTGCGTAAGTGACATCTTCCTTTCCATCCTCCATCCTCCATCCTCCATCCTCCATCCTCCATCCTCCATCCTCCTTTCTCCCTCCTCTTGTCCTTCTTTCATCATGCAGTCAGAAGACTAACGAGCATTCGCTTCTTCTTCACAGGGCAACCAAATCGGCACCTCTTTCTGGCAAACCATCTCTCGCGAGCATGGCCTCGACACCAGCGGCATCTACAATGGCACCTCCGAGCTGCAGCTCGAGCGGATGAACGTCTACTTCAACGAGGTTGGTGCTTGGCCACCGGCTCGATGCCGTCTCTTCTCCGCCCGCAGGCCCATAGTTCTGACAATGTAGCAGGCGAGCAACAACAAATATGTTCCCCGTGCCGTTCTCGTCGATCTCGAGCCCGGTACCATGGATGCCATCCGCTCGGGTCCCTTCGGAGAACTCTTCCGTCCCGACAACTTCACCTATGGCCAGTCCTCGGCCGGAAACAACTGGGCCAAGGGTCACTACACCGAAGGTGCCGAGCTCGTCGACCAGGTCTTGGATGTCGTTCGTCGCGAGGCCGAGGGCTGTGACTGCCTCCA
This sequence comes from Escovopsis sp. TC, assembly GCA_003055185.1. Taxonomy (NCBI): domain Eukaryota; kingdom Fungi; phylum Ascomycota; class Sordariomycetes; order Hypocreales; family Hypocreaceae; genus Escovopsis; species Escovopsis sp. TC. The sequence goes on along the minus strand of NIGD01000005.1, from coordinate 2,523,573 downwards.
GGGCTTCGAGGTCACACACTCCCTCGGTGGTGGTACCGGTTCCGGTATGGGTACCCTCCTGATCTCCAAGATCCGTGAGGAGTACCCCGACCGAATGATGGCCACCTTCTCCGTCGTGCCCTCCCCTAAGGTCTCCGACACCGTTGTCGAGCCCTACAACGCTACCCTCTCCGTTCACCAGCTTGTCGAGAACTCCGACGAGACGTTCTGTATCGACAACGAGGCCCTCTACGACATCTGCATGGGTACCCTCAAGCTCCCTAACCCCTCGTACTCCGACCTCAACTACCTCGTCTCCGCCGTCATGTCCGGTGTGACGACTTGCTTGCGTTTCCCCGGTCAGCTAAACTCTGATCTCCGCAAGCTAGCCGTGAACATGGTCCCCTTCCCTCGACTCCACTTCTTCATGGTCGGATTCGCCCCCCTCACGAGCCGGGGTGCCCATTCCTTCCGTGCCGTCACCGTCCCCGAGCTCACCCAGCAGATCTTCGACCCGAAGAACATGATGGCTGCCTCGGACTTCCGCAACGGTCGCTACCTGACCTGCAGCGCCATCTTCCGCGGCAAGATCTCCATGAAGGAGGTGGAGGACCAGATGCGCAACGTGCAGAGCAAGAATTCGGCGTACTTCGTCGAGTGGATCCCCTGCAACATCCAGAACGCCTGCTGCGCGATCCCTCCCCAGAACCTAACCATGTCCGCTACCTTCATCGGAAACTCTACCTCTATCCAGGAGCTGTTTAAGCGTATCGGTGACCAGTTCAGCGCTATGTTCAAGCGCAAGGCTTTCTTGCACTGGTACACGGGCGAAGGTATGGACGAGATGGAGTTCACCGAGGCCGAGTCCAACATGCAGGACCTGGTCTCCGAATACCAGCAGTACCAGGATGCTGGCATCGAGGAAGATGAAGAGTACGAGGAGGAGGTCGTCATTGAGGTGGAGGAGTAAACGAGGTCGCAAGACAACGCGTAATCGGTGAACAGAGAAAGATGCTGGAAGTCTGTACTTTTTCCCCCCTTTCCCCCCCAAGAACCATGTTTGTAAGAAAAGAGCTTCCCTGTAATATCAGTGCGAGGTGTTACAGCCGATATAGTGCAACGCGAGCAGTGGTACACCGATGGCTTTACATGTCTATTATTTTGATGACTTGGTGATGTCGGCAAGTCTGTGAATGATGAAGGAGATGCCACGAGGAAGTGTTGAAGGCGTGTAAGGACGATCAGAAGGGAAAAGGGGGATGGTCGTTGGATTGGGAAATCATGAATCTCATGCACTTCATCGGATGAGCGTTGCTCGCGTCAGGGTTGCAGGTGGGATGGCATTTGCCGGCGGTGCGTGATGACTAAGCAAGGAAAAAGTCGCGGGGCTTGTTCGACGACGTCGATGCAAGAAATGCCACGATCGCCTGCCTACCTCAGCGCCGAGTGCGGACGATTCGCAGGGCCTGATCGAGATCGAAGAGGCGCGAGCGAACAGACTGAAGATCATATCGCGGTTCTTGTTCACGGTTCCATCGCTGGGCTTGCGAGCGATTTCCATACCGGCGGCGACTGGGACGGCGAGTGCGACGGCCCTGCGATAGCTGCGGAAGTCGACTGCGGAGAGCGACTGCGGGACACGACAGCGAGACACGACGGCGACCCACAGCGGGGACTGCGGCACACAGCTTTGAGAGACAGCTGCGAGAGACGACGAAGACGCACGCGGGGATAGAAGGGAGACGCAGGACAGCGGCAGACGACACGACAGCGAGAGACGATAGCGGCACGCCGAGGAGCGATATACCGAGCGAGCCGCCACGGCATCCACCTACCTAGCGATGGCCTCGTCGACGATGCTCGGCCCCCGCGGGGGCAGCGTCCTGGGACGACTCCTCTCTACGGCGTCGCGGGGCGGCGCGAGCGGATGTGGGCCCTCGGCGGCGGGGACTGCCCGTGCTGCTGCTGGCGTGAGCGGGCTCGAGCGCGGGTACGCATACGGGAACAGTCTCGGTCATGGGAGTGGGAGTGGGATTGGGAAAGGCTCTGCGAGGGGCTTCTCGACGACCGGGGCACGGGGGAGTAAGCTCGGGAGGACGCCGATCTCGATCCCGCCCGGGGTGGAGGTGGAGATGGGGGCGGCGGTCGTGAGGAGGGTTGCGACGGATTATAGGGCGAGTGTGAGGCGGAACATCAGGGTGACGGGGCCTTTGGGTGGGTATTCCTCTGCTTGTCTTGGTTGATTTTCTTGGTCTTCTTTTCCTTGATTGCTTGGTCTTGCTTGATTGTCCTCTATGTTGGTGGGACTTGTTTGGTTTCGGTGGTTTTGCTGGGCTTTGCCTGGTCTTACTTGGTGGTGTCTGGTCTTGTCTGGTCTTTTCTGGTCTTGTCTGGTCTTGTCTGGTCTTGTCTGATCTTGCTTGATTGTGCTTGGTTTTGGTTGGTCTGATTTTGTTTGGAATTGTCTGGTCTGCCTGGTTTGTCGGGGTTGTCTGCATTCGTCTGGTTCTACTTCGTTTTGGTTGTCTTGATTTTGTCTCTGGTTCTGTCTGGCTTTGTTTGGTCCTTTCTTGCGCTGTTTGCACGGTTGACTTCGCTGCTCGGAGTGTCTTTGCGCTACCTGGACCGCCGATTGGATGCGTGCTTGGGCGAGACTGACTGACCTACCTGTGCAGGGACCTTGAATCTCGAAGTGCCCGAGTTTGTGAGCCTTGAGCAGAACGCGGAGGATCGGACAGCGACGCTCACGGTGCAGGATGAGAACATCAAGCAGCAGAAGGAGCAGTGGGGTAAGTCACCTTTCATCCACGGTTACTCTTTTCGTCCGAGGACGTACAGGTGGGGAAAAAAGAGAGAGAGAGATAGGACATGGCTAACCTTGCCTCCCAGGCACGACGTGGTCCTACCTCAACAACTACGTCATGGGCGTATCCGAAGGCCACACCGCGATCCTGCGCCTCGTCGGCGTGGGCTACCGCGCGTCCGTCGAGGAGCGCGGCGCCAAGGAAGAGTTCCCGGGCCAGCGGTTCCTGTGCCTGAAGCTCGGGTTCACGCACCCGGTGGAGGAGGGGATACCGCGCGGGGTGAAGGTGACGGCGCCGTCGCCGACGCGGATCCTGCTGGAGGGGCCGGACCGGGAGGTGCTGATGTCGTTTGCGGGGCGGGTGAGGAAGTACCGGCCGCCGGAGCCGTATAAGGGCAAGGGGGTGTTCATCAATGACCAGACGATTAAGCTGAAGCAGAAGAAGATTAAATAAAGGATGTCTGGGTGGGGCAAAGGAGGAGAGTGCAGGCGCAATAGATTTTGTTGGGCAATTGCCGCTTCACTCCTTTTTGAAGTGATTCTTGTCCTAGCAACTACTACAACTGCACTGTTCCAAACATGGACGCTGGATGCAGACGAGGTTTGGCTGCCTTCACGCGCGTAGGCCCACCTTGGTGGCCGACCAAGAACTCGATCCTCTTACACCGATGCTCTATTTTTTTTGCTATGGACGAGACTTGAGAGGCCTCAAGTCGAAGTAGGAATCACGACGCAATGTGGAGAACCTCCTGGACAGCGCTCAGGACCCTGCCATGCACGCCGCGCGGCGCGGCGACGACGCCCTTGTTGGCGGCGAGCGTGCGCCCCCTCGAGAAGTCGAGCCCCCTGCCGTGGATGTCGGTGACCAGGCCGCCCGCCTCGCGGACGATGAGGTCCCCCGCGGCGTGGTCCCATATCTTCTCCTGGTAGGACGCGCTGGTGGGCAGGCGCAGGTAGATGTCGCCCGCGCCGCGGGCGATGGAGCCGTATTTCGCCTGGCTGTCCATGCGGACGGAGGGGCGGGAGATGCCGAGCGCGGCGGCGATGGCGGCCTGGTCGCCGTGGGAGGAGTGCGCTGCCTCGACGCTCTCGCAGAAGGTGGCGTCGGCGAGGTCGGCGATGGGGCGCATGGAGATGGGGTGGGGTGCGCTGCGGTGTGCACCTCGTGACTCTCGTGACTCTCGTGACTCTTGTGACTCTTGCGACTCTTGTGACTCTTGCGACTCTTGTGACTCTTGTGACTCTTGTGACGGCGGCAGCGGCAGGAGGGGCCGGCTTGTGGCGCCGTGGCCGCGGACGGCGGAGAAGAGCACGCCGCGGCCGTGGTCGTCGGACTGGTTCTCGCCGATGCTGGCGTCGAGCCGCGCGGCGTCATCGACAGGCAAGTTCGGGCACCCGAGGACGCCGACGGCGACCTGCCCGTCCACCATGAGGGCCAGACACACGGCGTACTGGCCTCCCCTCAGGAACCCCTTCGTCCCGTCGATCGGGTCGATCGTCCAGATCCTCCCCCGGCCTCCTCCGGGACTGGCCCCCGCGTCGATGAGCTCGAGCATGTGCTCGGGGGAGGCGACGCCGCCGCCGAGGAGGGCCTCGTGCTCCTCGTCCGGGAGGCGCGTGTCCCTGACGATGTCCCACACGGTCTCTCGCAAGGCGGCGTCGTCGCGCAGCTGGGCGGCCTCTTCCTCGGCGACGATGGCGTCGAGGGGGAAGCGGTGCCGCAGGGCGGCGATGAGGAGGGCCTGGGCGCCGAAGTCGCCGATGGTGACGGGGGACTTGTCGTTCTTGTCGACGGTGCCTTTGGCTTTCTCGTGGAAGACGCGCTTGGTGAGGAGGGAGGCGCGCTGGACGGCGAGGAGGGCGATGCGGAGCTCGTGGTCGTAGGGGGGGTGGGCCATGGCTGCGGCGGGGG
>NIGD01000005.1:2478920-2510143 GCA_003055185.1 Escovopsis sp. TC | reverse complement strand
CCCCCCGCCCGATCCTCTCCTCCCCGCGCTCCCCGCTCCACGCCCGCATCCGCGCGCAGTTCCAGCCGTCCTCCTCCTCCCCAGCCACCTCCTCCCTCTTCTCTCCCTCCGCCGCGCAGTCCTCCCCATCACCAGACAGCGATCACGCCGCCCACGCCGCCCAGCAACTCGTCGCCTACCTCCGCTCCCAGCGCCTCTACGTCTCCCTCGTCGAGCGCTACAACCCGGGCATGGACATGGACCAGGAGGAGCGCATTAGGCTGACCGCGCGGAGGGTCGGGATGGATTTGCCCGTGAAGAAATAATCCACGGGAGGAGGAGGAACGTGAGCAAGCGCGAGCACGAGCACGAGCACGAGCACGAGCAGCTCCATCTCCAACCACACGCACACACACCTTCAACGAGTCCAGCACTGCGAATCCCTTCACGCGTATCCACCACCACTTCGACTATCCTCACCACCTCTTCTCATGATCACGCGACCGCACTGCGCAGACGCAGCGATCGGCGCATGCTCGTACAACCTCGACTTCCGACGACTCCACATGCCTATATACGACAACGCATCCCCCGCAACGGACCCCCCCTGCCTTTCCTACCAGGGCATTCGAGCGACTCGCGGACATCCCACGGATCCCTCCCCACGACGCGACCCCCGAATGGCTGAAGCACCAGCCTCGAGCGGCCGAAGCACCACTCCCATGGCGAGATCGCGAGGATGGGACTTGTACGGAGTACAAGCAGACCATTCGCACACGCGAGGCCGGACCAAAGCCGAGCGGGACATTCTTCCAACTCGGTGGACGCCCTCCGACAGGCAGCTCCCCCTTCGCCTCTCCGCGAGCGCATGGGCAACCTAGTACTCATCGAGTATACGAAGCACCAGGTGTCTGCGGAGCATGAGGAGTCTCCGAAGCGCCGATCAACAAGCACACAGTCCCCCCTGCGCCAACCATCTCCTATATTCAGACCCTCATCATCTATCCCCCGGCCCTACTGCATCCGCCAAGCATCGCTCGCTCGGGACCCATTACATTTGCAGACAAGGCCATCATTCCTCGTCCCAGCCGACTCCACGTCTCCCTTTGATCCCCCATGAAGCTCCACTTCGGCATAGATCGCTCTCGACCCAGCCTCGACGCGGGTTCGAGTCCTATCCTCTCGAGACATGTATAGAGGTTCTTTCGTGTACGACACAGCAACCCGACGTACCGCGAGACTGTCTTCTCTCCTCCCACCTTGGTAGACTCGCACCCAGATTCTGTTGAAACCTCGGCCCGCACACACCTTGCTTGCCATCGCCCGCAACTCCATCTTTCTCCCGTACATACCCATTATCCTTCTGTTTCCCTCAACTATCATTGTATTGATATGTATATAGTTAATCCAAGATGTTCCTTTGGAAGGGGTATCGACGTGGAAGTGCCCAAATGAAACCAAAAATCTTCGAGGTGCATACATGCAGGCAACCGAGAAAACCAATACCGTGTTCCATCCGTTATACGTCTTGGCCGAAGTGTGCCACGTGCCTGCTCTCGTTCAAACGTTCAAACTCTTGCCCTCGCTGCTCTTGCAATATGTCGATGGTCCTTCCCAACGATGCGTCCCACGATCCTTCCCAACGATTCTTCCTCATGATTCTTTTCAATGATCTTCCTCTTCCCGAGGACCTCATGATACTCCCACGCCCCCGTCTTCGAGCGTCTCGTCCCATCCCCCCGTCGACAGGAGCCACTCCCCAGTTCGCTCCTTGACGCTCGTCATCACCCCGCCCAAAGCGCTGGCCCACTGCTCCTGGACCATGCGCACCTTCTCCTTCAGATCCTCCGTCAGCCGACGGCTCTCCATGTCCTTCATGTGCTGCGCCCGGCGCTCCCGATCGGCGGGCGGCATCTGCGTGCCGTCGGCCTCCACGGGCTGCACGCCCAGGGCCTTGGCCTTGGCGTTCACCACCGCCTCCTTCACCTCGTGCAGCAGGCACAGCTGGTTCGTGTGCGCCTCGATGAACTGATACGAGCTCTTCTCGGCGTGCAACAGCAGGCTGTACAGATACTGTAGCGGATGATCGTGGTAAGACGGGTTTTCCTCGTACTCCGACAGGGGGATCTGGATGCTGAAGTCCTCCAGGTCCGACGGGATCTTCTCCAGCAGGCGGCACAGTGGCGGGGCGATGTCCCAGAACGCAGAAAGCTGCAGTTCGACGCCGCGCGCCACGGCTTCATCCATGACAGATCGGAACTCTCGCGTGCGGTGGAGCACCTCCATCGCGAAGGCGTGCTCGCGCTTGGCGGCATCCTCGGCGAAGAAGTCCTCCGCAGACTTGAGCTTCTCCGCGTTGCCTGACAGCCGATACGGCGTGAGTACCACCTCGCAGTACCGGTGATTTCGATCCGAGAGCAAGTCGAAGATGGCTCGGTGAAGCGTCTCGCGCTGCTCGAAAATCCACTTCAGCAGCGTCAGCTTTTCGAGCAACTCGGGCCGGTCGTCCCCCTCCTCCTGCGGCATGTCCGCGTCCATCTCCCCGTTGTCGAAGAGATGCCGCGCGAGATCGTCGAAGAGCTCCGTGGCCTGGGAGATGCGGCCCGTTAGGGCTTCGTTCAGGGGCAACACGACTTGGTTCTGAAAGTTCTCGTACTCCGTCTTCTCAAGCTCCTTCTTCTTCCCGATCTCTTGTTTGTCAAAGTCCGACTCGATCGCGGCCGCGGTGGCGTAGCTCAGATTCCCAGAGCCAATCTCCTTTTGCAATTTTGCCATAATCCCCTGCCGGCCCTCGACGGCCGCCTTGGAATGCTCTTGGCGACGCTGGGCGCTTGCCACGGCGAACTTCTCCTTCGTCTGGTTGACTTCATCCAGCTGACTCAAGGCCCTGACGGATGTTCGGATAGAGGACAATTCTGGGTGATTGTTGTTCACGGCGGGATGATGCCTTGGGTAAGGCGGTGGCAGCGTGACAAGTCGCGAAACATCGAGCCGAGGGTTCCGCGACATGGTGGAGGAAGGGGTAGAGGCTGCAGACAGGTGCGATCGTCTATGCGGCGTCTGAAGCAAGGCCTCCTCCTGATCATGCCATCCGGTCTTCTCTGGTGGATACTCTGATGATAATCTGTGCTCATTCACGCGGCCACTGCCTGCGTCTCGCCCTGGCTCGAGCCATTGGTCCTTGGGGACTCCCATATACTTGGACTCGCGCTTGGATCGCTCGAATCCGGATCGAGACGAGTCGCCCGGCGCGTCCACTTCCCACCATCGACTCGGAGCTCGACCGCGGGAGCTGCCGTTCTCGTAGTTGTCGCTCACGCTCATGCTGAGAATCGGAGAAAGTGACGGCTTGTACATGGCTGCGCCCCTGTGAGCTCCAGAAGTCTGACCTGGCGACTGTGGGGCAGAGTTTGAGAACCTGTCTCCCCTCGGAGTCGATTCAAAAATATCCTCTTCAGTGCCAGTTGTAGCGGGCGGATCAGGGGCCCTACCCCAATCGCCCTGCGAGCTACCCCCCGATGTCCGCCTCGACTGTGTCATTGGTCGAAACAGGTCCCGAGTCAGATCAAATATCTCCGATCCCATGGCATCAATGGCCGACAAGTATCGTTCACGCCGAATGCGCGATTCACTGACGACGAACTCGGCAAACATGCGCACGCGATCCGCATCTGTTGCGGCGGACGCCTCCATCGCCGCAAACGCGCGAAATCTCTCGATTGATCCGGCAGCGAAGTCATCAGCAGTCTGGTTGAGTGCAGTCTGTCTCGTCAGGGGCAGCTTTGCCGAGCCAGGCGGCTGGAGGCTATCGGAGCGTAAGCTAGACTCTGGTCGAATGACCAGCGGCGGTGTCGGAAGCGATTTAGGTGGGATGACTCGCGAACCACTTGCTTGACTGCAGGCGGAGGGCGAGAAAGGGGGCGTCTCGACAACGCGGGCCTTCATCTTGGCCGAGTCCGGCACCTGTGTCGTGGGTTGGGGATTCAGGCGTGCCGAGTCAACGCCTTGCTGGGCCTGCTCGAATTGCTGGAGCCTGCCAGCGCTATGCGTGGCAGACTCTGACTGCGTGACCTTGTGGGTGAAGACGTTTGCTTTCGCCGGGACCATGATGTTTGAAAGATCCACAGACCCACCCGCGCCATGCTGAACGCGACTTGCGCTCCTCCGCTCCATGATCGTCTTCTCGTTCCGCACGGCTCCGGACCTGCTCAAGCCGCCCGTGCTGGAGTCGGAGGCCAGTGAGGGGTCGATCGACTGGTCGGAGCTGGAAGCCAGGGCGACATCAATTGTCAATCCGGGAGACCTGCCCGTGATCGCCGGAGGCTGCGGCGTCGGCCCTGCTGCACGAGCCCTCTGGGGGTCCTCTTCGACCCAGTCTGCCGGAGTGGGAGGCACGGGGCCGAGCGAAGTCCCACCACACGGAGGGGGCCTCCGAGTTGGCGGAGAGATGATGGGCACGGAACTGCGATCGATGCCCTGCACGCTCTGAGACCGATTTCCGGAGGGAGGCGGTCTTGGCGGCGGGGGCGGTACAGGCATGCCAGGCTCCCATGCGGGTCGTGATGTCGAGCGTGAGCGGGCAGAATGCGGACTGTCGATGGCGCCGGTCGAGGCAGCCCTCCGAGATGCCGGTGGTATGACTTGCAAATTGTTCATTGACGGGGATGCGGTCCGCTCCAGGTCCGGCACATGATATGACGAAGGGCCGGCGCTCTGTCGCTGAGAAATCGGAGTCTGCATCGGCTCTGGCGAGAGGGAAGACTGCTCACGCGGGTCCCTCCTCCTGCTAAGAGTGATTCCAAAGAGACGCTCCCGAGAGGAGGCCCGCCCGCTGGATCCTGGCGGCGGAGGAAACGAGCGTGGATTCTGCGGCTCCGGAGACGGTCGAAGGGGGGTCATGTTCGAGAACCGCATGGGGGCTTGCACCGGGACTTGAGCAGCCCCGTGATCGAAGGTCGTACTAGCAGGCCGAGGCGGCTGACTCCTCGGGGGGCTGTAGGGAGGCGGCGGCAGCGGGAGAGGAGGGGGCGGGGGAAGAGAGCCGGCTGCCGCCGGAGGAGCCTGCATCTGCTGGTGGTGAAGCAGTGCGGGACTGCGTGATTGCCCAATTCCCGGAGCATCGGTGGAGGGGAAGGTATGGGACCGCTCGGCCCCGGAGGCCGATGAGGCCCATTCTCGCGGATTGTAAGGCTGTATGGCACTGGTGGCGGAATGCATCGAGTGGGCGTGAGGGGTGTTCATGGAGATGGCGGAGATGGGAGAGTTGGTGAAGTTCGAGGGAAAGAAGGTTGAGAGCGGCTGCAGACCGTGCCGGAGTCGCGACACTGGGTCCCTTGGAGAAGACATTGTGTAATACTGGTCTGGCCCAAGGAGACCCCTGGGAAGCTAGCGCTGGGCGAGTTTCTAATAAGAAGTGATTGACGATGAGCTTTTTTGGGAAAGGTTAAATGAAAGTAAATAGAATCAATCTGAGTGGGGGGAGAGGAGGGGGGAGAACCGAAGCCAAAAAAAGAAGAAGGAAAAGAAAAGAACAACACGAAATCGCGAAACAATGGCGTTGAAGCTGGCGGCAGCATTGGTGCTCGTATGCGGCTCGGACCACGAACGACCCTCGGCCGGGATAGAAGGTAGGTATGATAGCACGCGCAGGGCGACCTACAATTCGTACGAGGACGATGACGGGGAGGCGAAGCCTCACACAACTACCTCCTTGCGCGGGTACTTATTGGCACCGACTCCATCGAAGCACTGAGGCTGGCCCGATGCGGTCTTCATCGACCGGGGTAGGAGAAGAAGGGTTCGGATGCGCAAGGCCGGAGGTCAGGCCTGTCGAGCTCGGAAGATTGAAAGAAGGTTACGAAGGATTGGAGATGGGAGAATGAGGGCTGTCTCAAGCAGACGAGCAGCAGACGAGGTGGGCGAGTGGAGGGCCGGGGTCAGTGCGAGTTTGACCCCCCGTTTCACGACATGCAGAATGCAGAGGACCCGTCCCAAGATGCATGTCTGCTCATTCGAGAAGTGAGAGGAGGGTAGCAGCGGGGATGGGGACGATGATGGAAGAGGAGGAGGAGGATGACGAGCCAAAGAAGAGATGAGGAAGAAGAGGAGGTAGAGGAGGAAGAAGAGGAAGAAGAGCAAGAAGAGGAAGAAGAGCAAGAAGAGGCAGAAGAGGAGAGGGAAGAAGAAGAGGAAAAGGAGGAGGTGGGAGAGAAAGGGAAGAAGGGAGAGAAGGGGGACGAGGGAGGAGAGGAAGGAGCAGTCCCGACTCGGGAGAGAAAAGGAAGGCGAGCTGGAGACTTCCTGCCTGCATTCAAGTTCTGGCTCGCAGGTCCAGCAAGAGCGCTGAGATGCACCTTCCTTCATGGAGGGGGAGGAAGGCGAGGAAGGCGCCGGGTGCACGGACCACCCGGTCCCGCATTTCTCCCGCTTACCTCATACTCCGTAGTACTCTCTCGTACGAGTAGTACGGAGTACGAGTACGAGAGCTGGGGACGTCCCCTTTTTGGGCGTGGCCAATCCGACGAGGGGAAATGCCAGCCTCGCCGGCGGTCTCAGTGATGACTTCCAGGCTTCTTCTTGGTCACTACGAGGACGAGCTCCAGTACGGAGGACAGTACCCTTACAAGGCGTGAGTCGTGGGAGTATTCTCACATGAAGTGTTTGACAGAGGTGGTCATGCCAGTGCTCGTCTTCCTCTGGGTACTCCGTATGCGGGACTCGATACGTCGCGGTATGCAGTACTGCAAAAGCCTGCAGTATGGGAGGGAGGCAATCCTTCATCGACCAGGAGCGAGCATGTCATCCAGGCCCTTGGAAATGAGTGTCAAATTTCAGAATTCGAAGGCTCCGTTCCGTCCAGAACGCAGCCGTCTGCCAACAGCACTCAACAGCACTCGACAGCACTCGTCTGTCAAGCCATGGCCGTTTGGAGGCGTTCGGGCTTATTTCCCTTGGATTGCTGCCGCACCCTTCCCCTCGTCTTCCGCGCCTCGCTTGATCCTCTTTGGCCCCACTTTCTTCCCTTCGCTGCGTGCTTCTGAAACGGCGGGCGACCGCGTGGCCGGATTCCTGGGCACTCGTGCGAGTACGAGTACGGGACACCGTAAATACATATGCATGCAAGACCCTCTCTTGGACCCAGTCGCTAGCGGAACGGGGACAGCGCGCTATCGAGCCAGCAGGACTCCGTCAAAGTGGCAGCCCGTCATCCGTGCCGTGGGAGACGCGGGTGCGAGTGCGAGGGCGAGGAACCCGTGAGTCGGAGTACTCAGTGCCCCGCAGGTCGCCACAGGAGCCCTGCCTGCCTGGACGCTGACCGCAAACTTAACCTTGTCCGTTCAGGTGTTGCTCAATGTGTCATCGGGATTTTGTGGTTGGGATTCCCGCATGGACGGTGTATGCTGACATTGGCAGTATGACTGATATCCTCCGGTCAGACGGGATGTGTGCCGTCTGGAGGTTGAAACCGCGTATGTACTCGTACTCGTACTAGTACACCATCGTCGTTAGCCATGCTCCGTACTCCGTATACAGAGTCGTGTCGAGCAGTCCCTCGAGGCCCATCTTCGGCACATCGCCCATTTCTCGCCTTCCCGACACACGGCACTTCGCACAAGTAGGATGTCGTCGAAGGCGTGGGTGTGCCTCGGGCACGGATCACGGCTTCATCGACGAGATACATTACTTGACAGGTACACATGGATTCTCAGATGCGGGATCGTCATGACGAGAACCGGGACTGCGTACGGAGTACGGAGTACAGCACACGGCCTGGCGTCCTCCGTAGATGGATCAGCCATGACATGACGGGTCGATGTCGATGGAACCTCTCCTCTGCCCCCCGGCCGTAGCCCCGACAATGCTAGTCCTATTTTTAGCACCTGAGCAACCACAAATAGAAGTCACGATACCCCATATCGATTGGCTTGCCTGCATGTCCGGCGCTTAAAAGGAGACCTGACAGTCCTGACCCCCCCCTTCGGCCAACGGGAGAGTACGGGGTACGTTTTGTAGCCTCCTGCCCCGGGCGGAAGCTGTCGTTGGCCGTGCCTCGAGAACGCCATCGAAAGTCTGCTGCTGAGCGATGCCAACAATCTCGCTGATCGGATGTCGGCCAGCCGTTGCGCAGGCTGTATTGGGTACCCGTGGGCAATCTGGAGTATGGGTCGTCGGGACATCATGCCGACGATTCGATGCTGCGTGAGCGGTGGTGTCCCGCGCAGATGATCGCGGGAGCTGAAGCCAGAGGAGGGGATGTGAGGGGTCGGGATGCTGTCGATGTCGCGACCCACGCTCGTGCTCGTTCTCGTGTGCCTCTCCTCTCTGAGGTGGCAGGGTCCATGTTGGTCGTCTGATCAATGTCTCGATGGGGAGGTTGTGCCTGTGCCTGTGCCTGTGCCTAAGCCGGTGCCTGTGCCGTGCCTGTTCCTGGATCGATCATTGTGTCTCTCTCTAACTTCCTCGTACTCGTACGAGTACGACATGAGCCCGTGTCCGTGACACACAAGGACCATGAACCCATCCATGAATCCATGGATGATCCAACTCCATTCAACTCCTCGTCTTCCCCCACTTCCTCATTCCACGTCTGATGCTCGAATTCTGCACAGTACGCTTCTCACATCATCACTGCAATTCGCACCGTCCTCGGATCAAGGTCCTCCCGATTCCGCAGGGATCACGCCCAGCCGGAACGGCGGAGAATCATTGATGCAGGCTGGCCCCAGCGCACTGTATAAAAACAAGCGAAGAAATCAGTTCCCCCCCCCTCGCGCCTTTTCTCGATTTCCCCCATCAAAGTCTTCCCCCTGATCGCTTGGTAGAAGCTATGCATCCCGTCTGCGGGCTTTTGGGAATGCAGCAGAGGGGACGCAGGTGCCCGGCCACGCGCAGACGGCCTGCCGGCCTGGCCAATCGTCGTCGCAACTCGCGAGGCTGCGGTTGAGCCGCGCGAGGCTGCGCCGGACGAGTGTCCAATCACCGCACCGTCCGCCCCGCTTTTTTCCCCGGGTGGGGACACGAGGCTTCGCAAATTCTAGAGGCTTCTGAGGGCGAGAAAAGGTCTGGAAGTCCAGGGCTGACTTCACAACAACTTGAAACCGGGACCTTGGGTCGGTATATCATACGGCGTTCACGACAGACATCGACGACTTCTCCTCTGCCATTTTCAACCCCCTCGCTCTCGATTGCCGTCAGGTTGCTGCTGCGATCTTCTCTCGATCCACCCCTCAATTGCTCTTGTGGTAAGTCCCTGCATGCCTTCTTCGCCTGGCAACCTCTCCTCTGTTGTCTCCTTTTTCTTCCTCTCTTCTTTTCCTCGGCACGCGCGCAGCACCCATCATGATGAGAACCCAGCTGGCACCAGTCATAGAGTGATTTGTACTCCCTTCATTGATGACCAATAATGCTGTGGTCTAGAACCACCTCTGAACATCTTCATTTTCTTTTTCAATATCTTTTCTTCCTCTTGGGCTGCGCGCTTCTTCAACCTTCTGCCATATATACTCGAGGTCTTCACATCATAGCTGACACTGAGGTTTCCTCGCAGGACCATCGCCCGTTCGAGTGCTCGTAGTGCTCCTCCGTCTCCGTCGTCCCCCCCCCCCTTGTACAAGACGTGTTTGTTGTCACCCAACGCGTATCTCCTCGTGCAGCCACCTAACCCGAGCCCTTACCCTCCTCCCACCTTCTTTCCTTCCGGCCGCGACACATCACAATGGTTCTTCACAACCCAAACAACTGGCACTGGGTCAACAAGGATGTCTCCGCGTGGGCGAGACAATGGCTCCAGGACGTGTTGAGTAAGCTCGAGGTGGAGAGCGGCGACGTCAAGGCCCGCATCACCAAGGTCCAAAGCATGGACGGCGACGTCGACGTCAGCCAACGCAAGGGGAAGGTCATTACCATCTTTGATGTGAAGCTCGTGCTAGAATTCGCCGGCTCCACGGCGGACAAGAAGGAAGTCATAGGCAACATCACGGTGCCCGAGCTCGCGCACGACACCGAGGAGGACGAGTATGTGGTGCGTAGTCCCCTTGTTCCAAAACATCGTCATTTCCCAACCCAATCCTGCCCTGATGCAAAGAGGAGAAGAGCCAGACCGTACTAAATCACATGCCCCCCGCCCCCTCGCCTTTCCCCCCCGCGTAGTTCGACATCGACATCGTCTCCGAGTCGCCCGAGAAGCAGCCCGTCAAGGACCTCGTCAAGGCCAAGCTCGTGCCCGAGCTGCGCAAGCACTTCCAGCGCCTCCCCACCGTCCTCATTGCCGAGCACGGCAGAGACATCCAGCACGCCCCCGGCTCCAACCCCGCCAGCGGCTTCTCCACGCCGCGCACCCTCCCACAGCAGGCCGGCTCCCAGCCCGCCGCCCCGCCCGTCTCCCAGGCCACCGACGCCGGCGGCGTCGTCAACACCCTCACCGTCACCGACAACGAGGAGTTCCGCACCACCGCCGACGAGATGTACGAGACCTTCGTCAACCCGCAGCGCCTCGCCGCCTTCACCCGCGGCGCGCCCCGCCTCTTCGAGGGCGCCCACAAGGGCGGCAAGTTCCAGCTCTTCGACGGCAACGTCTCCGGCGAGTACGTCGAGCTTGAGCGGCCCACGCGCATCGTCCAGACGTGGCGGCTCAAGCAGTGGCCCGCGGGGCACTACTCCACGCTGCAGATCGACTTCGACCAGAACGACGTCGACCACGTCACCGTCATGCGCGTCACTTGGAAGGGCGTGCCCATCGGCCAGGAGATTATCACCAAGCGCAACTGGAGCGAGTATTACGTCAGGAGCATCAAGCAGACTTTTGGGTAAGTTGAAGAATTCGCATTTCTCTCCACCTTCATCTGCATCGTCGTCGTCGAAAGCGTTGTCGTGAATGTCGTCGTCAGCATCGTCGTGATTTTTCTTTATCCTCTTCCCCCCCTCCCTCTTCTATTAGGTGGAGATCAAGCAAAGCATGCGATCTAACCTTCATGCGCAGATTCGGTACTATTCTATGATCGATGGATCCCTCACAAGAGATGGATGGACTCGGTCAGGAGGCCAGGCAGAACTTGGCGTATCGATGCGTTTCTAGACGAGGCCAGCGAAACTGAGCGATTCACGTCACTGCCGCGGGGCATAGATATTAGCAATGGGGACACGCCGCAGCAGTCCCACCATAGCAATGAGCACATGAGCATACACCAAATGATCAACGGCCCCAACGCGGCGACTCGATGGAGTGAGCCCGCAGTCCGTATTCAACTGGGGCCGTGACTTGTGTGCAATGTTTATCATCCTTGCGTAGTGTCTATATCTTGATTGCGTACCCTAGCCTTGAGTGCTCTCTTGTCTTTGACTGCCCTTGACTACCTCAAATCGGTAGTTTCGCATGAAGACATCGCACAGATTGTGCCAGAACCCCTGATCGTAAAGATTGTTCACATCCCTCAGGTGCCGCACCCGCTCCCACTTCCCCTTCCCGAGCAGATCGGCGTCATCGGGCGATGGTGCCCGGCCGTCATGTGTCGAAAGCATAATGTGCTCCGCCTCGGCGGGCCACCTATCGCACTTGGGCTCGAAATGCAAATCTTTCGTCCGATCTGCCGGCAACGTACGTCGGTAGGCATAGCCGTCCGCGATCTCCTCGCTATACTCGGACCACTTCAGCGACTCGTTGGTCGTGGTGCCGCAGTAGACGAGGAAGAGGGAGTAGGCGAAGAGCGCCCAGATCAAGGGGGACGTGAGGAGGGCGAGGAGCATGGCGGCGCCCATGTTGATGTTCCCCTGGAGGGCCCACGCCCACACGAGGAGATAGTTGTTCATGTCCATGTCTCGAGGGGGCCAGAGGGACCAGGCGGGGTTGAAGACCTTCATCTTGGCTGTCAGGAGGGATAGTCCGAGGAGGCCGCCGTAGCTAGCCAGCAGGGCTGTTGAGGCAAGTAAGAGAAGAAAGGAGCCGTGGTTGCTGTATCCGACGCAGGAGTTGATAAAAACGCAGTGGTGGTCTGCTCGGGCGACGCATCGCTTGCACAGGTCGCAGTGCTTGGATCGCGCGGGCTTGAGGAAGCAGCACGTGCGGCACTCGTTGCCAGGGTGGAAGTTGGCGTGATCGTATGGATAGAGGGACATGTGATAGGCGTGGTTCTCGGAAGTGATGTAGCCCGGATCGACTGTGCAGCAGATGTAGAGAAAGTAATAGGGCATCACAACTGCGACGGCTGCGGTGACCTTGGTGAACGAGCCTATCTCGGGCCACACCTGGGGAAGGTACAGGTATTCGGACACCGTCAGGATGGCCAGGAAGAAGATCTGCGGAACTTTGCCTGTCAGCAAGACTCGAGGATCAACGCTGGCTTCCTCCCCTAATGGTCATGACGAATAGAGATACTACTGACCACCACTGTTGGATGACGCTCGTACATGACTCTATTGTAAACCCAGGACAGGGACCTCGTCACCCTGCCCGAGGTGAGCCGCTGATCTGTAGCGGAGACAGTATGCGGCAGATGTACCCAGAGCAACTTATACAGCATGCCGATAGGGGTATTCCTGGCGACGAGTCATCAGCATACGGATGAGCTTTCATGCCTTTGACAACTGGAGGCACGTGGCTCTCGACTCACCTGAGAAGCGGCAGTCTGCCAAAGAAGGTTAGAGATGTCATGAAGACAATGGCCAGGATAAGCCAGACAACCTGCTTGAACGGATCCATCGTTTGCGGCCTATCATGCTCGAGGCTCTACCGGAAAGAAGTGTGTAGGGAGTTGATCGTAGGTTGGCAGTCGTATTGGCGTTCCCGGCGAGGCTCCTGCATGAGGCATGCATGAGTGTCGTGGATGTCGAAGGAGCGCGTCTGCAGACGATGAGCTACCGGAGACTGCGCATGCTGACTACTAATTCGGCCAGGCTTGGCACAAGTTGCGCCAGCTTACCTTCTCCTTGTAAAAGGATTCACGATGGGATCAGTCCCTTCTGAACCTCGTGTGAGGTTCCTGGAGGTTCAAGGAGGCGGCATGATCCTCGGTTCGGATAAAAGCATATTCGGTCATTGAATGCATGTATCGGGGATGGTGCATCTCAATTCAGGGTGGCAGGTGCAATGGGTCGCACCTGCCCGCTGTCGATGGAAATTGATCCGCATCAAAAGGAAGGCGGTTCCTGCGAGCCGTCAGGGAAGGCACGAGCGACGTGGCCGAGAAGGAGTCGTCGGTGAATCGCGCCTGCCGTTCAATTGGTGTTCCGACTCACGTATCGTCGGTGCCCGATAAGCCGATAACGGGCTGGAGGCAGAACGGGTCGCTGGGACTCACGTGACCTCGCATCTATGGAGGCATCGTCCGACTTTCGACGTCAACAGATGAACGCGTTCGACGGCCTGGGTGCTTATGCTGGGCGCAGCACGCCGACTTGAGCCTCAACGTGATCATCTTTGTTTCTGCAATGGGGATCGGCAATATCCGTCGATGAAGATGCGATTCGAAGGCCTGACCGTGACCGGCTGTCGCAATCTCTTTGTTGGCGTTGCGAAGGCGAATGCGCCGCTGCGGCAAGACTAGGCGCAACCCAACCTCTCCTGGCTGCAAGCAAGATCGTCTCAAACAGATCCCCCGGGATCTCACCCGAATCGAGCCCATTCTGGACTGAAAGGTCTTGGGAGAAGAGAGTGTTCTCTCATTGAGGTGTCCCCTCATCGGTGCTCTGCTTTCTGGGATGGACGAAGTAGAAACCGAGGCCTCCAATGGAGGCCGCAACCTTTTCAGGGGGCTGAAGTTCTGGCTTGCGCGGAGAGTGTACAATCGAAGCGAATTGATACTCCTCATCAAAGTATGTGACCGGCGCGCAGTCTGAACCATTCATCGCAGCACAAAGGGAAGCTGATTCTTGAGAAGAAGCATGGCGGGTCTGTGGTGCCCAGGGAACAGGACGCAGACATGTTGATCGCAGACCCCGTGAGGAAAGACCATCCAGCGGGCTCATACTCGTTCGACTTCATCCTTCATTCCGTGGAACAGGGGGTGCCTCAGATCGCAGAGAAATATTTCCTTGGGCCAGACCCAGACCTGCCCAAGTCGAAGGCGACAGGCCGCTCAACTCATACCCGGACCGAGTTCAGCAAGGCGGATGACGCCGCTCTGGCATCGTGGGTTCTCAAAAACCCAGCAGGTCGTCTCGGGAACGCGATATGGCAAGAGTTCGCAGCAAGTGTGAGTGGAATACCCAACCCCTGGGAAAATTCATTGTTCTTGTTGCTGATTTTTGCGCTTCTCGCATCTCTTCCGTCTTCTGAAGCATGACAACCACACGTGGCAATCCTGGAGAAATAGGTACAGCAAACGATTCTCTAATTTCAACTCGGAGCAACTCGCGGCGCTGGCCGGGAGTGTGGAGCCTGCCACGGATCCTCCAAGCCATGTCGCGGCGCCATCACCTGGACAATCATCCGGCCAGCGGACAAATGTTGTGCAGGAAGTACAACAACAGGAAGTGAGGGCACAGCTTAGCGCCAGTCCAAGTCGCGCACAAAGCATCACCACAGAGCGCCAGGAAGAGACTTCCGCCGCGGGGCCTCAAGCACCGCCTGGGGCGCCTCAAGAGGTGGATGAGCCCGAGGAAATGGACCTTGGCGAGCAAGATGACGATCAGGTATCACTTGCAGACATCGCCTCGGATCCGGAGGAGATTACAGAGAAGGAGGGCTTCTACAGCGACCTCCAACTCTATGCTGATGCCAGGAACATGGACATTGAACGAGAGTACATCATCAGCGGCAAGATTTTTGAGATTTGGGATCTCTACGAGGCCGTCACAGCGCAAGAGGTGCCGCCGGAAAAGGTGGATTGGACGCAGGTGGCGCAGGACTTGGGCTATGAGGAAGGGCAGCAATCGAGGGTGGCCCCGCGGATCCAACGATACTTTCAGAACAACCTGGAAGAATTCTGCCGCGAACTCGACATCTTTGACGAGGAGAATGAGAGCAGGAATGGAGAAGCACGGAGGCGAATGGAGGCGGATCAGAAGTCGGAGGGATCAGCTTTCGTGTTCAGCCACGGCCGATTGTCGCCAACACTGGGCTTCGCGCCTTTTCCCCCGCCGAGGATAGCCGGCACCCCAAATAAGAGGCCCTCGGACGTGCCCGCGCCGACCTCAAAGCGGATGCGACTGGAACGGATCGCCGAGATACCAGCGACCCCACAGATAGAGTCAAGGGCGTCGAGCAGTGGCCGCAGATCAATTGACATGACGTCTCCCACCGGACAGAGGAGGGCGGCTCGAAACGCCTCCCCGACGCGTTCACAGCAAAAGCCATCATCTCCCGAGAAAGCCGCTGATGCGACCGCCGAGCCACACTCGGCCTTGCTGCGTAAGGCGAGGCGGGGAAAGAGGCCGGCATGGCTATCGGCCAGCGACCCTCTCGCATCATCGTCACCCGAATCGTCAACGACCCGAACGTCACAGAGACCGCAGCCCGAGATGCAAGAAGAGAGGTGAGACGATGGACATTCCATATCTCTCGCCGGGGTCCGAAGTATGCTTACTCATACCACTCAAACCTCCAAAAGAATAAGAACAACATCAACAACGACGACGACGACAACGACAAGTGGGCCAGTGCGGAACCCCGCCGACGAAGTCGTCATCCCGTCAAGCCCAAGCACGCTGAGGGGATGGCCCAAAGCCACGCAGCGCATCCTACCCCCATCTTTCCAGCACGCATCATCCATCCTCCCACCGCGGAAGCCGCCGCCGCCGGCCCCCTCATTCAGCAAGCCCCGGACCCAACCGCCAACCCCTCCTGCCCCCGCTCAACAGCCCTCCAACCATGCCGCGAAGGCCGCCGAAAGGGTAGCCCCCACCCCCCGGCCCCCCCCGACATTCGACCGCGGCCCACGCAGCGCGAGCAGCATCGAACACTACAAATCCCAGGGGTACTCATCCCAGCAGATCCGCGAGGCCATGCTGCGCACCATGATGATCCCCCAGGCCGCAGAGAAAGTCCTCCAGAGCTTCCGCCGCGGCCTCGGCGTGCCCGAGGACGTCCCCGGCATCTGGACCGACACGGACGACAAGCATCTCAAGTTCATCTACCGATACCGCATCAAGGAGGGCGCCTCCGCTGCCGCCGTTGCCTCGAATATCCCCAAGGAGGCTCAGATCTATGATGAGCGGGCGAGGGAGATGCATGAGGCGCTTATGCGTAAGCACGGTCGCGGCAGCATAGACGCGAGGAGGAGGTTCCTCAAAGAGGCCTCCCTGCTTAGGAAGAAGGGGGGGTGAAAATAGTGGAAATCTCGACTGCTTTCTAATGGATACCTGTTCGCGAGCGATGAGAGCGTGGTTGGTATGGCTGGGCGGCATGGCGCTGGAGTCTGGAAGTCTTGCCGGGTCTCATGGAGCTCTATGTGTCTGTTTCCGAATTCCCTCACAAAATGCTGCTCTCTCCGTCCATAGCCTGCAATGATACGGCGGGGATTCCCTCTCCCATCCGCGAGCATCCTCACCTCGGCGCGCAAGGGACCCCTTCCTAAAGGCTTGACATGCTCGGTGTTCCCATGCTGCCGTCTCCTTTCCGGCGAACACCTCACTCTTCAGAGCCATCCTGGACGTAAGCCCGCAGCGTGTGCGCATAGTGCCAGCCCACCTTGGCCATGTCCGCCCTCACCTTGTACTCCTCCTCCGCAACCCGCAACACCTCGAGGTCGACACGCACGACGCTCATCCCCTCCTCTACGCCCAGCCTGCCCATCGCCCCGGCCATCGGCAACGCCACCTGACTCTGCCCTAGGAACTTGACCTTCTCCTCCTCCTCCTCCTCCTCCTCCTCATCCTTCACCACCCCCTCCTTGCCTTCCCCCTGAGTCCGTTCCCCCCTCTCCCCCGAACCACCCACCCCATCCGCATCAAACCCCGGCCCCCCCGCATTACACAACACAACCCCACACGTATTCTCAAACGCCCTCGCCACCACCACACTATCCACAAACACTCTCTCCCTCGCCGGCCACACCGCATCCTCCTCGTCGTGCCAGCACGTCGGGCACACCACCAGCTGCGCACCCCGCGCGACCAGCTCCCGCATGGCCTCTGGAAACGCCATGTCCCAGCATATCAGCATGCCGAGCCGCACGCCCCACGGCTCGTAGAGGAAGGTCTCGTGCGGGGTGGAAGCGTCGGCCGCGAGGACAGGGCGCTCCGGGTGCCAGAGGTTTTTCTTCTGGTAGCGCGCGCGCACGACGCCGTCCGCGCCGATGAAGTATGCGGCGTTGGCGATTGGGTGCTGCCGGCCGTCGCTATCGCCCTTGCTTCCACCCTCACCGGGTCCTCCAGCGGCGGGGGCGGGAGCCGAGGTCGGGTCAGACTCGGCGCCGCCCATGACCTCGAGAATCGTGCCCGGCACAATCGCCATGCGCAACTCCCGTGCCAGCGAGCAGTATTTGTCCAAGTACAGCGCGGACTGCCGGGCGGCGGGGAGCAGCCGCGCGTGATTCGCGACCCATGACTGCAGATGGTACTCGGGCAGGACGGCGAGGTCGGCGCCCTGGTCGGCAGCGCGGCGGAGGAAGGATTCCGCGCGGGCGAAGTTGCCTGCTACGTCGAGGGGCTGACGTTCGATGGGCCAAAGATTAGCGATGTCTGCTCATCATCTCCACCCTGCTTGATTCTCAGTCCACGCGTGGCATTTCTAGAATCCTACGTGAGAGGAATGCGGGGAGTCAAGGGAGAGCAACCCGACTCGAGCCCGTCAATGATTACGGAGTGCGGAGTCAGGGAGGGTTTTGAGGGGTGAGAGGCGGAGAGGAATCAGGAGGCGTGGAGAGGGACGTACTCTAGAATAGAGCTGGATGACGGCAATCTTGATCTCGGACACCATTTTGATGACGGTCAAATATCGATGATCTTTGAATCTCTATCAGTTTGTCCCTTTTCTATTCTCGACGAGTGAAGAGGGTTGCGGGATTTGAGTCTGGGTAAGATCAGGAAGGCCAATAGCTGCAAGTCAGTGAGTCTAGTCAGACGAAGCCAATGAGTGAGAGATTGTGATGATGTCACGCCTGTTCTTATTTCTCCGACCGTCAACGGCAATCCTCAATCCTCAATCCTCAATCCTTCTAGCATTGGCGACGTCTCGCCTTGACGCAGCAACGCGCCTTGAAAAAATCCCAACGCGTTCTCTGCGGGACCATCTCGCCCCGACCATCCCAGGAAATCATGCCATTTGATGGGCCCATCCATATAGAATCATCCTCGAGACCCCCATTGATTCCCAATGCCCAGAGAAAACACCCCTCCTGCGAACGAGAAACTCCGATCCCAAATAAACCATACGACCCTTCAACCCAAACCACTAGACCCAACTTGCATGCCGAATTTGGCCTTCTCAAATCGCCCGGAAATCTCCTACTCGTCTACATCTTCAATATATCGTTCATTTCTGAAGTGGTCTCGCCGGGCGCAATGAGATAATGACTGCCAAGGAGCTGTTCCTTGTCGGCCATTCGGCGGGGCCTTCTCCTCCAGTTCGAGACGAGCTTGAACGTGACTTTGATGAAGATGATGCCTAGCAAGACTATTCAGAGGATCAGCAAGGCGGTATTCCCTTCGAATCATTGATACTCACTTGAGCCAGTGATGATAGGATGGCCAAGTACATATCCAAGCCAAGAAAGATATCCTAGCCACGAGAATAGGCTTTCAATGTCGGATATCAAATGCTCGGCTCTTGCGATCCAGGGAATTACGACCTCGACACTTTCGAAGAATTTGGTCATTGTGTCGAATCCGCGGTTGAGCATTTTCAATTGCTTCTCACCGCGAACAAGCTGCTCAATAGTGAGCTGCTTGAGATCCTCCGTGCCCTAGTCAGGTCAGCCATGCCCGCCCTACGCTTCTTGGAATCTCTTACCAGCTTGACCTCCTCTAGTTGATGCAAGTGATTGACCGCAAGGGCGTGTGATTGCACCTGAAACTCTGGTATCAGTCTCGTTCTAAAGACGAGTTCATTTTTGAGTACTTACGAGAACGCCTCGCAACGTTTCCGCAACAGCCCGCGCTTCTTCAAGTGTCAAGGTCACACCTGCAACTTCTTGAGACACCTGATTCATTGATGATCTGAGAATGATCTCGTGCTTCTGCTCATAGTCGGATTGAGCCTCCTCAATTTTGTGGATGAACGAAGCAAAGAAACTCTCGAACGCCTCAATATTCTCACGTGCAACAACTGCAAGATCGGCGGTTTTCTGCTCAGATTGCGGGTCAGTCTTTGACAAATTCCATCTGCGGAAATGAAAAGCAAGGTGATTTACCTGAAAATCTGGGAGTAGGCGGCTCTCGAGAGTGTCTTCCAGAGTTCCAAATTGGCGATCGAAATCGAGAAGTCGCGGCTTCAAGGCCGTTTCCACCTTTTGGATTTCACTAGCCATGTTCATGGATCTCTTGAGCTGATCGTTTACCTCTTCTTGGAATGCGATCGTGAAATTCCAAAGGATGTTCGCGGCCCGCTTATTGACCCTCAGGACATATTCTGGAGAAGCACAAGTCAGGTTGAATTTTGCCCCTTGAGAAGGAAATCATCGCTCACCCTTTTCGTGATCTTCGCGAGCAGTTTCGCAGATGCTCAAAGCCTTCTGCCGATAGCTCACCCAGCTGGTCCAAGCCGAATGGGATTGCTCAAGGCCATGAAGACAAGCCCCAATCTCGGCCGAGGTGACGTGAAGACGTGCTTCCGTTGGCGGCGGGAGATTTTGAAGGGTCGGCTCTCGGAACTTGGAGCATGCCAGCGGGATCTCGGAGCCAGCTCTCTCCAGATCGCATAAGGCCAGACTCGCCGCGAAAGAGTCGATGAAATCTTGAGCAGTCCTCCCGGTATCTGTCAGGATTCTTGCGTTGTCTTGGCCATCGAGGAGGTAGCACGCGTCGATCAAGTGTATGCCTGCAATTCTGTGGCACGGTAACTGGGATTCGAGTTCCTGGAACTTGGTGACGGCTCTCATGTACGCGGTGATGGCCTTGTCGGTGGAGATGCTGATGGGATGCTGAGACGTTGAAGTTTCTTCCCCGGATCCTATTTTGCAGAATCATGATCAGCTATCTGGAGTACCAAACAAGGGTCTATCAGCACTCACGCTCCACCGTCTCGGCGCTTCCCCAGGAAAGCCCCTGAACACCAGCCAGGAGAAATCCCAGGACCACGAGAATGACCCAGCCGAAGACCGGCGGCGCACGTTTGTTCACCATGGTTCACAATACGTGGATGCTCGAGAAGAATGCAAAGGAGCGAAGAGGCCCCGACGTGATAGATGAATACCGGAGATGAGTGTATTCGAAAGAAGAGGAAGGCTCAGGTTGAAAGCTATGAGGAATATGAAGAGTGAACGAGAAGGGCTGAGATCCGCAGGATGGATGCCCTGGAGGTTTTATCTCTGCAGGTGAAGGCAATCTAGATGTCTCTGCCTCCAGTCCTCCCGGTCTGCCACGGCACCGCTGCGTTAACCGAACATCTGTCCGAAAAGAATCAGCAGAATTCGATCACGAAAGAATGATGGACGGGCTTGACCGTGACAGACGGAGGATCGCGGTCCGGGGGGGGTTTTCTCTTGTTCTCTTGGGTTTTTCAATCCGTCCGAAAGTTGTGGGCTCTCTCGGATGCTCCTTCCCGCTGGAAAATCCGTGAGTCTGCTCTTTCCCCTGAGCGATGATCGCGCCTTCCACATCTGTTCTGCATCTCTCGGTTCTCTCCCGAGCGAACGCGCCTCTCGTATTCGGATTCATTTCAAAGCGACCGGCTGCTCTCTCTCTCGACGCGTGAGCGTACCTACTAGTGACCTTCGTATTCGCTTTACGAATGGACGTTCCATCCCCCCGGAGCATCGCGCCTTCCTCGATTTTGGGAGTTGATGCTCGTGGTCCGGGACTGAGGCAGCACCCTCGCACCTTCCCCCCGGTTGCACTCCGCACTCTGTCCCTTCGCCTTTGCCGAGCAGCAGAGCCTTTCGTATTCGCTTCTCATCTTGGTGCTCTACCCCCATTATCGCGCCTTCGGTGTTCATCCTGCAATGCGATGGTCTTTTCCTCTGATGGCGCCTTCCCTCCCTATACCTCGAGCCACGTGACACCCTTGCCCCTTTTCCTCGCGATCGACTCAACCCCTGCCTTGACGTCCAATTCTTGACGTCCATCTTCCCATTCACCGTGTCATTTCAAGCACCCAAGAAGCCATCAGTCTGCGTTGCATCGTGATTCATCGACACTCGAGAACCGAGCCCCCTCTTCGCCAATCCAGTGTGAGTCTGCAATGGTGAGCTTTGCCAAGGGGAAAAGCTGGCCCAATATCTTGAGGTTAACATTTCTGTAGCATCATGTGCTGGATTAGAGGGAGCCTGTACGAGCCACCATGACATGGAAAGCAAGAGATCAGACTGGCCATGCTGGACTCGACCATAGCGTCCGCCAATATCTTTGGTCTCATGGCCCCTTTTCGCCCCTTCCTCTTCTCACGAATCCTCAAGGATAGTCAGAGTTGCGAATCGATATATGGCAACACAATGATCCTCAACAGTCGCCATCTTTCCATCAATAATCAACGAGCTCGGTCAAATCCCAATGGCCTGTCAGAACCTCAAATGACGAAACTCCTCTCGAGCAATGGCCAGCTGAAAGACCCAACTTCTTGCTCTTTGCTCAAGCATGATAAACGACGGTCAGTAAGAATTCTCAATAAGTTTTCCCCCAAGCTATGGCCAGTCAACCAACTCCTGACACTCAAGCTCTCTCTGTCGACAGCGACCACCGGTATGAATCTCAAACAGTCAGTCATGCTTCCTCAGTCAGTGACCAGCCTTCCTTTGTGGACACCGGAACCTCCCAAGCAGTCAGGCCCCCTGTCAAGAAGCAGGAGACACACCCCCAGACACCCCTCTCCATCGTTCATGGTCAGCACCCCGCAAGCCCAAGAACCTCATCTGCTCATCCCGGTTGACCATTCCTAGGCAATACCCCGGCTATAGCGATGTGTCTCACCCCGTCCTCCCCTTTCCCCTCCAGATCAAATCATCCCTCGGCGTCAGAGCCGGGCCAGGATGGATCTCATCACGGAAACCGTGCGCTGGGATGCGTGCGTCTATCCATCTTCCCCACAGGATATTCTCAACCAGAAAGGCCATGATCCACCTCCATGTCATGGAAACGTTCACCAAATGCGTGTCCCCTGCTGACAAAAGATCGTTGAGCCAGATGCCGTATATCCATCTTGCTCGCATCCTGTCGTCCTCAAGAATGTGTATCCATTCGTCTTTCATACGGACTATCAGGCCAGAACAGCGATCCATCGCCATTGCAGAGCATCAGCCACAACAATGACTATCCAACCGACACTCTCACAGAATGCCAACAAAAACTGTATCCCTCTCCCGCCATATGATCCCCTTCCCCCTTATCTCCCTTGGCCCAACCTCAACTCACCTCGCCTCTCGAACCTCATCTCCAACAACCCTCATCTCGATACACCCCCTCCTCCCAGGGAAACCAATGCCGCTCTCCTCCACAGGCCTTCAAATCACCAATGAAGTCATCAAAGTTGGGTTCTTCCTAACCGTCCCACATCCCCCCCCCCCCCTTGCCCCTCATGGAAACAAATGAGAAAAGGCACTACCATTCCCGGAAATCCTCGCCCGAACTCCGAATGTCTCACCCCGTCTATGCACACGAACCTTTTCGGCGCAGCCTACTTACAAGAGCAGATCCAACGCTGGCCGGCCGACCGCCCATCGCACAGCTCTCTGCACGATGGATGCGGTGCCAGCTGATCCTGGTACTTGTACACGGTGCAAGCTCAAAAAGGCAGCACTCCTGCACCCGATGCTCGGACACTCGAGGCTCCTACACTTGATGCTCGTGCTCTCAGTGCTCGGACACCCAATACTCATGCGCTTGAATCTCTTGCACTCCATGTCGTCCTCGTGTCCTGGATGCTCGTGCTTTCGATCCTCGTTTTCTCGATCCTCGTGCTCCCAGTGCCCGTTCCCCCAGTCCTTGTGCCCAGAATGCTGGTACTCGTCCTCCACTCCCTACGCAACTCGTTTGCGCAATGCTTCTGATCTCGGTATTCATACAGTCGATACTCAGCCACGGACCGTCCACCCATTTCCCAACCATATCCTCTCTACACGAATCAAGCACACAAGACTCATACTCAATACCTAGTCCTCCCCCCGTTCACGCAGTCCTTGCATCCAAGCTCGTACTCGTACTCAACCCCCGAATGCAATCTCATGCATTCAACGCCCGCACACTCAAGCTTCGCACGGACTCGCGATCCTCATAACATTCACACCCAAGACTCACATCAACACCAGATACTCCCACACAATTCCCCTAAAATACTCCTTCAATAGCCAGACCATCCATGGATGTACTTCGAACGCCAGACAACCAAACCCCACCTCTACCAATTCCAGCCCCCCAGCCCCCTCCCCCCGGGGGGGCCATCCACGAAGAGCTGGAGGGGGATCACCAGCGCGTCCCACCTCCATCCCTGACACCCCTGACACAGCAGAAGCAGAAGCAGAAGCAGAAGCACAAGCACAAGCACAAGCAGAAGCAGAAGCAGAAGCAGGAGCAGGAGCAGGGGCAGATCTGCCATCCTCATCCCTTCCATGTTCCTCCCCAAGAAAGTTCACTGCCTCGCCTCGCCAACTCCAGACACACTGCCCGTAGCAGCCTAAACTCCCGTCTCTCCGCCACGGCTCAAAAGCCCTTTCCAAGCCGCCGCCTTCCCCGCAACGCCGATCGACTCCCATGCCCCTACGAGCACTCATACATGCATACTCCCACCTACCTTGATGTAGGAGTACTGGTAGTGGCTCGGTCCGCTCCATCACCGGGCCCACGCAACTTCCAAAGCTGCATCGACAGGTTCGCCAACATCAAGAGGTGACATGGAATCAGGGGCTCGCCGCAATCGACATCCACCTCTTTTCTCCCCATTGCCACGAAAACCAATCACGATCTTCCCTCCCTTGGCCCGTGGAATATATGTACCACCCTCTTCCCACTCAAGTCCCCTTTGATCCATCACCCTCTTCCCCCTCTTCCCTCTTGACCCCCCAGTGCTTTCATGCTCCTAATATGTGCCTCTCCCTCCCCCCTCCAGCCCGTCCGCCCCTCGCAGCGCATCGCAGCGCATCGCAGCGCCCCGCATCGACACGTATCCTGCCGTTGGAGCTTCGCGATCGAGATGCGCTGCTGAGCTGGTAGACGGACCCCCAACATATTGAACTCGTGCTCCTTGCGTATCTCGCCCCCCCGTACGAGTACTCCTGACATACTACAGAACTCGCATCCCTCACGTCTCCCACTCGTCCACCCAATGTATGAAGCTCGTACTCGTACTCCCACCTGCCTTCCATCCCGCCCGCCGCATACCGCTCGTGCCTTTAGGGCTGTACCCGCTCATACCGTTCCATACCTGTACTTGTACGAGTACAGCTCATGAATACTGTTCGTATCTCATGTTGGTACGCACTCGTACTCGGACATATGTATGTCCTCGTACTATCTGCAGCACGCCGTAACTCCGACTATGCCAGTGTCGAGTCGGTATGCAGCAGTCGCATCCATGCTATCAATATGTGGGTTGGTCCCCCGCCCGCATCTTGCACGAGGCACACAGCACATTGTCCAGCCCAACAGAAATCTCGAACTGAACCGCCAGCTCCAGCCCCCAAGCCTCCAGCCTCTCACTCAGAAACAGACGACGCGCAGCCCCGATCCTCCTGCCCCTCACTCTTCCCAAGACAAGAACAGAGGACGTGCAGGACCCCCTCATGGTCGCAGTGGCTGGATCATGGACTCCGAACTCCGGAAGTCCGTAGGCGCATACATATGCAGAGTTGCATCGGCAGCGAGGGCGGTGGACATGGTCTCTCTGTTGCCGCCAGCGCCATCCTCGACCGTTGGGACGCCACGCCGCCCCACAAGATCGGCAGGAATACGATCTCCGATGGAAGATTGGCAACGTCTCCCTCCGGCGGCGCCTCCAGCTTCCGATCAACCATCATCCGTTCACACACACTCTCTCTCTCTCTCTCTCTCTCTCTCTCTCTCTCTCTTTCTCCCTCTTTCTCCCCCTCTTCCTGTCTTCCCCTCTGTCTCTCTCTTCTCTCTCTCTGCCCCCGCCAGTGGGATTCGTTCCCGCTATCTTCCCAGTCCGCATCGCATCGAGTGTCGGCAGTCAGTGCAGCTACTCCATCATCCACCTGCTCGGATAGGAAGTCTGTGGCCAGCGGAAACGGCAGACAATCGACCCCCCGAGCGAAGGCTTCGAGCGAGACCCCCCCCCCCCCCCCCCCCCCTTCTCTTCCACCCCCACAGCCCAACTGGCATCTCGCCGATGTCTTGACCCCGGGGAAGATCTTGCACTCCGGAAAGATATCCCATCAACGAGACATGAACGAGGCTCATGCAAACATCGCCAAGGACCGCACCGCACCGCATCCCGCCGAGCCCGCGCCGCCCTGCCCTGCTGCGCTACACGACAGACGCCGGGCCAGGGCCATCGGACGCGCCAGCCACAGGGCCAAGGCTCACGGGCTCGTTGGATGGCCCTGCCGCAATCTTCGTCACCGGCACCGACGAAACGCAGGCACGTCTCAGGAGAACCAGTGTCTTTTGCCACAGAGCGGCATTCACCACTGTCCATCTATTACCCCGGGGTGGAGGGTCATCTAGGGCATGAATGCCGCGGCGGGTGGCGGGCGCGCGCACACACGGGCACAAATGTGCATGCAGGTGGACAAGCAGTGGGCTTGCGGACACGTCGGTTTCTCTCACGTCCTCTGGTGCGACCAGCTGTTCAAGACCTGCAAGGGCACCTCGGCCAAGCACCACATCTTGTTTGAGCCAGGGGAATGTGACGACTGCCGCCGGCGCAAGAATCTCCCAAAGGCTTTCGAGGCCAAGTGATTTGCGCAAGGTCTCTCTGTCCCCCTTTTCCTTCCTTTTTCTTGTTCTCCCGAATCGCTCTTTCTATTGGGCATTCATTCAGAGCCCCCCCCCCCCCCTATACACCCTTTCCCCCTCCCGTCTCGGCAAAGAGGGCGCGATCTGACTCAGATCTCTCTTCGAGGCCGCGGGTGTGTCGCAGATGGCATCTCAGACGATGGCGAGATCCTTTCCGCAAATCGAGGCTCACATCTCCTCTGCTCTCGTACTTATCGATGGACGCTGTCTGTGTTGCTGCCATGCGACGTGCCGGTATCGGTTGCCGACCACCACGTAGCTAGCCCTCGAGCTGAACGCCGGCGCTTGTCCAGGGGCATGCAATTCCGACGTGACTGGCCGCTCTGCGGGTCGCTCTGCGGGGACAAGAGTCAGTCTTCTGCGCACAGATGCATCAGAATTCCAGGCAGGAGTGAGGCTGATGCCGATGAGGTTGATCCAAAGTCTTGGCGCGATCCAGAATGGTGTACTTTGCTTCGCGAGACTTCAAATTGCTTCATTTTTTGGGCCAGAACGTGTTGAGTTGAGCGGCTTGCGTGCCTGTTCGGACACCACCTTCTCACTGACGTCGTGTCCATGCGTTTGGCGTACCTCGAGGATTCAGCTCGGCTCCTCATATCTCGCGCAAGATATTTTGCTGTTCTCGTCATCCCGTACGAGCTACGGCGGCGTCGCGCAGGACAGTTCTGGAGTTGACATGCCCGTAGCTCTTGGAATCGCGCAAGTCTCGGAATGGACGGGGCTGGAGGACGGCCGAGCTGGGCCCCGAGATTCCTTGGACGCGCCGCCATGGGTCCCCCGATCTAGATCGACTGCATCCCTCAGCCGTTGCCACCGAAATCATGGAGGATCAGGTGCCCCGCGGGAGCGGCCCGCGGCCACTCCCTTCACCAGAAGATACGGGCGCATGGGAGTATGCTCCCAACAGTTTCGGCCAATGCGCCGAGTCTCGCACGAGCATCTGTGACGACAGGCGGAGCTGGCCGTCAGACGGGCACAAGTCGGGCAGGAAGGGAGGAGGAGGAGAGCGCGAAGGAAAGAGGGTGGGGAAGAGAGAGAGGGAGAAGGGGGGAAGGGAAAAAGAAAAAGATTGCTTGCTGACGCTTGTGAGAGCCGTAGGCGCAAGCATTGGATGATAACACGATGGACATGAGTCGATTCGGCGGCTTTGCTGAAGGGTGTATAAGAATAATGGGTTGACATTGGCTTTGAGCGGATCTGAGATGGCGGGATGGAGGGGCACCGATGGGGTGATCCTGAGATTTTGCGGAGTTTGTGATGGGGAGCAGGTCCCTGTCGTTTTTTTCTCTGTCCTGCCGAGTCGGCGAATTCCGGGCTGCCTTTGACGCTTATGATGGCGACCGTACGAGTACTTGTACTCGTACGAGGACCCCTCGGTGGGCTGATCTGGACGTCCATGCCCACGCTTCCACGCTCGATACGCGACCCCATGCGGTAAGTCGTCGCACAAAGTCAGCAAGGGCAGTCGGCTTGGCTGACGGAATCGACATGTCGGGCGTGGTTTCCACCACGGCCATGCCAGAGATGCATCGCGATGAAGATTGGAGAAAGGGCCGAGGCAGGGATGCCGCAATGATTCCGGGGAAAGATCGCGTGCGGCAGCCGGGCGGCGGCGGCGTGCGGCGGTGGGCGGGGAGGCCGCAGGGCAGGGTGAGGAGATAGATCCGGAAGCGCTGGACAGAGAGACACATGGCTGCGGCTGTCGGCGCACCTCCCAAGAGGGTTCCTTGCCACGTTTTCTTCCTGCCTGCGGCACTGCCTGCGGCAGAGGCCCGGACGGCATCATGGCCTGATCTCGGCTTCTAGGGCCATGATCCCCTGAGCCGTCTGACCTGTTCAGGACTAGCAAGAGAAGGCTCCATCGAACACCATTGACGATGTCGGTCCCGAGCTTCTGCAGTGCTGTGCCATGGCACAAGTGCTAGTAGTAGGTTTCAGAAGCTGTGGGAAGGCGTCTTCCTCGAAGAAAAAGAAAGGAAAACTACCACAAAATTCCGAGATGCTTCTCTCAAGATGTCTCGACGTCTGTCGACATGATGAGCTGTGATCTTGGCTGGCTCTTCATCGGTAGGGTAGTGCCGAGTACTCGTAGTCGCACTCGTACTCGTCGCACCTCATTGATGCCCTTCGGAGTACTCCGTCCGAGATCGATATAGCGCCTTGGCCCGTCTCGTCTCTTGCGTTCCGAAGGCTGGTGATGGCATCTGCTGGAGGACCGAACCCGACCCCGAAGTGTTCTAGAAGGCGGGGATGGAGAGAGGAATCGACAGGCCACGGAGGGGAGACCGGGGAGAAAAAGGAACGCCCATTCCTTCACAATTCCTGGTAAGATCACACCACTTTTCCCGCAGTGGAGTCCAGAAGCTGTGGATCTCGGGTCCTATTTAGATCCATCCGATTGTTAGCAGCGCTGATCATGAGACGATTGTCCACTCACCCGTGGCGACAGATCGAACCCATCCATTCGGGGGTATCGAGGCCAGTGTCGTACTCGCGCGCGCAAAGTGCAGAGGGAGAGTAGTGGATCTGCATATGGAGTACGGAGGACGTGGCTGGCTGATGAGATTCGGTATGAAGTATGCGATGCAATCGAACGAAGATGAAGCCGCCCGCATACGGACGTCTGAGGAGATCCCTCGTTCATATTGGAGCCGTCCTGCCGTCCTCGAAATCCATGCAGGACTACGGAGTACGTCGACGAAGAATGCTCCGAACACCCTGAAGCAACGGGCAACACTACCAGCAGCCAGATGTCTCGAATCACGGAGACATTCGGACACTTCGTGCAAGGACCGCGGTCAACAGATCCCGGAGGGGGAAGCGGGCGTTGCAGGACAAGACTTGGTCTCGCATAAATGCTTGTGCCATATGTCCTCCGTACAAGTACAGATCTTCGCGAATCCACCCATATGCGCACATAGGGACGAGTATGGACTGTTTCGTTCTTGACAGCCGAAGTTCGAGTCACGACCGGAATGGCACGCCTCTGACGACTCGCAGAGTTTCAACCGTACTCGTCCTCATGCTCGAACACCAACGCAATCTGTAAAGTACTCGTCCTTGTCTTCGTGCTGGCATACCCAAACAACCCCGAACCGTGCATTCATGCAATGCGTGCGCCAAGCACGGGCTCTTGGTGCGCCAAAAGAGGAGCGGGCCAATCGCATGTGGACCAAGCTCTCGCCGGATGCCAGTGCCTGCAATTCAAAACGCACATGGCCGGGGATCGCTGCGGAGGGACTCGAGGTTTCGTGGACTTGGAGTTGATGATACGCCTCAACTACTACTTCGTACTTCGCATCGGTCTGTACGTCCGAGGACTCGTACATCGTATGACCTCGTCGACCTACGAATGTTCATTAGCGGAGAGCCAAACCCTCTGACTGGTACCGAAGCAATCCAGTGCCTTGGGTATTGGACAGGCAACTTGACCTGGATCCTGGACCCGCCGATGGCCTACCGAGAGGAGCGTTTCGTTCGCGACCCGTGCGGAGGTTTGAGGGGCCCAAAATGGGCTAGGCAAGGCGCTCCTTGTTGACCCCTTCCCTTCCCCTCCATGTCGTGATGTTTCCAATTCTCGAGCCTTTTTTGGAGGCAATGCTTGGTCTCCATCTCCTCGCGCCGCTTGCACGCTCCTGCGGTCTTGTCTCTTCGGTGCTGCATCAGTGCCAACAGGACTCGTGGAACCTGCACTCTGTACGGAGTACATGGGATATACTCGTACGGTGCAGTCGTCCTTGTATGTACGAGTATGCATGTAAGGCGATGTGATGCATCCATTCCTCACCCTCTCCTTGCCCTGCTGCTGGTCGGAGGGGGCAGCTTCGGGTTGGGATGGGGAGACGGGGAGGGGACCTCGGAAGGGGGGAGAAGGGAAGAAGGGGGGGGGGATGCGTCACCTTCTGCATGCTGGTAGAGCTTGTCCTTGCCTCCCTCGTTCGGCTTGCTCTGCCCTGAATTTTCCTTTGCTCTTCTTTGCTGGTCAGGTCAGGTCTGGCCTGGTCTGGTCTGGTCTGGTCTGGTCTGGTCTGGTCTGCGCTGCTTTCCTCTGCCCCTGTTTCTCTTCCCGTCTGCATGACACGCTCCCCCCCCCCCCGTGTGGGTTCCAATCAGCTGCTCCGGTAGGGCCACGCCAGCGACACGTTTGATCCGACGCCGTTACCCCATTGGGATGGAAGGGGGTTGCTTTGGCTGCCCGAATGCCGGCCGGGAGCTCTCGCAGGGCATCCAGCAAGGGCTGGTACCGATCCAGGCACGTTTGAACAGAGCCCCAGCATGGAGATGCAGTGGACCCGGGCGTGCCGCACGGCTTTGGGTGGAAGGGGGCGTCGGGACGGCGGGCTGAGCCTGTCCATCACGAGGATAACGAGCAAGCCAAGGAGCAGATGTTGACGAAGAAGGAAGAACAGTCCAAGAGAAGAAAGAAAGAGAAAAAAAGAAAAGGAAAACAATGAGAGAGGCGAAGTCAGGTAAGTGGAAGTCTCTATGCCTTCTACTCCGGACTCCGTACCAGTTTCAGAATAGAGAGCTCAGCAAATGCGTGCAAGGGGGAAGAGGAAAAGAGAGGGGAAAAGAACATTGGAGTTGGAAAAAAGGAGGAGGGAGAAGCAAGCAGGAGCTGCATCAATTGGCATCATCAGATCGGGCATTTCATGGCCTCGGAAGTTGGGAGAGCGACTTCCAAGGTACAAGGCAGTACTCCGAAGGACAAGGGACCTCTCCTTGAATTGAATGGACTCGGAGTTCGAGCAGGTGCTGGTGGCGGGTCTCGACCTCGTTCCTTCCAACTTCATGTTCTCGTTGCTCTTTGTTTCTTCTTGCTGTGGCTCGCGGCTTCCCCGGTGCTAGCACTTCAGTCGGCAGGAGCGATCCGCCAGGCCTCTTCTCGCACCCGTGGCTGGTACTAGTAGTAGATACCTGTACTACGGAGTACTTCCTACTCTGTACTGCACTGGCATACGGAGTACTCCGTAGGGAACTCCGTACATGCTACCACTTAGTACCGAGTGGTACTCGAGTCGTAGCCGCAAGAGGGGGAAGGAGGCCGACTTGCTGCGGCTTCCGCGGTGCTCGCGTTTCGTCTCGGGCTTCCGCTCCACAGAGGAGGCCCCTCGCGTCGCGTCGTGGTGTTGGTTGCACAGCACACTGGTGAAGAGGCGAAAATCGCCTCGGGCTTCGCAGCAATGCGAGGAGAGAGAGTGAGGGGCTCAGTGGGAGACCAGCCTGCAAGGCACCAGGGGGAGGGGGGG